>JAUBNY010000614.1:1461984-1481047 GCA_032275445.1 Crypturellus soui | reverse complement strand
GTGCATTATTTCAAACCAATTCTATCTGGCTGTATAAACATATGAGAATATCTTAAACCTGGCAAAAATACAGTATCCTTGGTTACATCAGTGTAACCTCTAACGTAATGACTCTGTGCGATGTAGGACAAAATTTGGTCTGTTAAGTTTTATTTTCCTTTTTCTGATGGCTGTTATTATTAGAGGCAGTTGTGGATAGAGGAGCTGCTCTAGGCAAGGATTCGCTGTGGCATATGACTATTTTAAAGTTATGCAGAGTGTAAAGTCACATAGCACACAAATTGTCACACACGTAAAAAAATGGCCATACCTATCACCGGCTCCGCATTCTTTCTGCCGTTGCGCTCTACCTTCT
Organism: Crypturellus soui; assembly: GCA_032275445.1. Lineage (NCBI taxonomy): Eukaryota > Metazoa > Chordata > Aves > Tinamiformes > Tinamidae > Crypturellus > Crypturellus soui. Next base: position 1,480,692 of record JAUBNY010000614.1, on the reverse strand, counting down.
TCTGGGAAGACAGAGTAATTCTCTTCACAATTGAAGGTTCTGCTAGTACATTACTAAATCTGCTGAGCCCGCTGAATTTTGCTGCACTGCACCCTTTTAAGATCAAGCTAATAATGCAGAGAGGAAAGTGAGTGGCATTTCAAAAGAGGCTAATGGTACGTTGATTCCAAAGTGAGTTATTTTGTTCAATCATTTTGCCCAATATTAGAATCACAGAAATGATTTCTTCTTCATAGAAAATGTGTTAACAATTGCTCTTTTTCCAAAATACAAGGTGAGAATATTAGAGTTTTACTTGATAAAATATGATGATTGGTATTTCACTGTCTATGTAAATCAACCACTTGATCTCTCTATGGAAATTATCAACAAAATACCAATGCTGAAAGAAGTTTTTGAAAATGAGCTCCATTTTCAATCCCAGGAATGGGACTGAAAACACTACACACATGTAAACCACCAAGCATCTGCCATATTGTTTGGACATGGACAGGATTTTAGAAATTCAGAGGGAAAATACTGTATTTGTAAAAGTTTTTGATCCATTGTTAAATACAAGGTCCTGATAATTGCACTTAATAGTTCTAGAGCAGTGGTTTGCGTTTTGGCAGTTTTTTAAATTAGATTTTTTAAAATTAGATTAGATTTTTTTTCTATTATTTCTAATATTAATTTTGATTTTTGCACTAGAGTAAATGAAACATTACTACTGGTATGTTATAGGGTTGAATGGTTGCATATGATTGGGGATAATGAAAATTTACCATTTTCATGGGTTTTTTTAAATAATACTATCAGATGTTGTTTAGTACTGAATAAAACATTTTATCTTTTCTAGTCCAGTAAGTAGGAGCCACATTTGATGATTTAAAGGCAGTAGTGTCATCATATAATAAAAAATAAAATAATTCTAAAAGGAACAGTAAGCCTTGGAATTTTTAAACAAAAAAAAAAGTCTGAAACAATCCTATCTTGGAATCATTTCTGAATCAGAATGAAAAGTAATGTTCAGGTGTCAATTTTCTCAGAAAAAGAGAATTTCCAGGTCTTGACCAACTATAATTACCAAGCGAATGAGTAATTCATTTTCTCCCAGGCCCCCAGTTTTGTCAGCAGTAAATTCACACACAATCATTTATTAAGGAGATATGGGAGGAAATGCACAAATGCCAAGAATGTTTGCTCAGAGAAAAGACACATCATCTTTTTTTTTTTTTTTCCCCCAACATCTGGTTATTCATGAAGGGCTGACAAATCTTTCTTTAGACTTATTAAGTACCTAGATATCTATCCAGAGGGGATCTGTGATAAAAGTGATTTTCTACCGTAGGGAAGACTGGGCTGGGCTGAAGGCCGGTACAGACAGAAAGATCCTGGAGGAAGGATAGCGGCTGTTGTTGGTCTGTGGCTCAGAAGCATTAGCTGAGTTCCTCTCCAGACTTCTATTTTTAGATGACCTCCAGTGCATTAGATCAAATGTATAAATTAGAAGAGGTCAAATTGTCCCTCTGTCTATGAATATGCTGCTCCCAAAGATGTGCAGATACCTGTGGAATTCAACTATCAGATGTTAACCTGAACCTAGTCAAAATCAGATCCCAATGTCCACCTTAAACACAAGTTCAATAATCTCTTGCCAATTTGAAGTTAAATTTTCATTTATTTTACACTAATGTAGACATACAGACATCAGCAGAATTGCTTTGCTTTTACTGCATCTTTCTTGCTGCATTAAAAACTAACTGCCATTACCACAGGTGTTTGCAGAAAAAAAAAAATTATCTGTGAGGATTACATTTCTACTTTTAGAGCAGTTTGTTTTCTTTCTACTGTCATCAGAGCAGGTTTTATATAATGGTGCACATCTCTGTGTCTGGGGGACGTACACAGAAGCACAAACACCCAGTGAAGCGGCTGCCTGGATCTCCGCAAATTCCGTGGGGCTAGTGGGGCCGTGTCTCTTGCTAACGGGGGCTGGGTCCGAGCAGGGAACACCAGGCAGTGTGGAGGCGAGCTAGGGAATTAACTGCGATGGGATTTGCATTAGAGCTTCCCCACAGTTAATCAGCTTTGTCCCTGAAATCTGGCTGCAACTTGCTATATGGCTTCCTGCTCTGGTCAACAGAAACTCTTAAGACTCCAACATATAAAAATGCCCTAAAGAAATACCAGAGGAAAGGAAGCAATTATTCCAGCTCAGCCAGATAAGTGCCTAAGGGATCAACCCCTGCTTGAAAAGTTTATTGGCATTCTCAGCCTCATGACATGGATTTTGAAATGAAGCAAACCTACATATTTTGCTTGCATTGGGAATGAGGTCCCAAAAGAAAGTTAGATGCAAGTGTATTGTAACTTTGTCTTCTGCCTAAACCAAAATGTCTAGAGCATTCTAGCAAGTCTTTGTTGGTGGTGATTACATGTAGTTTAAAATATGTGGAAAAGCTCTGCGGCTCCCTCTGTTCCAGAAGAACTCAGGATTTAGCTCAGTCAGTAAACAGGCCTGACAGATACAAAGGTCACCATTTAATTTTTGTGGCAAATTAATTTTACTGAGTATACCTGATTTTTAATCCCATTTGTATCAAAAAGAACACCCATCTTAGGCTGGAAATATATCTGGGCTCACATTCATAGAGAGGTGAGAATTGCCAGACCAGACTACACCACTGTCACTCCACACAATCTACTAATCTGCCTTTGATAATAACTAGTACCAGACACACACATACAAAAAAAACCCTCTATCGAAAAGTAACTCCAGTCATTAAAGCATTTTACCCCAATCAGAGAGAAGTTGGTGCCCAAAGTATGAGGTCTTTTCCAAACATTTGCTAATCCGGCTGGAACATTATCAATGTAAATGTCTGATTCTTTCCAGATCCTGCTAGCCTCTTAAGAGAAACTGTGCGGAATAAAAGCACTGTTAGATGAAGGAGAAGAAAGAAATTTCCAAAATGTGGGATATAAACAAAGGAGGTTTTGGGCAGAATGAAAAATAAACAGAGAGAGTGTCTGGAGAGGAGGAGGGTATGAAAGAAAAATTCTGTCCTTTAAAAAATAACACAGGCTTCCTTTACAGCTTGCAAAATAGCAAAGCTTACCTTGCAGGGAATAGTTTATGACTCATACCACAGTTCTGGAAATCCAAAAACATGCAGAAATCAGGAAGAAGTCAGACTGAAATTTGGCTATCTTTGCAAATGTGCTAATCAAAGATCTGCCCAAGAGAGAGTAGCAGGCACTGTGGATAACACAGAGAAATCATAATTAAGCACAGGGGAGAGGCAAGCCTAGATGTCCTGGCTCTACTCCTGCAGAATGTGACAGTATGGCGGATCCATGCGCGCACACACACACACACACACACAAGAACTGGGGTTTCCTCTATGTGTATCTCAACAGAATAGATGAATAATCTCATTTCTCTGATAAAACAAGGGCTGAAGTTACAATTGCTCTGATGGTGGTAAGATGGGACCCCTAAAGATTTGTGCAGGAAAAAAAAAAATAAACAAGTCTTGACCTCTTACCAATGAAAACTGATAGACAGAGCACTATGAAGATATTTTACAAGTATTGTATTCAAATCAGTCCAATGTGAATGTCATGCTTTGGGAGACATGAGTAACAACTATGGCGACAGGGATTACACAAGGCAAGAAGGAAAATGATCTGTAAAAAGTAAAAGAGTTTGCAGAAGAAGGGAAGACGGAACACTGTGAAAGCCATAGCCTCAAATACAACAGAGAAATTCAATTTCGAGAACTCTAATATCTAAGATTTTCTTGCAAAGCTGAACTGCATACATGATTAAGAATTCTGTTTCCAGATCTCCTGAAAAAAATTAAGGGCTTAGCTAACGATATTTTTAAAGATTTCTGTTCTGATAGATGGTAGCACTGACATTTTGCATTTATTATTTCAGATTGTTTTGCACTTGCAGAAATGATAGGTGAGTGCATTTGAAACTCTGATGGTAACTTGACATTCATGAATTTCTTATCACCTGGAAAAGTCTGTTAAAATATTAGAAGCAATTATTTTAATCTTGTTGAAAATTAATCATACTTTATAACATCGGTTCTGGAAATAAATTCTAAATGTTAATACTGATAAATTGCTGTTGCAAATGGATCACTATGTAGAGGAAACATTTAGTTTAATTGGAGTTGTTCCTGAGCCTCTCTACAATTTTTATATGCTACAAAAGGCTAGAGGGAAGTTCTGTCCTTTTGAAGAAAAGAAGACAAAAAAAAGGATGGGGTGTGGGAGGGGAAGAACTACAGTCCTATATGGGTTTTAACCTACATTGCCAAGAGACGAGGAAATGAGATCAGACTAGGTGGTTTGCTTGCATGTCATTTTTTAATCCATCAGATAACTTTTAGCTCGATAGAGGGTTCAGAGAGCTGAAGTTTTGGCAAACAGGCCAAAACACAAACTTTACCAGGGCTCTGCCACCATGAGAATAGTCATACCATGACTTTATACTTCTTCATATACTTCAAAATCTGATGAGGAGACTGAGACTCAGTGGGTAAGAGACCAACACTCCTTATTCAGGAGGCAGAACATTTAGGAATGTCTTTTACATTTAAATGTAAAAGTGAGTGTAGCTGTTCTTCTACAAGGGAAGCAGATCGTTCACCGCTGCTAAAATGCACTAGTTGCAGCGGTGTTTAAAACTTGTTTTACCTCTTCCTCTTCTTTCACTGCCCTTCTCCTGGTTCTGCCCAAAGATACTGCAGACAGAGTGGGACAAAAACAGTGGCATGCCCTTTCTCTCCAAAACACTCTATGGAGAAATCCTGTGCTATGTTAACAACAAAGCTGGATGTGCAATAGGAAATCCTTGTGAAGCTGATTTAGCTGGAACATTCTCCCTTAGGCTAGGAAGGTCAGCTATTGACAGATAGTTCTTGCTGGAAAGACAGTACAAAGTGAATCTAACACTGTGAAAGCCAGGCCTAAGACCTGTTTAACATCGTTTTGGAGCCTGTTTTCGTGGGATCTTGACAACCTTCAGCATCTGTGTCCTTTGGGCTGGAGGACTTACAGGACACTAAGCGCAGAGCTGGTTTTGCTCCTCTGCCCTGATCCCTGACACACCTGTGGCCAGGCATTCGCCTGAATCTCTGCATTTCTGCAAGTCAGACACACTAGAGAACTTGGCCTGCACGGTTACTCACTTGCACAGCATACACGAGCCCACGGGAAGACAGCATCCTGTCAAGACAGAGCTCTAACACAATCCATGACAGCCAGCTTCTTCAGAGTACTTGTGTGTAAGAATTTTCCACTCCTCCCCACCTTTCATTTTAAATTAATACTAGGATCACTTCCATTTCCTTGGGCGCAATCTTTCAAGGGATTTTCAAAAAAGACGATTTAGAGGTTTGTTTTTTTTTTGAAATTGTTTTCACGGAAGGGTGCTTTTTTTTTTTTTTTTTTTTTTTCTCTCTAAACATATTTTACATCAATGAAGAGCAAATCCAAACCACTTAGTAAAAGATACGGGCTTTAAAGAGATCCTTCTTGGTTATTCCACACAAAAGTAGTAAGGGAGATAGTTCTCAAATGCCAGTATTTCCTGGAGCTGCTGTTCATTTCTACGGAGCTCCTTATTCCTTCACCCCCTCCAGAGTGTTGCAACTCTCCAATGTGCTGTGCACAGTTCATGTGTCTGTAAAAAGACAGAATTGTCTCCTAAACCCGGACGGGGACTCTTCAGCATTCCCTACCACCAGGAAGGCCATCATGCTGGGGCAGTGCTCCTTGATCTGCATCTTTGACAGAGAAGTTCGTCAGCTAGAAAGTTGACTAACAGCATGGAGTGTTTCTACGCAAATAACCACATTCCCCCAGAGAATAAGAACTGCACTGGACGGCACTCAAGTCTATGCAGGGAGTCCAAGGTTTTATGTTCCATTACCTGATGAAATGGACTAAGAACTTGAACTACTTCTGGCTACCAAGTAACCCTCACATGTTAACAACTTGGGCTATTACTGAGCTGGATTAGATTCAAATCCATGCATGAAGGTAAAAGGTTTTGTGTTCCATTACTGGAGCCAACATTCTGTTTTCTTACTTAGCTCCTTTCATTACCATGTTTTTCAAAGCAGTTAGAAAGCACCCATTAGCACTTCATTCTGTACAGCTAATCTAATAAAGGGACAAGTGAAGTGGGAGGAGGGAAAAGGTGGGTAGGAGTTATTATCCAAATGAGGTGTTAAGCTTTGGCTTCTGCCCCCACCTTGGGTGAGTGCTACACGGATTAGAGAGGAGAGAGGGAAAGGAACTTCTGTTTCTAAAGCATGACTATGAAAATAGACACACTGGTAACTATGAACAAAATGGAAAAAGTAAATATAGTCCATGAAGTAACACCATCAGGAAAACAAATGTTCTCAAAGAAAAATTTCAGAAACTGCATAATTCTCTGCAGCATTAAGCACTGAGAGCCAAGGTTTGCTTTTTTGGAAAAGTTCCTTTGCATCTGGATCCACATCAGGCTTGGAAGAAGGAGAAGTCTAGGAGGCTGCGGTTTGGAGTGCTCAGGCGCTCCCACTGCATCTCTCTCTGTTTCCTTTGTAATAACAGCCTGAGTCTCATGTCTGACATGTGCCTGACAGGGCCAGTCTGTCTTACCTGAGGAGTTTACTGTCTTTGGCCACAGACCGACGAAACGTAATGTAGCAAAGGCAGAAGCTGGATATTGATCCCCAAGCAGGACTCAAATCCACAGAGCCCACAGATACTGTTTTGGGGATACCTTGGGATTTGCCACAGCATCAGGCATAGCTTGCCCGAAGCCCACTTTTGCACTTTGTATGGGAGAAAGAGCTCAAAATATATAGGAGCAGAAACTGGAAAAACAACAAAAAAATAGTATCACCTCCCAATCAGACTTTATTTGGGATATTGTGATAACTTCAACAGGCTCTAAAGGCTGACACAATCACTGTTAGTTATTTCAGAACATTGCACCATGTAGCATTCACCTCAGAATGGCAAATCCAATGCAATATATTTATATATGAAACACTAAAGAGCACCCCTCCTTTTGTGAATCATCATCTGAAGTGTAACAGGTGTCAGTAATGCTGCTAAGAAATAGGAACACTTGCAGATTTTCATTAGTTAAAAAGTCATTGATAAACTGCCTTTATCTCACCTCAGAAAAAAAAAAAAAAGAGTATATTTGTCCTGTCTCCTTCCCCTCCTTTTCTTCTGAGGAGTCTGTATGAATAGAAGTCACGAGGCCTTTCTTGACAATGTCAGGAACAAACCTTGTACATAGGAAAAGGGTATTACAAAACAGAATAAACTATTTTTCAGTTATAAATTCCTGAGAATGTCACCATCCCACAGAATGCTGAACAAAATTTGGGTTCAGGGAGTGATACGTAATTTAAAAGTAATGTTCTTTGGACTTTGCAGGGGAAAAAAAAAATCTGCATAGTTTTTTTGTCTTCTAGACTTTTTTTTTTTCTCAGCCTGGTGGTAAAGCAAATATTTTCATGCATTTGTTGATGTGCCCAGAGAATTTGGCAACATGCAAAATCCCTACTTTTTGGATCAGCCAAGTGTCTTCGGATGTGAGGCAATGCAGTGGAGCCTCCAAGCTGGGTTGTGCCGGACACCGTTTGCCCTGGTTGAGCAGAAGAGGCTGTCGGGGACAACCTCCCGCAAGCCCCGCTCTCCATTGGCTCTGCTGCCTCGGTGAGGAGCAAAGGTGCCAGTGTCTCCTGCTCCTCATCCCTGCCCAAGGTCAGAGCCAGGCCCGGGCTGCCCACTGCACGGGGTGTGTGGAGGCGACATCAGCCCTCACCAGCTTCCTGCAGCTGCCTCTTGGCCCCAGCCCCAGGGCCAGCTGAGGCTCTTCTGGCAACACACTCGGATTTCATGACTCCCTATTAGAAGACACAGGAGGGAGACAAAGGAACAAATGGGCCATAAAAGCAAAGCCTCTCTCTCCCCAAAACATAAGCCTGTACATAAGGAGAGGAGCCTCTGGTGTATTTGTATAAGCTTACTGTGTGAACCAATGGAATTAATAGCTCTGACTTCCAGCATACGAGCGATACAGCTTCTAGATACACCTCCTCCCAAGTTTACATGTCGATTACCATATGCAGAAAGCAGGATTTGGATTTTTGGTCCCACCCCGCCAAACCCTACCTTCCTTCCCTGCTCCAGTCGCTCTCCTCCCTAATTGTTTTGCTGAAGCCCTGGTAGCTGGATCCTCATCAGTCTTGTGACTGGTGGGAAGAGAAGGAATATCAAAACCATTCTACAGCTCTACTTCACAGGGATGAAAGGAGGGCTTCAAAGGTCCAATGTTATTAATATTAATGTTTCCATTACTCCTACACAAATATACATGTGAAGAAATAATGAAAATAATCACAAGAACCCTATTCTGCTGAACCTGAAATTAGAAGTAAGCCATTCGGCTGACAATCATACCTCCTTTAAAGATGTATATAATATTACAAACGGTCAAGAGCTGAAAAAAAAAAAGTTGATTCTGGTTAGCAAGTTTGTTACCTTCAACATTCTGACTCCAGCCAATTGAAAGTGAACATGATGCATGTGTATGATGGAAACGTGTGCAGCAGAGAAGCTTGAAGGTGGTATTTATAAAACATATCTCAGCTGTTACAGGATTATACCCTAAGTTTAAATTATAGAGCATGGGATCCAATGAGCAGATGCTTCTACAAGAGAAAAGAGATCAACTTTTCTTGGTATCTCAGAAGTGGAGGGATAATTCCCCCCAAATTATATTTGAATCAATTGTTTTGTCCCTTCAGCCTAACCTGATATATCAAAGCCTTTTTACTGAGTGACATACCTGTATTCTCACTGAATAGCCATGAGATCCACGTTTTCCTTTCTTAAGCACACATGTAACTATACTGGTCCACCTGGATGAGCAATTTGCCTCATTTCAGGAGTGTGCATTGTAAGATCTGAAATTTTGAAGCTGTACTTTAAATACAGGAACAGCATGCTAATGAAATACAAGGTGCAACTTGGGAAAAGCAGCTGTCAAACACCTTATCAAAAGCAAACAAGCTTAGCCCATCTCTCTTGATGTACTGGAGACAAAGTCATGCATGTTGAAATATATTCACATTTGCATCAAAGATTTATCAAATACTGGAATACCTCAGTATGCAAATCACATAAAAGCACTCAGCACACTTTCCTACTGGCAGCCAGGCAAGCCCAGGCATACAAACACTGTATTTCTTTTCCAACACCTCTCGCCGGGCACATTTATGCAACCTCCTGCAGGGTGTTTCTCATCCCGTGGCACATGCCTCTCATTGCTCCCCCCCGAGGGCCAGGAATAGCCATATATCATCATCCCTGGGTGCATACGACAAGGGCAACCCGAGGAGTTTAGGAAGCAACAGGTGAGCGCGCTGGGAATCCAGGACCCTGGAGCTCCCTCCCCTGCTTTGCTCCCTGCAGCATTAGGGCACTTTCACCAAAGCCCTGTGCAGGGCAGCCCAGCTCTGCCTGCAAAACACAAGAAGAAATGTTGTTTTGGTCATGGTGCAAATGTGCCAACGCTCCCAAGAGGCAGCATTGTGGAGAAGGGGCTGATCAGCCCATGCTGTGTCCCTGAAAGGGACATCCTGAAGCTAAAAAAAAGAAGTGAATGGAATGAAACCTTGTCCTAAATGCTTTAATGGGAGTATTGTCATTGTCTTTGGCGGAGCTAGGCTTTCTTCATCGGGTATGTGCCAGAAAATCGCAACAGCCATTTGCATTTTCCTATTTCGGGTCAAAAATTAGGTATTGCATGTATTTTACCCACTAGTGTAGAGCCATCACCATGGAAACCCTGTTCAACAGAGTGTGAACATTTTACAGTACTGGCTGGATTGGTAGTGTTGAGCACCTTATTTCCCATTAAGCTTATTAAGGGTCTTATCGTTCAAAAATTAGACTACTCATGCATGTACAAATTGCTCTAAGCATACACATAGTTACTACCTGTGTATGTCTTTATCTACAACAAATCTCTTGCTGTATTTCTAAACTGAATTCCACTTTTCAACATACCATGATGACAGAAGAGGACTTCTATATTTTACAAGCACATACTAATTATATTTTCCTTTGCAACATTCTGTCAGTAGATACTGCCCCATTTTGCAAATGCGGAAACCAGGGTACACAGAAGTTGCAGACCTTGTCAAAACTGCACAGCCAAGTCCTGGCAGATTTGAGAATGGAATCCATGAGCCCTGACTCTTTAGTTCCCCTGCTCTGATCACCAGACAACACCCCCTTCCTCTGAAATAGGCTATTTTGATTGAAAACAGATGGTGTACATTTTTGGCACAGTGCTTTAACTATATTAAAATGCTCTGAATGAGTATGTACTTATATCATACCTATACAAGTATACGTGTATATCCATACATACTACATCTTTGCATTCAGAACTAGGTATGAGCTGAGGACGTATTAATTTACATATATCATATGCAAATGTAATGGATATGCTGAAAGATGCTTAAGTGCAGCTGCACAGCTGACATACCTAAATACATAGGCGGTATTCTTCAGTGGTAATGTAATTACACACTATGTATTCTTCCCTCTCTCCCAGCAACAGACTTTACATTGTGGATGGACTATATACTCTGATGTAACTTGTGTTAATGTTCTTTATCTTTTCATGAGAAGTTTTGGTATAGTTTCAGAAAGAGATGAATCACATCCTTTCGCATTAGCTCCAGAACTTATCTCCATCCTAGCTTGAAGACTGCATTTACCAGACATCTCCTGCATTTGTAGTTTTTTTTTCCTGCAACTGAATTGTTATGTCTTAAACATCAGGCTTATCTTTTGAATTTGTTCTTTCCATGATAAGATTTTTTCCTGCAGTAAGACTTCTCTAAACAGTTTGTCTCTAGCTAAGGACTGCTAAACTCTGTGTTGGATTTGCTGTCTGTCAGGATTAATATCTTTTTGCACATCACAGCCTGGAGGAGAAGGGCCGGTTTATAATTCAAGGGCCAGTTTATAATTCCCTGATTCTTTGCCTGGTTGCCTGCAGTCTTGGGTCAGGTTAAGACGATCTGTCATATCAGCTGGTAAACGGCTCTGGAGATCTTTCCTGTAGCTGGAAACTACTAGAATGGGTATGTATGCCGCACCTCGGGCAAAGATGGGATGATGGGTCTTGGAAGTCACTTACACAGGGAGAGTAGTGCACTAGTAACATAAAGCCTAGTTACAACCTCTTTCCATGAAGGGACAACACAGAGGAGCCAGAATAAACAACCACTGACTGTATTTCCATTTCTTTTATTGGTCGACTGGATTTTCCTTCACTTACCACAAAAGAGGTAAGGAAATAAGCCCTCAAATCCACAGCTATGCAGGGGGAGTTGAAAACAGCTCATTCCCCACGGGTGCTAATCCTTTGTCTGAGCATTGGCCCCAGCTACCTCATGCCTTATATGCACATGAAGTGGGCCAGAGTCAGGGATGAGATTAGAATTCGGGAATTCTGCTCCTCACAGAAAGGGGAGTATGAGCAAAAGCAGTTATTTTGGTCTGTGCTAATTCCTGCTGGATTGACCCATGAATGCTCAACAGAAGAAGGAAATATTGCTGATACTCACTGCTCTTCAGGCCTCTTTTGGTTCTACATCTGCAGAACACAGGAATCAGGAAATGCCTGCACGAAGGTTTTGGAGAGGTCACAAAAACCAGAAGTATGCTACAGTGCTGGTTTATCTATGGATAAACAAAATAGGGCTGCTTATTACAAAGAAATAGGTTATTCTCTTACAAAACTGTATCTCAAAATATACAAAAAGTAACACTTGTTTTTCTAGTTTTATAAATATTGCTGCAATATAACAAGAATATGAAGATCTCCACAACAACTGTACTTACAACATCAGCTATCAGCTGTTAACCAGGAGAATACCTTGCCTCAGTTCCTATCTTGCACAGGATGCATTATCAAGTTTTTATCTTCCTGACTCTTTGTTAAGCTACCCAACTAATATTCTAGCACAACTCCTTCCTTTTAAAGATTTGCTATGCTAATTTTTTTCTGTATAGAAAGATAGTGTAAATATACATTCTCTAGATTGTTCTTTTGCATTTGAGTACATGAAGCTATTTTGATTTAACTTTGCAAAATGTAATATAAATTTCAAAGCAAAATGAAAAATAGCAAAAAAAAAAAAAAAACTGTTCTTTCATCCTTTTTTCTGCATATTCCTATATAGAAGACAGGCTCCTCTCATATCTATAGAAATGTCTCTAGGGTGACACTCTTGCTCTTTCTCTAGCCACTTCCTGCCAGGTAAGAGAAATGTAGAAGAGTCTTAAAAGCTCAGTATCTGATCAGAGGACATTTTCCCACTGCAGGCTTGGCAGGGACTGCCAAAGACTTTTTTTTTCCAGGTCGCTTTTAACAAGGAAAAGAGTCTCAGCTAATTTTTCAGACTGCTCTATAGCACAAGGGTAATAGCCGGGACCAAATCTGCTAGATTCAGCTTCTGCAGCAGCCCAACACAGGGAGAATGACAAGGCTGGTCAGAGGCAACACAGCCTGAGCCACCATGGGCTGCTGGGTTTGGGTAACACGGGCTTTTTGACCCCCTGGTTTATGCAGGATTCCCACTCTACACTCTTCCCATTCAAAATACAAACTCTGCTAATAATCTACTTAGTATTTCTCCATGAAGAAAATCGTGGTATATATGTATTAAATTGTCTGTTTTTTTTTATAGTACTTTTCTCTTGAATGATATCCTGAAGTGTTTATTCATGTTTTCTCTCTGTGTCTGTTATCTTTATCAGACAACACATATATCCTATGATATACATATGGGGGAAACTGAGCCACAGAACTACACAATCAGCATGAGACTACTAAGTGAACTGGATGAAGATGGGAACACTGCCCATTTCTCTTAGTAATCTACCCTTGGCCCCAGTTCAGCATAGCACTTAGGTACTCATTTAACTTAAAGAAAATACTTCGTGTTTTACTATGAATCATAAACCTTTTTCTTTATTATTATTATCACTTTCACTGTAGATTGAGAGAATTAAATCTTAGGAAAGCCTTGAGGCAATCAGACACTGCAAACTAAACATGCTGAAGCTCTGCGCTCTGGGTCTGTCACAGGCCCTGACCAAAGGGAGGAGGCTGGGAGGCTGTGGCCCAGCTCATTTCCTCCTCCCGCAGGAGACGGCAGAGAGATTAGGGTCTGTAGGGGTGTTGCTGTGTGAACAAGCTACAGGAAGCATGGCTCATGGGTACATCCTGTGGAAGCTAATTTTATATCCACCAGCTACTTTCCTCGTTATTCCGTTGAATAACTAAAGCGCACATTTGCTGAAAAGGCAGAGATGGGATCTACCAACTGCCGCTGCTGTCTTTTTCTTTGAGAATGCACAACTGTGACCATCACTCTTAATAGTAAAAATACAAATCTTTTCCTTGTAACATCTTCAAAAAACTTTTCATTACCTGCACAGAAAGGAAACCTTTCTAGCACATGAAATGAGACATTCCCCTTCAGATGGCCAAGAACTCACCATAGTGAACACTGGGCTCCAGCTGGTGAACGCAGCTGGCCCTTGCTTCCTCCCGGTTCACCACACGTGCAATTTGTGAAGCCGTCTGGGCAAACCGTGAAACCGTAGTTGATCTCCATGCCTGGAGAAGAAAGATTTGAGGTGTAGATATACTGTGATTAACGTTTCTATGGCGGGTAAATGTAATACTCTACTAACCACCCATCTGATGTGATGATGCAGCTCCTCCTGCAGTAGCTATTTCCAGGGCACAGGCCTTTCTGTTCACGCACAAGGATCTGAGCCAGAACTATGTTCACAGCTTTGACTAAACAAGTGCAAGTATTTGCCTTTCTGTACCTCAATAATACTTCAAATTATGCTTATTACCTTTCCATGTAATTAATTCTTATTTTTTGCACTGACAGTGTAAAAAAAAAAAAGAAAAGAAAAAAAAAAGTTGTCTTTGTGCTAAGTTACAAATCATTCTTGTTCTAAAGAGATCTAAATCCAAACATTTTCTGTTTGTTTCAACGGAAATTCGGGAGTTCAGTTATGTTTTTGCTGAGACTGAGGAGCCTCTTTTGCCATTGAGCAATGTGGGAATGTGACTAAACACTACATAACATTTCAAACGTGTTTTCTGTTGTCCAGTTCTTTTCACTATCTCTTTCTTTGGGAGGTAACCTAAAGTCACCTGCTTTAGCAAGCAAGAGGTCTTTATTTATAGCAAATGCTTTCCACAACTGTCTCAAGCTTTATATAAACCTTCATTTTTCTATTAGATTTCACTGCAGAATCAATCCACAAAATGTATTACTGGCAAATAATAAAGGAGCTACATTTTAGTCATTATTATCGGCAGCATTGCCATAACCAGCTTAAAATGTGATGACTGATAGCAAATTTAATACATGAAGAGAGATATGGGGTTTTCTGCCTGTAATATTTAGTAAACAAACTGAAAATGTCAATTGTTGATAAACCACAGCATTTTGATTTCTATGTACAGACTATGATGGAGGTATCTCTTTATATTAAGTGTCCTATTGCTGGCTAATACATTGACTTCTGCCTGAATTGTAACTGTCGTCATTGTCTACCTCTATTTTCCTATTGAAGTACATATTTTAAAATCTTGTTGCTGCATTGCATTTTTTTATTTAAAAATAAATATAATATTAAATAGATGCCCTATTTTCAATATATCATTTTTATTTGATATAAAATGTAATTTAACCATAATACTACTTAAAACAACAACAGAGAAAGAAGAATTAGGGCTATAATCCAAAAACTCCAATACCTTGGGGAAATTAAGATCTGCATGTGATATCTAGCACTCACTTTTTTTTAACAAGCTGAGAACTCTGAGCCCTTTTCTGATATAAGGCTAATATAGCTCAACCCATCCTGGTCTGGCATTCCCAATTATGTTTCTTGCTGGATTTGTTTTCATCTAAATGTGGAATTTTCTGCTCTTTACAATTCATTTTCCCCCCTCTCCCTCTTTACAAGTTTTCTTCCAACTCTCTTGTCAAAATCTCTGCTCTTCACTTCTAAACTGCCCTTTCTATTCTCCCTTTTGCATGTGTATCCCATTTTCCCTCATTTATGCTGTTTCCTTCCATTTTAAAGATCTCTTAGTCACAAGTTTCCTAATTTCTTATCTCTTTCATTGTTATTTATATGACAGCGACAGCAGTAGCTAGCTGTATTATTTAAATGGCCGTCAGAGTTTGGTCCTCATTGCATTCATTTCTAAAGATGCCATGACTTCTTTTAAATCTGTAGCAGAAGTTGCAGAGAATCAAGTTTTAAAAGCCTTGGTTGTGATTAGCAGCAACTATCAAACTTGCAAGGAAAACATGTTTACAAGCAGCTCTCATGCAGAGTTATTGTACTTGTAAGCTGAAGAAACGCTGGTTTTGCACAGGCACCAGCCTGTGCCATGTAAATGTATAATGTAAATTTATCCACTCTTCTTTTGAATCAATGGATTTTCTTGCAGTGTCTTGTGTAGTGGTGGTAGAAATCCATCCATCCAGTTTCACATGCAAATACATGGTCTTCCTGAGAACTCTTCAGTCTGAAAAGCCACTTGACCTGAGGAAGAGTTCTACCTCATTAAATAGCCTAATTTAAGAGACTAAAGTATCTTGAAGAGTTTGACTTTCTAAGGTGGCATAACATTCAGAAGTTGGTGGAAGAAAACTTGTGCATAGACAGAGGAATCCGCAGGAGAGAAGAGAGCTATAGAAGGACAAGAGAAGGGAACTATAGAAGGACAAAAGGCTTGAAAAGCTACCAGCATGGATGACTACAAAAACAAGAGAGAAAAGAACATTCTCGCATTTATGTTACTGAAGAAAAGAAAGAACAACCTCAGACTGCTACACACAGATGCTGATTAAGCTCCACAGCATCCTTGTGAGATTTGTCACTCTCAGGCCCATTGAGTCCCATGGTGCTGGGAAAAATATACACTGAGAGACGAAACAGGATTGTCAGAGTGCAAATAGCCCTATTTGGAGTCCAGCATGAGACATAATGTTGGTCAGTTTATAGGCTGTATCTTAAAAACACAATTCAAAATAATTGCAATTTCATGCAGTTATAAATGAAAGCACTTCTTCGCATCTTCCATAAACACGAAGGCTATTTTGTCCATATTCAGAACACAGCATCCTTGAACACTTCAGTAGGGCCAAAAGCACTTCAGGTCTTCCCAGAAAACTGTACCTGGTGGTGATCACATTTTCATTGTTTTAAATGAGGAGTAAAGCCAGAGGAATGAAGCTGATATAAAACTAGTGAAGTGAGATCAGTATGATGCAAATAGTCTCTGAGGCAAAATTAGTCAGTTCAGCCATTCACAGAAAATCATTAAAATTATAAATAAGACTCCAAGAAGCAATAAAAGAAACTTAGGGAAGGAAAAAATAATTCTATATTTACAGTACTCACATATAGCTACACATTTATGATCATTATTTGGAGATTATGGAAATAATAATTATTCTTTTTGCCCTTGTAAGGGCCTTGTTTAGCCCTTGTACTTTGACTTGAATGTAGACATATAGCACAAATAGGTCTTGGGAAGAAATTTGGAGAGGAAAAAAAGATTTTTTTTTAAGACAGGTCGTCTTAAAAAGACATTAAAATATGTTACTGAATGCATTGCTACAGCCTAATTCAGTTCTGTGATAGACTCATTAGCTTCAGTGAAGAAAACTCTTTGTCCACTTGGCCTGCGCTTACTCCATTTATAAGATTTACATGAAACTCCAATACTACACATATTGGAACGAAATTTTACATATGCAGGTCTTCAGTGTATTCCTAGTCTGCAGTTATTATGTGTATTATGTAGCTACCTGTAAGCTCTTGTAACTTAAGCTATTATTATTATAGTTTAGAAGATTGTAGTAGGTCCCACATTTTGAAATCCCAGTTTGTGTGCCAGTACTGTTTTTGCATAGAGAACAGTTCAGATTTTCACTTGGGGATGAACTGCTGTTTCACTACAAATAAAGTGTTTCTACAAAGTCAAGCCTAGATGCAAAATTTAACCAATATATAAGGGCCCTTTTTAAGTCATTCTCCCTGAGCACACAGCAAACCTACCAGTTACAAACATTTTTTTTTTTGGTCTGCAGAGGAAGTATATGGGATCCCTCTTGACTTTAGAATGGGTCTGATATCTGCAGTATTCCCTCCCAAAACAACATATTTCATGTCCTTGGACAGAAAAGGCAGTTTAATCTATCATACTAACATTAGGAATTGCAATATTCAAGGTGCATGCTGTTAATAGATAAATTAAATTGTTTTAATCATATTCTCTTCACACATCACTATTCCCTTGGTTGCTATCAGCTGTCTTAATGTATTGCAAGATGTACACTCCTTATCATCTTTATTTTTTTTTAGGTAACATAAACATGTGCAAAGCTAAGTAATAAGAGGCAAATATTATTGTAATATTAATAAAATAGGAATGGAGTAAAGTAAACACCTGATAACTATTAAAAACAGCAATGTTAGCACTCAAGTGACGTGTGTGTTTTTAGGAACCTGTATATTTCAGTGACAGAACATATAAGGCAGCAAAAATTTCTGAGCTTTATGCTAAGCTCTTTCGTTGATTTTTCTAAATATTGACTGAAGTCTTTCTTGTACTATTTCTTGTAAACCAGAGATACAATATTTCCTATCCCACAGGAGTATTGTGGGAATAAATCATCTAGTACATAGATAATTTCCAGCAAATAAAAATGTGCTAGTCATTGTTTTTATTACTTATGTTCCTCACAGCTTTTGTGACAAAACGGGTCACTAGAGCCCAATGGGCGTATCGTGAACTGTTGTGGAAAACTGCCGATACATTTTTGGACAAAGTACAAGCTATCAAGTGAGTACAGAACTAATAATTTCTGGGAGTTTGGGCCCAACTGAGGCTTAAAGGGAATGGTTTTAATAGAAATGTATCCTGTGCCTCTTTAGTCTCACTTAAACTGAAAGCATTCAGAAAAGAACTGACTTGATGGGTAACTTCTTCCAAGGGGTGTTGACAGAAACAAGAGTCAGGCTTTAAAACTAGAAATATAGTAAAATTAAGTGCCTTTGCTAGGTATCCTTATGAGGCAATACTTCCATGTTTGCAAACATTTGGACAGTGATTTAAAAAGAAAAGGAAAAAAAAAAGGAAAGAGTTTATTACTGGCTGAGGAAAACAGTCACATAAGTAAATAAGTGAAATACCCACACCCAGCGTATCTCTGGCAGTAGTTCTCCAGTTCACTTCCCTACCAGCTGGTGCCAAAGTCCATAATGCGAACATCCCCTTAACTCTTTGTTTTCTCCCCTTTCCTTCTCCTCTGCTACTGAGGGCTAACATATGCACAGGATGAACTTGGCTGACACATTTCCAGACTGTGGAATGTGCATTTTGATCTCACCCCCCTACCCAGGCAGTAGCAATTTATTTTTACTGCTGTCATCCATCTCCCACCCCCCAGCTTCACTACCCATTTCCACAAACTCAGGGAAGAGCCACCGGGAAGCATTTTGCTGCGGTTATCCCACTGCCCAAGCGCCACAGCTTCGGCGCGCTCCCATCCCATGCAGGCA
>JAUBNY010000614.1:1441340-1457685 GCA_032275445.1 Crypturellus soui | reverse complement strand
CCATCCCTCGGGGAGGTTTCCGAGGGGCTTTGTGAGGTGACACGCGGGAGCTGTGGCTCCTAATGTCCTCCGTGCTGGAAGTGTCCGTGGGAACGATGTCCTTATCGTGCGCACCCTTAGGCTCAAGTTGTCTCCTGAAGGCAGCGCTGCTGCTGAAACCAGCTGGTCTCAGCCCTCCTGCTGTGACGAGGGGCTCCCAGAATGGGGTTCTTGCTCTTCTGTTACACATTCTTGGGCACCCTGTTCTTTAATATAATCATAACCTCATGTATTACCTTCTCAGTAAAGGGGGAAACAGCCTAAGTGAATGATTGGTAAGAGATGATAGATGGTTTAAAGTCAGAGATGTACCAAATAGCGGTAGAAGTGGAAGGTCATCAGCCAGAAATTGTAGGTTCCTTCCCTGCCTCTGTCAGTGCCTCCAAGTTTAAGTGCCTTCAGATATTTTTTGGTCTTTCCTGTTTGAACACTAAGGAAGATAATACCAATTTCATACAGGGAGCTCTGAAGAGTGCTGTTTGTGAAGCGTTCCTGGGTTTCAGTGCATGGTATAAAATGAAGTGTGTGTTAACTCGTGATTTGCATCAGTGGAATAAATCTTGGTGGCTGCTGTATCTGTTACTAGGGTCGATTGGTTGCTGGTTTGGAAAAGACCTTCGGTGGGATTGTGCCAGAATTTGCCCCAAACATTCACAAATTTGTTTTGGGATTGTGAATAATTCGGTTGGAAATCATTGGACTGGTCTTAGAACAAATATGATCAAATGCATGAATACTTACAAGAACCGGAATGTTAGTGTATTTACAAGCTACACAACAGAAATATACTCCTGAGAACTATTCATCATCTTATGGTTTAAACTGCTTTCTTAAATTACTCCTCCTAGGAGTAAATAAAACTTTTAATAATAATAAAAGCCTAATAAATTGTAAACTCTCATTGAAAATGATAAAAAATAATTTATTCTAGATTTTCAGTAGTTCAGTTTTGGGGTGGGGCTGTTGGTTTCGTGTGGTTTTATTTATTTTATTTATTTATTGGTATGCAGATTTGCATTTTTTGTTTAAACTACTCTAGATTTTATATGTTACATGCCATGTTTCATGTAAGACTGAATATTAATAGCACATTTCAAAAATGTTTTGGAAAGGATTTAGGAGGTGTTGTAGGATGGAAAAGCTAATAGGGTTTTAGAGAGAGCCATGTGCCTACTGATGTATTTAGAAGAGATAAGAAGCTTCGTGTTCCAAGTGCTTGGATCTTTTAGAAGTGTTTTATGTACCTGTTACCTAGTTCTGTAATTAATTAAAAAGTGAAGCAGGGTAAAACAGATGGACATTTATAACTTTTTTTAATGTCTTTTTTTTTGGTTATTATTATCGTTACTACAAGTTTAACTTGACATGTAAGGAAATAAGAGCTCTGCAATGTGGCAAAATTCATCGTCTTTGTATATTTTTAGTCTTCCTGAGATACCCAAAATGACATTGGATCAGTTTGAAGTGTGTGATTATTGTACAATTTAGAATCTGAACGCCTTTGAAATGCTTTTCTGACCTAAGGTAGAAACATAATTTCTTTGCCTACTTTTTATATGTGTTACTGTTTTTATGACTTATGGATAAAGATGGTTTTGTCTTGTTGTTTATTTGTGTATAAAGACCCTGGGTAAAAGACAATCATGCAAACAAAAAATATATTTGAGTCCGGCAGTTAATCAGAGCATGGTTTGAGATGACAAGAAGGGGAAACATTTAGAATTGTCTTCTTCTGTTTATTTTATGCCAGGTTTAATCTTAATCTACATTGATGGTTATGTTTGTGGTTTAGAAAAAAGATTGTCCAGTTTTAACAACTGGAGTGTACCAGGATGAACTATGGAGCATTTCAAGCGTGTTGGTTGAGAATTGCCTCTGTTCCTCAAAACTGTGCAGGGGGTAACACAGGTTCATATGCTGAACCTAGAACATAAGAGCAGTAGAGAAAATTATTAAAAAAAGGTTTTTATTATAGAAGAGTGTCCTATATAATGGCACTGATGTAGCTTTGAAGAGAAACTAGAGCCAAATTATTTAGGATGCATTGAAGGATAACTTTAATAAACAAACAAACAAACAAAAAAACCTACAAAACAAGTGGAGATCTAAGGGAGGGAAGATGGAGGGCACTACCAAAAACTAAAGATGAAGTCTCAGTTTGATTGCTTTTTTTTCCCTTGTTTATATGGATTTTTTTTTCTGATGAAGTTGGTGATATGGTGTTATATATACTTTAGATTTTTCTTTAGACATTTTTTTCCTGCCTCTGTTCTGTGTTATTTATCCCTTTGTTAGCAAAGGAAGAAAGTGCAAGAATTATCAGATACAGTTTGTTTATTTCAGTGTTTAAAGACAAACTTCATAAACATTTGTTTAGGCACTATTTTTTGCAGACATAGCAGCAAAGGCATAACATTGAGTGTTTGCTGTGTGCTATTCAACTGATTAGAAGTAGATTTAAAAACCTTTAAAACCGAAGCTGAATTTTAGGAATTATCATTGCTTTTTCTTATAGCCATAAAACTGGGAGCACATTTTTGTCTGGTGGCACCTCCTGCTTGTAAAAGACCGTTTCACAGGTGCTTAAGCATATACTTATTTTTAATTGGGAGTGGTTTTTCTTCCTGCACACAGAGTAGATAGATAGAAGTAGGGGGATTCATCTACATGGAAGTCACTGTAGTTTGAGGCTCACAAATAACTTTTTAGTCATTGTTTACAATATGACTTTAATGGCGTATTTGCATAAATTTGTTCCTGTTGTTAATTTTGGCTATATATCTTAATGAGAAAAGTTATTTAATGCTCTCAAATAGAGACTATCTTCCAATGTGTGTATTTCGGAAAAATGTGCAAGCAGCATTTATAGAGAAGGAGTTTTATACTGAACTAGTAAAAAATAAATTGAAAATATGGGGAAGTAAGTCAAAGAACAGTTGCTTACAGACACCTTCCTGCCAGGTAGCTCTGTGTTTGACCTTTGTGTCTTTTAGCTGTTACCTCTTGTATACTTATTTCAGTTTTTATTTTTGTCTTATGCAAAGGAAAATAGTTACTGTAAGTTAATGAACAGTTGTGACATGACCATGTGAACTGTGAGACCATTCAGTTTTGAGATTAGGGTTAAAGACAGTTTCCAGATGAGCAAGGATATAATCTTCATTTATTCTTTCTTTAAAAGGAAGTTTCTGAAGACAGCCTTGCTGGAATAGGGAAGTTTGTGGGTAGTCAGAGGCTGCCTGATGAACTTCTGGAATACCTATGCATGCGCTGACTGACTTAGGGCAGTGGTATCCTTTTTATTGCTTAGATATAAAGCTGGACACTAGCAACTAGTACTTAATCTTAAGGAATTGTAGGAATGCCTTTATTCAGTATGGAAGCGTCTAGCATGCTTTTGTACAACAGGAACAAATGCAGAAATATAATTTTCTGTGTTGTCTGCTAACTGTGCATTATGTTTCTCCTGGCACAAATAATTTCCTGTTAATTAGATATTTCCCATTAAAGTGTTAATGCAGTATTTTGCTAGTAGAATCATCATAATTGTAAAATGTTTTGATCAAGTTGATTAAAGGCATATTTGAGTTTTTAACCTCTGAATATGATATGATATTGTGTTTCTGTATATCTGGAAATTCTTTCCTCGTGTCTTTTCTCCTCTCCCTTTCCAACTGAGTTTTAAAGAAATTCTTTTATAAACTGAGGTATACTATTACTTTCTAATTAGCTGAAGACAGGACTCTGTGCTGCAAGTGTAATTAGCTTATTTGGTTCAGCATGGCTAAAACTCTCTGGCATATACTTTTGCAGAGAGACAAAACTTTTGTTTTTGATGATCTGTTTTATACACATAAATTAGTGCTTGAATTTTGAGCTACAGCAGCAAATAGAAGTAATTTCACTTCTGAGACATACCTGCAGTCAAAAGTACTAGTGCTTTGAATTTCTATTGCAATTAAATTGCAAACCTAAAATCTCCAAATGCAGAATGGGTGGAGGCTGCTATCCCAGAAAACTGTTTTGTGAAAACTGATACTGTAAATGATCCTGAAGGTACCTTTGCAAAGTTTTAACCCATTCATAGCATCCCTAATTACTTTGTCACAGTAAAAATCTATCACCTCAATAGAAAACTTCCAGAAGCAATTAGAGCCTGTTGATAGCTCCGCTTTTCCTTCCCTTAAAAAGGTATGGTAGTGTGGACAGCTGGGACACACTTCATGGAAAGACCAATTCCTTAAATGCTAAGCAGTATCTTTTGTGCAAGCAGGTTACTCTTGCATGAGTGTTTGTATTTGTTTAATTTGATTTTTCTTTTTCTGGGTGAATATTTTGTTCTGGCCTAGTTTAACAAAACATAATTTATAATTTTTCTGAAATTCTCATTAAGCTTGGGAGTGTTACTAGTATGGACTAAAATCTTTTTAAAAAATGCAAGTGAATTAGGGTCAGTCGTGCAATCCATTGTTTAGTCTTAAGATTTTTATTTCAAAATTTTTAAACATGATGTTAGACTTTATAACTGTAAAACCCTTCTTTTTTTAGACAAGTCAGTTTATTTCTAGTAATACAGCTTAATTAGGTTACTAGCGGTCACCATGGATAAAATCCACGAGGTGTATCCAGATTCCTAAGACTTTGTGTTTTGTAATAATTTCTTACCCATCTCCAGGCTTTGAATTTAATTTATATTATTTCTGTTACACAATGTTGTAGGTGTCTTTGATTCTTGGAGATCAGCTTATTGGTGAAATACCACCAATACTTCAATAGTGAAGTATTGTGTCTGCTCCACTCTGTAGAAGATAACGTACCATGTACCATGTCTGCTCCGAGTAGAAGATAGACCATTTTTCCACATCAAATGATATATATATATACATATATATATACATATATAGTATTCTCTCACTGTTGCTTTTTATTTTTTTTTCATCCTTTCCAGTTTAAAATTTGTCTTATTTCAGGTTTTTGATTCTGACAGTTTGCAGGGGCAGTGAAGGGCCCGCAGGTCTCCATTTCTGAATATTTCCTCCTTTCCTTTTAATCTATTTTTTTTTTAATAGTAACTTTCTTCCTTAAAAAGCTTTACAGTATTTGCTTGAAGCTGAAGGTCTTTTGCTTTTACCCCTACTCCCATTTTGTTGCTCTTTCTCCAAGTCAGACTTCAACTGGCCTTTCTACCACCACTTGAATCTCTATGTGTCTGCCTGGCATTTCCATGGTCAAAATGCTGGTGTTCTCATTTTGATTCTTTTTTCTCAAGCTAATATGAATCACTACTGCTTGTAAGCTCTTGTAGAACTGGGGCCTTGGGCTGCTTGTTTGGGCTGTGAGCTGTTTTATTCCTGAGGCCTAAGTAATAGGAAAAGTGGCAAAGACTTCTATTAAGTGAATCCAAAGTGGATTATGAGTGGTGTTCCTACTGTTGGTACACCCCCGTCCTGACATGCTCCTTAACACCCTTTCACCTTTACCACGCTCTCTTTTGTACATAACGTTTTCTGTTGTCTGAATGTTTTGCAAGACACATAGTAACAAGAGGAGGAGGAAATAAAAGTTGGTATTTTAATTGTAGCTTCTTGATGTTATCTTGGGTGGGGGCTGGATTGATGGTGGCTTAAGGCTGGCTAAATCCTTTCTGCTACTGATGTCTGTTTTGCAGGTGTTTATGTGGACAGAGGGAAGTAATCTGGTCAAAATTTTTGATATTAGCAGCTTATTCTGATATATACTTGGTATAGAAGTTCAGTGAGTGTTTGGTGGGGTTTTTGTTTGCTTCTTGGTTGATGTAACAGTTAACTCCTAGGCTTTCCTTTTGTGAACGGGAGAATTTCAAACACAGTAGAAATCTTTAGAATAGTTCTGGTTTTGATGAGGGAGACTTCCTGGAAAAAATGTATGTCTATTTTGTGTGTTTTGTTGTATTTGGCACTGTATATGTATTTATAAATGCTTTGGTTTTATATCCTTTAAATGAAATACAAGGAGTCTTGTTTTAACAGACTTAGAACAGTTACATTATATTTCCCCCAACTTCTGGAAGGCACTTGGTGAGCACTGTTATTGTGTTATAATCTAGGAAGGATTCTTTTATAATTTTTGTTAGTGGCTGATACAAAAAAGACTTCTTGTTTTTACTATAACTTGATATGTTGGACAGAAATTGTAAAAACAGCTTCCTACACAAAAAGAAATTTGTGGAGAAAGTCATGATCATTTAGCTGGGCTCTTTCTGCTCTAGAAGGCCTGTATTTGTAATAGTGCTGTTTTTTCCTTCATACCTTGGAACTGCCTTGGGCTAGTGAAAAATGCAATTTAAACCTCTGCTTACGTAAAAGTCATCATTTAATCCTTTAAATGTAGATGAGTATATAGGTATGGTTGTTTGTTTTTAAATGTTTGGTAGAGTATTTTGTTGTTTGCTTAACATTCTATATCTTTTTTCATATCTTTTTTTAAATCTGGAAAAACAATAAATGACTAAATATCTTTATTGATGATAATCCACATTCAGAATTCTGTTAACCTGGTGGCTTCTTGGTTAGTAACATTTTAACTTGAGAAAAGGTGAAATGGGAACCTGCTGCTTGCAGTGTTGGTGGTGTTGGCTCTTTTGATGAGTGTCTGTACGAATATATCGATGAGTTGATGCAGCAGGAGCTAATGCCAGCACCTGCAAAGTCTCTGTGGGTGCTTTGCCGCAGCTGTCAGCTGAACTTGTCAGTGGGGCTTAGTGCTTTACTCTTCAGGAAAAGAGAGGGTGCCACAAGGGCAAGGAGGTGAGGACAGCTGACTTGCTGTCTAGCCGCATGCTTCTTCATTTTTACACGCCTCTTCTCCAAAACTCGGGAAGATTTAGTGGGATGTCTCAGAATTATTATTATTATTTTTTTTTGCTGTTCATATTGCATTAACATTGTGATTCTTGAAATTACAAGTGGATTTGATCCTCTCCCCCAAAATTCTTGTTGTTAGTACTTTAAATTTCACCTTAATTTCCTCATCAGGTTTTGTTTCTAAGCGAGCAACTCAATCTCAATGTTTTTTGCTCCCTCTTGTCATGGAGGCTAAACTGGGAGTGTGGGGGAGAAATATGTTATCACAATAATACTTGCAAAAGCTGCTTAAATACTTGGAAAAAATGTATAGTGAGCATTGACTGTTCTTAAAACTGCAATATATTATTATTTTTTAAAAATGAGCAAGAGTTTAATGCCATAGGTCCCTCACTGTAGAGAGAGGTTACAATTTTTGGTGACTTCTTTTGTGAGTGTGTATTTTGTTGTTGTTGTTGTTGTTTGGTGGGTTTTTTTTGTTTGTTTGTTTGTTTTCCCCTCTCTTCCTTCTCCTCTATTTAGCAAAGCCATTTTCTCTAATGGTTCTCTTAATCTGTTCTTACCAGATCTTTAGTTCACCTGTTTGGTGCAAGTATTTTCTTTGATAAAGTACAGTAGACTTGGTGATATTTCCTATCTCCGTGTTCCTGAGGCAGTGATGACCTTGTAACACTTTTGCAGTTAGGCTACTGTTTGTTTTTGCTCTTAATTTAGATTGCCAGTCTCTTCCAAGCATGCCTTATCCTCTTTCCATCTTTGACTCCTCACAGCAAATAAAATCATATTGTCTCAGAGTTAAAGGGTGTGAAGGTCATTTTTATTTGACCAGTGCTCCAGTGTCAAGGGTACAAAATCATTTCCTGTGGGAAAGGGCAGGGGAAATGTGCAGCAGATGGAAGATGGTGAACGAAGTAATTTTGGCGAGGCTGTGAGGATTTCTTCTTGGCATGCTGAGCACTGCCTTTGCTAATCCTTCCCCCCCCCGCCTCCCCCCACCAAAGCTTGTGGCAGAATTTCCATTAGCTTCAATAGGAGCCAGGTCAAGCACATCAAACTGCATCCTTTGAGTTAAGCTTGAGCACTCATTAGAGAGGTGTTGGGCGCTTGTCTGTGTGCATACATGTATGGTTATAAAGCAATGTACATCTTTGTGTATGTTGTGTAATACCAAATGTTCTTTCTCACTTGAAGTTTTAGAGTAAAATTGAAGTATCTAAAGTCTGTATGTGTGTGATTGGCAGATATTTTGAACCTCTCAGTTTTAACCTAGAGCTTGCCAAGTAGACCCTCAGTTCCTCCTTGATGCTCTCTGCCTGAGTGTATGCACCTCTATGTCTGGAAAAAAAATATATAATTTTATTTTTCCCTGCTTTTTTTTTTTTTTTTTTCCTCCAGTTAGAGAGTCTAAGTGCTGACAGGATGTCCACTGGAAGGTACCTTCCTCAGTTATGACTGCTGTATTGAGCTTCAGAAAATTAAGACATGTGGAGGGAGATGGATCTCTAGTGGGTTTTTAAAAAGGAAGGCCGTCTGTCCTGCAAGATGAGTGTATATGAAACTGCAACAGCAATGTGGATGGTGTATGTGGAAGAATCTGTGTGTCCACATATAGGGGTAGATGTATACGAAAGCAAATTATTTTCACAATAAAATTATTTAGACTTAAAGTGGTTGGAGTTAACTTGCACTTGTGAGCCAAAACTGTGATATCTATCTGGTAGGAAGAAGAAAGAATCTGTAAGCCAAATAATGTTTTCATTTAATGGATAGGAATGTGAAGTTAATTCACTGATTTCCATACAGTATTAAAGCAGTTTGTTTGCTGCTGAGCTTTTAAAGAAAGCCAAGTCACTTGAGGACATTATCTGGTTAAGCATTTAAAACCAGGGCTCAAGTACTATACTTGTTTTCTTCGGAGGAGTATATTTCCTTTATTTTGCTTTAACACACAAAAAAAGAATACTTTGAAAGTGTATACTCTATTTGGAGTGTGTTATGACTGTTCTTTGTTTTTTCAGTAGTGTGATTCTTGTTGAGAAACCATTTAGGGTAATACTGGCCACTTGAGGATGGTGTCTTGAAAATCTGTTTGAGAAGTGGGTGGTTGTTACCATCCTAATCATGTCCACAGATGATGGAGGCAGAGCTGTGACTTGCTGAAAGTCACCCAGAATGTCAGTAGAAAAGCAGTCTCTAGGACGTGACTTCATATGTGTGTTCCTTGTGGTGAGTTTTTTTTTTCCCTGAGCTTTTTGAAATGTTGTGTACTGTGGGAATTCCTGAAAGTGTAGGTGGCTTGTATCTTCTGTGTGTTTTAAGCGCTTTATTTATTTACTTAAATCTGCAGTGTGCTGTTAGCGTGCTCTTTTTTTGTGATGTATTTGAGAAAGCTGTTTTAAAGACTTGGAAACCTAGCCCTGTGATATGCAGGCTCTTCTGGCCACTACTTTCCTCCCTCTCCCGACCGAGGCATTAGTATAAAACACCCTTCAGGACATGGCAATTGCTCTACTGCTCGTAAGGGAAGCTCTCTTTTTTGCTGTGATCAGGGGAATGTTTGCCAGAATTGTGTTTTGAGCAACTATTTGTGTATGTTGAACTTGGACCTCCACAAAAGTTAAGCTTTTAACTCATTCAGTAGTTTCTATCATTTTCAAAATCTCTTCTGCAGGCCCCACTGCTTGAACTGCCACTGATATTTCAGGAAAGTTATAAAAAACAATATGTATGATTAAGCCACACTTACTGTGTGGCTATAGGACTTTGTTGACTGGAATGGGTTTTAGGTAGGACTCTTGACAGTGCTGAAGAAAGTGAACTTGTATGTAACGTTGTTACAGTAGATATTTTCCCAGAAAAACTTCATATGCTTCCAGAAAGTCAAGACTGGCAAGAGAGGCGGAAGCTGTTGATCAGTCTTCACCTAATACTGCGCTGCCTGCTGCCTGCTGTTTGTGCATAGGTATTTCTCGAGAGAGTTGCAGTGAAGATGACCCAGCTCCTCTGATAACCTTGTTGCTAGCTGTCGGTTGAGGTAGTAGGACAGTGCAGGTAGGTGGCTTTGCTGAATGGTCACCTCTGTAAGGCAGGAAGCTTCCCCCTGTCCCACTGCCTCTTTTCTCTTACCTGTTTCTCCTGAGGATCTGCTTCCTGCCTCTTCCCACTTGCCTTTGACCCTCCCTGCAAGGGATTGCTTTTAAAGCAACTGTGCTGTGTAAAGCAGTTTCCTGATTGCAGTGGACTTTGCATTAAGGGTACATGGTCTTATGTTTTTGTTTAATTTTGTTCCTGCATTTTGTCATTACAGTCTCTTAAGCATAGTACCCTGAAGTTGATTTTTTGTTTGTTTGTTTGTTTTCACAACAGTTAATCATGACATGATAGTACAGGAATGCTGAATTTTTATTCATGGCATAATACTTTATATAGAAACTACCTCCAGGCACAGTGTAGTTCATGTAATGTACTTTTCTTTTTATAGTAAAAACTTTTGGAGAGTTTAATAAGAATATTTCTGAGTTTCTTTTGCCATTTTAGTATACTTTGTTTACCATTTTATTATAATTTGTGTTTACCTATTCTTTTTTTTTTTTTCCCCTCCCCTCTGGAAATGTTTTTGTTCTTTTTATTTTGCTGAACTCAAATGGCAAAAGTACTTGAACTGTCCCATGGCAGTTATTTATGAAATAGTTGGAGCAGACTAGTTGGAGAGTGGGCATGGAGTGTTTTGTCTCTGAGTTCCTGTTGGGAAGCGTAGTGAGGGCTGGGATTTGCCTTCCATCGTCTGCTGTCACAACCAGTGCTTGCACACATTTCCTGAAGATGGAGAAGGATTAGCTGTTCCTGTCCTCTATGTTTCATACTTAGTTTTTGAGAAATAATGCTGATTTAGGGTTCTGGTCTGTCCATGATTTGGTGTAGTAGGACTTTCCTTTTACACTGTCTTTTGTAGTAAGATGTGGAAGGTCATGAACGAATCTGAATATGTGCTTGGAATGGTGAGCTGGGCTGAAATGCATGTTTCCTTGCTTGAACATGGAGTGGGATTTGGGATTTCAGTCCAATGTTGGTTTAATTAGCAGATGATAGAGAAAAGAATAACTTTTAATGAACACTTCGATCTCTCTCTCTCTCTCTCTCTCTCTCTCTCTCTCTCTCTCTTTCTCTCAGTGTATATGTATATCCAAACACTTCAATTGATATATTTATCTTAAAGCACATATATTCTTAAGTGAACTTTCTTGAAAATGGCATTAATAAAAGACATCCTCCTGGCAAAGCAACCTCTAAAACAATGAGTTCATTCACACCTGTTTAAAAGGTTCTAAGCAGTCCTAACAGTAGTCTTTTGTATATGTGTATTTTTTTTCTTCTTTTATGGGTCAGCAAACTCCAAATGATGTACTAGTCCAAAGGCTAGTGCAGATCCTACACCAGTATTTGTTTTGGAGAGTTTCAGTAGCTCATTTGTGGTTTTGCTGCTTGTAAATAGTGCAGTTGCCCCATCTCCTGCTGAATATTCTTACTCATCTTATTTTCTGCCATGTTCTGGTGAATGTAGCTGTGTCCAAACAATATTAAGGGAGGGTGCAGGTCCACTTACTCAAAGCACAACTTGCAGAGAAGAACTTACTGTTCTCCAAGCTTTTTTTGTTTTTTTTTTTTTAGCTTCTCTTACCCTTCTCATTCTTTTGTAACAGGGGAAGCTTTTTCATCCATAGTATTAGTATAATATTCTTCTACTGTTCTCCATTTTGTGCAGTTAGCCCTACAGGAGCTGTAAATTAAATGGAGAATAATTCCTTTACTCATCCCTTCGATTGCTTTTTCCCTCTTGCTTCTCGTGCCTCCTGTCAGTTAATACGCTCTGGACTGTAGTGCTTGAGAAATTTCCTATTATTAGTGCAATCCAAATGGGCTTTGTTTTCAAAGTGCTACATCTACATCAAAAGGCTGTATATGTCCTCTGCCCTCCTGCCTGAAAGGGTTGGTGCAGTCTCTCAAAATGCTGCTGCAGACAGTAGTATTGCACAAGAAAACACATATTTCTTGTAACTTCATTAACTGCCCTCTGTGCCTCACTTTGGGGTTCATTATCTGAAAGGAATAGTTAGGACTGAAAATATAATATTTAAATTAATCCATTAATATTTTTTCCCCTCTCTTTTGATATTGTTCACACTATTGAGAGAGTGACAAGAGAGGTAAATTTGATGTTTTTTTTTTTTCTTCTATTTTCCTTCCAGAAGGAAGCTTTACTGTGGAAAGGAGTTTTGTGGATTGCTGTGTCAGTAGCATTGTAGAGCATATTGACCTTCTAACCATCTCCAGGGTGCTGCTCTTTGCTTATATTCTGTTCTGTAAGTAAGAGCAAAGAGGTTGTGCTTGAGAGCTATGTTCTGTATTTGCTATGACCGTAGCATTTTGGTGAGAACTAAATGTGAATCCTAAACATATATCTTGCTTTTGTATGGTTTCAGATAGGAAAAGCTGATGACATACTGCGTAGGGCCAAGTCTTTCTTTTTTAATTCTCAGAATTATTCCAAGTGTGGGAGGAAAGTGTTTTGTGTACTGAGCATGATTCTAGTGTTATGCAAGGGTTGGCTTTGAGCCATTGGCCTGGGACACTTTCTGCAGGATTTGAGATGTTTGTATTACGTGTGCAAGAGCTTGAGGTATTTCTCAGGCCGTAGGCAATCTCCAGCAGTCTGTAATCAGAGCAGAAACCAGTCCAGCTTGTCACTTGGAAATGCAAAGCCTGGTTCATGACTATGTTAGTGCCTTTTTGCTTGGAATGTCGTAACTGATGTTAGCTAATACTTTGAAGGTGAGAGTAGGAGCCTTCCACACTGCCTTCACATTGAGGAGAAGCAGCATTTTCCAGCTAGCCTCCCAGTTGCTGTTTCTGTAACAGTCCCTTACAGCTCAGCCGCCCAGCAGGTCAGCCTTGCGCACCTGAGAGGGGTAAACTGCTCCTGGGGTGCAATGTGTGGCTGACAGCAGCACAGCCAGGTAGGAGAGTGAAGAAAATGTATTGTGTGACTGCGTCTTGTTGAGTGGTCAATAGATTTTTACTTACGTATCCTTTTTCTCACCTAAACTAAGATGCGAGATCTTAAGGGAGGGAGAAGAAGGTAAGGAATGGTGCTGGTGGTGTTATGGAGAAACTTCCATAATGTTCTTAGTGCATCTGTGGAGTATTTTGGCTGCATAAAAGTTTGAACTAATTCCATTTTTACAATAAGGTTCAGAGAATTCCTTCTAGCCTTAAAGAAAGGAAATAAGAAACTGAGTTACAGCTGTGTACTTCTTTTCTCAAATAGAAAGAAAAATTAAATCAAAAATTGTCATGAGGACCATTTCTCAGAATTTCTTTGAAGGTTTATGGTGTTTCTTTCTATATGTGCCCATATTTGTGGGCATTGGCACATTGAATTTGAAGCCTCAGAAGTGAGGAACAGGGAGCCATGTGCTATGCTCTTGGTTCACCCCTCTAACACAAGAGCTGCAAGGGAGAGGGCTGCAGATTCTAGCAGGGCTTTGGGGTTCTGCCTGGCGGCAGGCCTGGGAGATCCAGCTTCAGAGGATGGGTAGAACAGGGTTTAGGAGCAACCTGAAGGCCACTGGCACATAGGTGTATCCAGAGTGTGAAGTAACTGGATTTTGGATGAAAGTTTTCTAAATCATTTAGATGATTTTTAAATGGCTTTGGATACCAGTAAATTCTTTTCAGAGTTCATGTTGTTGTTAATTTTTCTGCTGACCACTGTATTCTTTACTATTTGGAGTACTTCCCTGGTACATGTCTGTGATATGATTACACAATTTAAAATTACTATTTCTGAACTCAAAAGTCTGGAAATGGCCAAATTAGCGATACTTTTCTGTGTGTCCTGCCTGGGGCTGTGGAGCTTACCCTGTCCCCAGCACCTATCCTGCAGGACAGGAGGGCTCTAGAAATCCCTAGGCACATCTTGGGCGCAAGCCCTTGGAGACAGCAGCCCCTGCGGGACCGACAGTGTTGACTGCAGGGAAGAAAAAGGCGATTTGGAGGGGCAGCAGTGAATGAAGCCATGGAGAATAACTCTCTTGCTTAATGCTGGACAGTTTTTATGTGAGGCTTGGTAGACTACTTAACCACGTATTTTGTACATAGCCGCTAACTGTTAAGATTATCACCGTATGGATCAGTTACGTGGTTTCCTGTGGTTTGATGTGAAGAGACAAGAAAACTCTGAGCCCTTTGCTGAAACCATTTGCAACTTTTGCTTTAAACTGGGGAGTGCTGTGTAATGCTAGGTACTGTATTAAGTTCCTATCTAGCAATCTGAAGCTAGCGATTAACATTGGATGATCACTCTTAACCTTAATTTACAGTGTCCCAACTCCCTGTGTCAAAAAGATCATATATCACCTGCTCTTGGGAGGGAATTTTGAAATACAATATATGTCATAAAGATACTGCTGTGAGCTGTGAGACTTCAGAGATGAGTCTTTAGAATTAATAACATGTACAATATTGAATAGATCTAATATGAGCACTGAAAAGGTCATAGACTGTCATAACTCTTACGTTCAAGTCCTCTGGCCTATCGCTTCACAAATTTGTATCATCCTTCGTATTGACTTTTTAGCACACACTTATTTTTCCTGGTCTAGTCCTTGTCCAATCATTTATTCCTATGAATTTTTTAATGGAGTGTGTATTTTTCTCTAATTTGCACATTATAACATACGCATGGGAATCATGTATATTTACTCTGCATATTTTATTGTTTTTGCTGTTGTTGAGCAGCATAGCCAGTTTCTCTGAACATATTTTCAAAAAAAAAAAAAAAGTGAACTAACTTTTGGAAGAAATAGTAGAATTTTTCTGAATGAACATGAGATGTGATGGAGCTTCTGATAGATAAGGAAAGGAAAATATTTTTAGAAGCAGCAACAAGTTTAATTTGGCTTAATTTTGATGTTTCTTTATTTTGTAGAAAGCTTAAGGGGCATGTAATGAGTTTAAAAATACGATAGACTGTTTTAGATAAATGAGCTCATTTTGGGGAGCATAAATTACCTTTAGGTATGTTTAAGTATGTGTACTTACAGGTATCAAGAGGGGGATCCTGTCCACCAAATTAGAGGTGCTCTGTTCTTACTTCAGCCTTCAGCAGAGCAGAGCCCAAGTTTTGCTCAGCACAGCTCTCTGTTTACTTTACTGGCACTTCATTTTTGGTGCTGTACCTTTGAACAACTGTTGGTAACTCGAAAGCTGTAATATAAAATGTTTCTTGCTCTGCTCTGTTTTGAGGGAGGGGTGATTCTTGGAAAGCTAGAGCTGCAAGATGTTTTACTATTTAAAGTATCACACCACAGCCAGGAGGGAAAGAAGCCAATATCTCGATTCCTGCTCTCATTGCTGGTGGCTGGAAGAGAGCATCCTCATGCAGAGGTAGAGGTCATTCTGTAACTCTTGCTTAACTGCTCCTGTGCAAAGATTCTTCGTGTTTTCCTTCTTAGGTTATGGACTATGTAGTAAGAATGTTTTTTTCAATGTATTTTAAATTTTTGTGCTTTTCTCTATTCAAATCTCCTTGTTGCAGAACAACCCCAAGAAATCTGCTTCTCAGGAATATTTAAAGCTTCAGTGCTGCTTATCTGGTACAGCTACTTTCATAATGTTTCGGAAAAGGAACCTGGAACAGTATATGTGTAATTCCTTAAACTGTGCTTCCATACTACTCATTGTCAGCCTCTTTTACTTAAATGATACCTTGCTCCCACTGATTCGCAACTGCTGTCTTTTCCAGATCCAAATCTTAGATGTTGGCCCAGCATCTACCTTGCTTCAGATTTGAGATTTCTTTGGATAAAGTGTTTGTCTCCTCCTCCTAGGTGTCTCTAGACTATATGAGAAACGTGCTGCATTAATACAGGTATTGGATACTCGATCCATAGAGTTCCTGGCTGCTCGCCTGTATTTAAAGTAGAGGCACTGTTGTCCCTGAAGAGAAGTTAATTGTGAAGTTACACTGCGGGCAAAAAAATTCTTGCTGAAGCTGCCTGGTTGGTGCAGAAGGATGCAAACCACTTTGCAGATCTAGCAGGGTAAGTCGAGGCAGATTTTAGTGAAGAGTGAATACAGGAGAGCCACAAAAGTAACCTGGAAAAGTGCCTTTTCTGCAGTCAGCTGGTAGGTTTGTAGGATATGGGGGAAATTAATGGCCTTAATGGCCTCTGAAAGACTGCATTTTCACGGCATTGATTTAACGTAACAGGATTATTTAAAAGAGGAAAGAAGTGGCCTAGTCGTATGTTTTATTTTGTGCGTTGTCTAGTGGCAGAGCCTACTTTCTTGAGAAGCTTGAGACTAGTCTGATGCTCAATGCTTACATTCGCTTTTCCTGCAAAAATGCAAAATGTAGACTGCTGTAGGTAGTACATACTCATCAAGAGTATTAGGAGTTATAC
>JAUBNY010000614.1:1429464-1441240 GCA_032275445.1 Crypturellus soui | reverse complement strand
TAGTACTGGAAGCCATAAATAGTAATATAATGTGGGACTATCTTATTTCTTTCTCTGACAGCCGTGGGAGGAGGTCCTGCACAAAAGCGCTACCTGAGTTAGTCCCCTGTATTTTGCCTGCTTCTGAAAGAAGCCCCAGAGAAATGCTCTGTTTTGATACACCGTGCTCTGTTTTCACTGATAATCTCATGCAGCTTTAGTCAAGTGATACAGCAATTGTTCTGGTGTTGATAGTTTGTAAGCAAAATGTTTTAAGGAAATCTAGTTGTTTCAAAGCCTGAAGAAATGAAATTTTTAAAAGCATTGGAAACTTATTTCAGCTAGCTTATAATACAGTAGAGAAGTGATTTTTTTTTCTTTTTTTTTTTTTTTTTTTAATATTTTCCAATGTCCACTCCACGCTTTAGTTCATTTCCCTTCTCTTCAAGGGAAGGAGTTCATTTCCCTTCCTTCTATTCAAAGATATAATTTAATAGATTTGGACAAAACTTTTGAGTTTATGCAAATGCTGTCGTTGCCTGATTCATAATATTTACCAAAAAAAAAGGCACTCTGTGCTCAGATATGACTGTGGTATTCTGCAAGAGTCTTTTAATTAAATAGTGTTTTAAAATTGTTTTTTTCTGAGATAAATTTCTCTTTCATAGTTACTACAAGGAAGGAGAAAGGGCTGTTCTGTTGGGTTTAGTCATTTTCTAGTGAAAGTTTTACTTATTTCTTGATACTTTTTACGTGGAAATCTTTTGGGGATGGATAGTTGAGAGAATGAAGCACAAACCAATAGAAAAATAATGTAAAAAACATTGTCATACTTTAGTCTGTGAAAAACAAATGGAAATTTATTAAATAATTGTTGCTAACTTAACATTTTTCTATCCAGATAAAACAGGAATTGCACTTTCTTTTCTCCTCTCTCCCTCTCTGTCTCCCTCTCTATTTGTTATTATTCAGAAATTTTAATAAAATATGTGAATGCTTTTATAGCTATTTGGGAGTCTCACTTTTTTATAAGACAAGCCATCAGTTGGGTTTGTGGTGGGAGGGGCGATTTTTAAATTTACTTATTTATTTATTTTAAATTTGAAGTTCAGTGACCAAATATTTTGTAATGAAAACTGCGACTTAAAATATGGATCATTTATAAAAGTGTGTGCATATTATTTTTAATTCAGAAGCCAGTTGTTGGCAATGTGTATCTCTAAATGCTACATGTTTCCTTTCAGTGCCTTCTTCTTTAAGAAGGCCTGAAGTGCTGTATTCGGGTAGCTGACCACACTCATTCCAGGGTGATTCCTGCCTTGTGAATGGGACACTGCACCCAGAACTCCATAAATGGATTGTAGTTACCTTAAAAGTGGATACTGGGGTCAGGGTTGGAAGATAAGTAATTAAATATTTGAGCTTGGATTTAGTTGGGTCCATTTCAAGTACCTTAATGGATGTCTTTGGTTTTGGAAGCATGGCCCAGGATATTGGTTGATGATAACAAACGAATTCTTATTTTCAAAGAGCGAAAACAGCCTTTTGGTGTGATTTGCTATTTTTGATGAGTGTAGTGTAAAGGAAACTGCCAAACTTTCTCACTGTCATTCTCTAAATCAAAGTTGCTACTGGTGTTTGAGCAAGATGTCACATAGCTGAGCTTTCTTTTACTCTTTGGTGCAAAATAGTGTTGACATATTGTGATAGATACATATTTTACATATTAGGATGGGAAGGTGTTTTTTGCAGCTGTCTTGTATCTGCTGCATAGATCAGGAAAAACCCCTGCTTGTAATGGCAGCAGTCCTTTTCCCTCTGTCCAATTTCAGATTTACAGAGCTTTTACACAGATTAGCAGATGAAATGGTCTAGAATCGGTGTCAAGGTTAGTTTTATTATGTTGAGTTAATGATCCCATCATAAGTTTGTATTTAGGGAAGTAGAACAGTACAGGGCAAGAGGACTGGAATTACTGATGATAGATGATAAATTATAAGTGTTATTGCACAGCCATGTGTTCTGTTCCATAAGCTAATAGGGTTATGGAAGCCTGTTTGTAACAGAGTACAAAAAGTTCTCTATTAATTGAAATAAATGAAGAATGGGTTACTCTTAGTGATACTTTCTTATTCCAATTAAAAATTGTCTTTTATGACATCAAGTTGGAGCCATAAGAATTTAAGTAATTATAGGTGTAGATTAAAATCTGTTAATATTCACCTGTTGCTTTCAACTGTGAAAAGTGTGAGCTTGAAAGTTAACTTTATTGCAGTCAACAGGGTTCAGTTGGCCACACTGATCTTGAATTAATACTGGGCAAATTACAGATTTTAGGCTGGATCCAGACTGTTGTGTA
Organism: Crypturellus soui; assembly: GCA_032275445.1. Classification (NCBI taxonomy): domain Eukaryota; kingdom Metazoa; phylum Chordata; class Aves; order Tinamiformes; family Tinamidae; genus Crypturellus; species Crypturellus soui. Next base: position 1,438,902 of record JAUBNY010000614.1, on the reverse strand, counting down.
ATTCCATCTACTCAAGCATCCTTTTTCTTGGAGCAGATTAGCAACAGCTCTTTGGGTGGAATTAAATGAGCGATACTAATCACCAGATGCTGCCCACTGCCCATCTGGACACTCAAACACAGAGTAACCTGGAGTACTCTCAATCGGGGGTTCCTGCCTCTCCAGTCCCAGGACAGGGGGTTTCCGACCACTGGAGTTGAAATTAGCCCCATATAGCACTCGTGCACCCGTGTCATTTCTCCTGGTGACAGAACTGGCCTTTGCAGGACTAGGTTGTATCAGACTGTATGAGCACTAGTCCCAGGGGTTGCTTTTTTTCTAGCCCAAGCAGCACCTGATTGCTCTGAACCCCAGCACTTGTTAAATACCGAGGCAGTTTCATTCCTTGGTCTGTCCATTCTGCATTATGTGATAATCTGCTGGTAAACAGGATACAGCTGATGAAATGTTAAGCTACCGTGCTAATTTTAAGACTATTTCCATGTTTCTCAGCTGTTTTTCCTGGCTCTAATACTAAATAAGAAATGTGCATGTGGATATAAATGCATATAAGTAACTGGTATAATTTCGAATAGTGTGTGTGGATTTTTCAGATTTATATGGAGGGTTTTCATCTGGCCAATTTGAGACCAAAGAATATCTCTTAAAGATGTAAAGTAATACTAGCCCATTTTGCGCTTCTCTGTGAAGTGTGTGTATTGCACTTAAATCCCTTTAGGGACAGTACTTGGCATGTGAGCGGTGTTACTGCTTTGCCTACAAATAAGACAAAATCAGTTTGCAGTGGCAGCTTTTTTTTTTCTTGTGAGGGAGCAGGATACATACAATATTTAAGAAAAACTACTTCTACACAATAATTAAATGTTTACATATCTTAAATAATAAACTGTTGAAAATAATATGAAATGAATATGGTCTTGGACTTGTGTGCTAGTGAGTGCTCAATCTTTGCTATGGATTTGAAATTAATATGCTAAGAAAGCTGTTATTACCTTTCCAGCCTCAATTTTAGTAGATTAATACTGGAATCAAAAGTGTGAATAATAATAATATTAAAGAAGAGGCTGTGTTTACTGGAATCACTGTTGTTTTGAAATACAAATTAGCGCTTGCTCTGACAAGCTGTGTTCATGAAAACCCTGCTGAGGAATAGCCTGCAGAACAATTTCTTCTAGTACAGTTGTTTTTAAGTAATCCCTGTCAACACTAGGCACCAGAAATGTGCTAGCTATTCCGTGGTCGGCAACAGCTGTCAAATGGAGCGTCTGGCATGGAGCCACCTTTAAGTCTTGCTGGATGCTGCTAATATAGAAAATGAAGAGATCTTTCTCCTACGGATTGCAGTCAGTCGGGAAGAAAAGGTCCCGAGTTATAGTGAAAATGAGTTATTTCCAAGAACGGTGTAAGGAGATTTAATCAATGGCTGTTGTTATTCGGAGCATTTAAGCGCTTTCCTGACTAAGGATGTACTTAACCACGTGCTTTCCGGAATCTGGGTCAGAGCTCCTAGTGCTCTTTGGCTCTGGGCTATGATATGACTTTGCCATTGCCATTATAGCGGACTTTAGGTATTATTCACAACCTATAATGAGAAAAATAACTAATTTCCAGAGGCATTCTGTTTATGTTGAACCAAAAAAAAAAAAAAAAAAAGCCAATGCAAATCTCACAATAATAGTGAGGTTGGAGATAAATAAGAAAATAACTGCAGTAGAGAATTGATCGAGAGCCCCCTTAGGAGGGGGCCTAAGAGAAAGTGTCTCAAAGCAGGACCAGGTCTTTCTGCTGCCCGGAGACCTCCTGCACTGTAGGAGTGCACAAATTCCAGTGGGGGGAATTCAGGGAGGGTTTTGGTAGTAGCTAGATGACATCCTACCAAATCCTGTGTTGATCAGAGTTTATTGATTTGAGGAAGCATATAGATTCTTCCCAGTTTAGTACATTTTAGTAGATGGCAAGAAGTCTTGCCTGTATTCTTTATATAAACTATAGAAAAGATTAATATGAGTAGTTTATATTTAATTCTTCCTTTCTCTTGGCCACTATAGTGATTTTGCTCATTCCTGGCAAAGCCTTTTAATTTCCTTTTGGCTTGTGGAAATTAGAAAAGAAAAAACCTTATTAGGATTATATCGTCCAGTGCATTGCCTTGCCATTGAGGATTTTCACCACTTTCTAGTCTTTCATGAAGTTCTTCACTGTATCCATCAAGCTTTTGCCAGAGGAAAACTAGGCAAGGGTTGCAAACTTCAGGTTCTTTCAAAAGAGTGGTTGTTAAAGCGTTACTTGACAGGTTGTGTCAAGTGCTGTCCCTGCACAGTTGTAGTATAAATGCCTGCTCGGCAGTCCATGTTTCTCTTGCTAAGATGGTGTAATATCGATGGAAGGGAAGTGTCTGTCCTTCCATTCCAAGAACGGCAACAAGAGAAAGCGTGTGTAGGTGCCACATCTGCATGTTGAAATTGAGTGTGGGGGGGTTAGGCACAGCATGGTGAAGTGTTCTATTGTAGGAAATCCATCTGGTACGGGCTTTAACCATCTCTTCTGGGAAATGAGCTGTGAAATTGGATGGAGCTGTACGGACCGATTCTGCCTCGTGGCTTGCAGATGCAGAGCTCTTCTCGGCTCCTCATTTCTGGTAAGCAAAATAGCTTGGCGTTTGTATGGCTTTTTTTTTTTTTTTTTCCTCTTTATTCCAAGCCACAAGACTATAAATACTGCTTGTCTTCCAGTGGTGATCATTGCTACAGTAATCATGGTGCTGATTTGGGTGACCAGTACGGTGTGTGCTGGGGAGAACACAGAAATAGCTTGTCCCAGGACATTTCTAGGAGATGCTTATTTACTGAGTTTTGTTAAATTCAGTTCTGAGTAATGCAACAATTGTTGCATCTCAGGATGTGGATGCTGCTCTTAAGCCATGTTTGAGATATTTACAGTGGTTTTTTTTTTGCCTTTTTTTTTTTTTTTAACTTGTCTTTTCAATACCCATTTGCATCCCAGTACAGGTTGTCAGGCTAACCAGAAAGCACTTTCATAGCCACTTGTCTCCTGCCTTTCTGCCTCCTCTGTGCTGAGGTACACCTTATAGCCTCCAGGAAAGGGTAAACATATCTGCAGTTTGTGTCTTGATTTTTTATTTATTTATTTATTTTTTATTATTAGGTCAAGATCTTGGATGTCGTGATTATTTGGGAAACCCACAAAATGTGTATTTTCATGGCTAATTTATACACCCTGCTAATCGGATACTGCCTAGCATTGTTTAATCATTTTAGTGTAGATTGAATCAGACTCCTTGGGTTACAAATATCCAGACTATGTAATTTCTATTTATTGTGTGTTCACTGAAGCACTTAAACTGAAAGATGTGCTGCATTACATTTCAGGGCTTGCAAATGTTATTTTTTTTCTCTTTACCATGAATAACAGCTGCTTTGTTAATGTGCAGTCATTGTCAGAAATTCTTCCTCTAATATGTTTTGTTTCTCTGTTTTCATCAAGTCTAAGTAAACGTCCTTTGCAGAAAACACTGTTTCTAACCTATGATGCCCCCAGAGCTTGTACTTTTTTTTTGGTAATATTGGTTGATGGATGGGAAAGTTCCTCCTTTCTTCCTCCTGGTTTGTCATAGGAAGTTGCATTTACTTGATTATGTGGCTGAAGAGTAATGACACAACCACAGGAAATCCTGTGGCTGAAACTAGTTTTAATCTCTACTTCTATCACTAAGTTCTGTATTAGCAAAACACTGTCTTTGCTTTAAGACTGCCCTGTGCTTTGACTTTAAATAGTTATTTTTACAAAATACAAACAGAATGAATAGCAGTTTCTGAAATGGGGAATCTTGTTTTTTTTTTAGTTATCTATTCATTTTAAACCAAAGATCTAGAAGTAAATGGAAATACCGCTGGTGAGATTTTGTTGATAAAAACTTTGGGGTTCTTTCTATGTGGAGAGAGATTGCGAAATGCAAATATATTCACAGAACAAAAAAGGGAATGTGCCATGTGTGATAAATTTGAGAGGTTTTGCAAGGGAGGGAGGCAGAGGCACATGTGAGGTTTTGCTCAGTATTGGAGGTGGAGCACAGAGCTTATTGGGTTGCTAGTGCTGGCAAAAAAGGGAATGTAGGATATGAGCAGAGAATGACACCCTCCTTCTGACAACACACTTCAAATTACTTGACTTCTGCTCCTCTATCATTGATCAATCATAATCTGCATCTTGCCCTGAACTCTTATGTTCAGGATATAAGGACTGCAAGCTTATAGTCATTTTAATTTTTGGTTGGTTTGGTTAATTTTCATTTGGGACCTGATTTTCTGTATCATTGAGTCATGATACTACTATTGGATGTTTTCTTTTCTAATGTTTTGAAGGAAAACTTTAAATTGAACTACAGATTACATTATACATATATATATTATATATATAATATATATATTTCTTTCCCTTTCAACTGCTGGACATAAATACTTTAAAGGAATTTATATCAAGTTAAGCTAGGAAAAGACATGGAATTACTGGAATGTATCTCTGTCCCCCAGTGTGTGCAGTTACAAAACACTATGCATTTTGATTTATAAATCAGTGAAAGAAACCTAACCCTGGAATAAAAGGGCAGAGGAAGGATGAAGCTGTTTTAGGAACATAACTCTTATATTGCAGTATATGTGTGTGTGCTGCTGTCCTGAAGTGATGGCAACGATGGCTGTGGCGATGGGAAGCGGCTGAGGAGGGCAGGCTGCTTGCGCTGGCAAGCTGAGGCGTGTGAGGTGACGTGAAACCAGCAGGGATGGCAAAGGGGCAGGAAAGGCTGAGGTGCCTTTAGCTTAATGATTAGCCCCCAGGGTCCTGGGATCCTGAGGGTGCATCATCCCTAATCCACGGGCATGCGGTCATGGGCAAAAGCATCCAACGCTGTGTGCTGTGTGTGATGTGCAGCATCCAGTGCTGTGTGACATACTGGAAGTTCGCAGCCTCGGAGCTGTGTGTTGCTGGGGCTGTTAAACTGGGCCAGGAAACCAAATTCTGCTCTTGTGTATCCTCAGCTAGTGCAGGATATTGATGCCTAGCTGTTCAGTGAGGCCATGTTTGTCTGCTTAGGTGGTTGGGATATGTCAATGGAGCTCCCCAAGGATGCCTTCCCTCTGAGAAGTTACTGGGAGTCTGTGGCAGATGGAGGAAGGAGACAGTAGGAACCAGTTGGGATAGCAATATTAAACACTCTGGTTTGGGGAATGTTGATTTAACGTGAGCTTAGGGCTTTTCTTTAAATTCTGTTCCCATAATTCTCACTCTGTCTTAGAGACCAGCAGGGTAAAGTGTTTGCTATGTCCAACACAAATATTATGAATGGAAGAGGGTTGACCTCAAGGCCTGGGGGGTGGAAGTGCTCTACCAGCATGTACAGTAAATTGGCTGTTTATCCCAACTGTGATCCTAACAACAATAGTGCGTCCTCTGCCCAGCTAAATAGCTGCATCTTTTAATGCATTGCTTTTCAGGTCCTGAAATGAAACTGAAAAGCTAAGAAACAGTGGAAATTAAATAGATTGCTAAAATCGTAGTCTTGAATGAAGGGGATTTTGAGGCTGCCTTTTGAGAAGTTTGTTGGTTTCCCTCCTCCCTGTAGGTACCAGCAAAAATGCCCTTAAGCACCAGCAAAACGCTGGGAATTCAGGATGATTTGTTGCTGTCAGCACAAGGCTTGGGGAAGTAGCCTGCTGTTTGCTGGCAGATTTATGGCAACTGAATATCCAGTTCCTCAGTGTGGGCCAGAGCTTCCTTGGTGGGAATGTGGGTGGCTCCGCTAGTTGTTCAAGAGTGCCCTGGAGATTTATCTAACTGACTAGTCTAGATTGGCTTTGGAAAAGTCTTGATTTGATCTTGCTTCACCACAAAAAGTAGGGATGTTTTTACACTGTCTTATTAGAGCTATTTTTTTTTTAGTGCAAAACCTGGAGATGGTGAGGGGAAAAATCAGTGCAGACATTGACACTCGATTGTGCAGTTCTAAGGGACAAAATAGCCACATGAATTCCTGGTGGAATTAAAGCTTTCCAGAGTTGGACCCTCTTTTTGCAACTGCTTCAGAGATAATTTAATCACAGAACATATTGTGTGGTCCTGTGTTAGCCCAGGAACAACAGAAAAGGCAACTTGACTATAATGACTTTTAAAAGCGATCCTAGAACATAAGCTGCGACTTGGAATTGATGGAACTTTGCTGGTTTATGTCAGCTGGATACCAGGCCCAACATTTAAGCTGAAAGCACTTACTGTTTGTTTTGGTTTTTCCCTCCTCTAATTAGTTAGTAATGCACAGTACATAAACACTGATATACTAATACCATATAAATATGAGGGCAGAGGGAAATCCAAACCCATAAACATATTCCCCAAACTCTTCCCTCCCCATTTCCCACAAGATGTGCTAAGTAGTTATAGAAGAAAAGGTTGTATAAAAAGATGTTCTTGTAATCCATACAGTCCTCTCAAAGGGGCACTTTGGGCAGCAGTAGCTATGACCTTTGTCATATTTCCCATGCTATTTAACTGTTGCAATTCCAACAAGGTATTACTACTTAAAAACTCAGGGCAGGATATAGAGATGAGAAATTTTGCTTGCTTCCTGCGAGCAGACAGAGCAAACAGTGAGGAATGTCTGCCTGTGCATGGGATGAGGCTTGTGATAAATTCCTAAAAACAGATTTACTCTCTGTTCCCCTATACTGAACTAGTAAGAGTTTTGAAGATTATATCAAAAAATCTGAAAAGAAACATTTATACTTGCTTATGTTCAAGCAACATAATTGAATGGAGGCAGGGGAAGCATAAAAATAAGAAAGTTTACATACATTTTTTTAGGATAAAGTGACACAAAATTATTTAAGTGCATCAAAATACTCCTGATTGGGAAACTGAAGGCATGATGACTTTGCATGTTAACATGCGCTTCTTCAAAATATATTTTCCCTTCATAGTATGACCTTTGTACTGATATGAATAAAATGAAGATGTACAGGCTCTCTCCTTCCAGGTTTAGAGTAAGTGTTTCTGATTTTATGCCGAATTGTGAAGTCCAATAAGTGCTTGGCCCTTCAGTGAATTTTGCACTTGTGCAGTAAGAGAAGTCTTCTCTGAAATGAGGTTTGAGAAATAGACTTCTTTGTACATCCTTTGTAGGGCCTTACCTTCCTACTCGGATTCGAGCAGTATAAGCACCCAGGCACCTCCAGACAGTGTGTGCCCACAGGAAATGTGTAGCAGTGTAAGCAAAGGACCCCACAATAACACGGGCATTACAGCAATTAAAGAAGTGTATAAATGTAAGTAAATTCCTAACAGCCGTAAATATTATGTATAGTACAACACTATATTTAAAGACGCTTGATTTTCTTACGGCCAAGTATGTTAATCTTTTTTGAGTTGGTTCCTTTTATATAATTCAATATAAGTGTGGTTTTTGTTCATTTTGTTTTGTCTTCCAGAATATAGCAGCATGAGTTGGGAAATCCGTATATTTCTAAATGTTTAATGAAAAAGGCATTTTTAAAGTAAATGGGCCTTGCTCTATTGAAAATATAGCTTCAGATTATTTACCAGTTTTCACCCAGTCTTAGGATCTTAATTTCCAAAAGAAAATATTTTCTATTATGTGAAGAGTAGAGTATGTGAGATTGCCTTGAATCAAGCGTGTTATCAATATTCTACACTCTGTAATGGTGGCAGTGTTTTAATTTATGAATCTGAATTTTAGTATCTAGCTTCTCTGGTATTAAAATGGAAGAAAAAAAAAGTAAAGTACACACATACATATTTGAACAGTTTTTATTACCAAAATCATTTATTTCCAAGCCTTTGTGTAGGGAGATATTCTTCTGTTTGCCCTTTCCTTGAAAGGATTCGGTTTCCCCGCCGCTAGCTATTTGTGGGCAAAGGCAACGAAACCTCGTTCCTCCAGGAATAGTCTCTTATTTGTTTTTGTCTGCTTGCTTCACTCCAGCCTGCAAATAAATGTTACCGCACTGGCTTGATGCTTCATTTTTCTGTAGTTAAAATGCCTCAGTTCTCCTTGCCATAACTGTTCAGTTCCCAGATGAGTTGTGCTTGAGAGGCTTTTTTTGCTTTGGCAGGTGGTGCATGGAGTAGAAAGAGAAGATTGTATTTTAAATTGCTTGTAGTCATTGGTTTAATGCTTTGGTGTTTAAAGTCAAGGTGAAATTCATTGGAAGCTGTGCAACTTTTTATCTCCCAGAAGACAGAAGCTATCTCATGAACTAGTAATGTAAAGCACACCCTCAAAATACTACAAACTTATTGCAAAAGTATAACATCCTTTTCAGGCCTTGATTCCTCCAAGGGCAACTATCTGCAAGTCTGGTTGTGGGTGCTGGGGGAGGCCGGATGGGATTCACAGGAGACTGTTGCTGTCCTGCCTGCTCTTGCTGAGTGCTGCAACTCGGGTGGCTTCTGAGCCCCAGGGATGGTTCCTTTGTGTTTAATACCCTTGGGTCGTATTTTTTTTTTCCTATTGTTTTTCTCTTGTTCTTGTGCTTTGTGGGAAAGGTGTTGAATCAAGTTGAAATTGGGGAGGGAAGCAAAGACTTCAACTGGTCACTCCTTGTTCTGGATTCTTCATGTGTTATTTGGCGTTCTGACTTTTCTGTGTCATATTAGCATTAGGTCTTTACACATGGTATAATTTAGGAGAAAATCAGCTTTCTCTAGGTACTAGAACAATTTAGTTGCATAAAATATAGTAATTCTAGGAGGGCAAACTTTCCAATTGGAACATGGCTTTTTAGTACTAGCTAAAATTTTCTTTAATGTTGTGAGGCATTTCCTTCTGTAGGGCTGCAACTAGCAAGATTTTTAAACAAGTGCAATTTCAAGGCTACCAGGAGAACTGTCAAAATTTGAGGGCCTAATTCTAGGTGAAAATTTGTAGCTCATTGAGTCTTTAAGTGGATTTTAGCACCGCGTATGTGACTGCAACCGAATGCCATTGACTGTCTTGAGCATGGAGGCACTACTGCCAAAGCGCAGTCTAGTCGATGAGTTTTTTCAGGATTGAGGATCTAGTTGTGGATCTGTTCTGTATGCTCAGCAGTTACAGTAAATGCACACGTGGAATGGGCATATTTCTGAAATTACTATTTTCAAGAGTGGGGTTTTTTTTTGTTTGTTTGTTTTTGTTTTTTAGGACAAAACACTGGCTGTAGCAGTGTGCTACAGCATTACCAGAGGATTTGTGTGGTATCAGTTAGATCAAGTGGCTTATAGGAAGTTTAAGAAAAACTGGCTTGGAGGTTTTTTATTGCCTTCAGTACTTTGATTTCCTGCCCTGTTTTTTTTTTTTAATTTTATTTTTTTTATTCCTTATGGTTTCCTTGCGCTTCAGCAAGATGCCTTGTGGTGAGTTACTGTTAC
>JAUBNY010000614.1:1410533-1423441 GCA_032275445.1 Crypturellus soui | reverse complement strand
AAGTGGCCAGTGAAGCTCTGGCTTGTGCCCGGGGTGCTGGGAATCTGCCAGCTGAAGCACCAGGAGCAGCATTCGCAGGACGAGGCCGCTGGTGCTGGCGCAGCTCCTGCAGGGCCACCCCACGGCTCTGGCGCTCTCCGGGCAGCGATTCAAGTGTTCGTGTGCGTGAAGGGATCTGTTGCTGATGGGGATGTGTGGTCTGAACTGGTGATTTAAAATAAAGCCTGCTCGGTGCGAGAGCAAGAGGATGGAAACTAAATAGCAGCTGTGTGTGAACAGCAGCTCTGGGACTCCCTGTTTGGCCGCTTGTTTTGTGCACGGCAAAAATGTACACAGGGGTTATGTATATAATATTATGTATATAAACGTTTTCTGTTGCTTCTGCTTGTAATAATTCTGCCTGTGCCACGATCATTTGGAAAAAAATAGAAATAACAAGATTAAGTAAGTGCAAAATGTCCTATTCTATGAGAAGGGCCTTTCCATGAAGGCAGCGAGATAAGCAGCCTGTTTCCTCCGGGTGAACACTGCTGTAGTTGCTCATCTCGCCCAGCTACTCTGTGTGGCCTGAGTGGCTTCTGTTTTCCAGGTGTGTGCAAAGCTGCTTTTCAATGCACTGGGAGATAAATTAATGATGTTTAGACAAACAGTTGAATGCCATCTGTTCATGACAAATGGAGAATGATTAGGCTGGAAAGAAACATTAATATAGATGGCAAGAGAGCTGGCAAGGTGTGAGCTGCTCATCAATTGCACACTGATGATAAACTGAATCCAAGGCAAAAGTATTATGTTGTTGGGATTTTTTTTTTGCTTTTTTTTTTTTTTTTGTATATGTAGTGTGTGAATGTTAAGTGTTCTCTGAGGAGTGACATGATCCAGGCTCCAGAATACTATACTTAGTATTCAGTAAGAATCAGTTTTATTTTCTGAGATACAGCTAGAGAATTTGAAAAATAGCAGCAGATGATTGATTTTTTTCAAAGAAAATATTTACTGTGAAGCAAAGATAAAAGTATTAGGAAGATTGTCACATCTCCTGAGGTAAGAGAGGAACAATCTAAAAACTGGTGTTAGGAAGGACCAGGAGTTGCTGTACGTTTGTGATAATTTGAGATCAGGAGGAAAAACAAACTGTGTAAGGGAAAATGCTGCAGTGCTTATGCTTTTCTTAATAGTTGGGCAGCGCAGTATATGCTTTTATGGAATAGTGTCTTTCAAGAATGGTTTAAAATAACAGTCTCTATTTGCAGTTATATGGATGGATAGCCTCATGACCCATTCCTCGAAATTAACTGATGTGCAAATAACACACTTGCTTATTCTTATGACTGATCTTCATTTTTATTAATAGTGTGTTTGTACAGTTTTTATATTGAATTGTAGGATTGCGATTTTGCAAGGTTTTGACTGTCTTTGACAATGCTGTTTTGCTTGTGTGCGTTTAATGTCACTGCTGAATAGCCCAGAGGAAAGTCTGGCGGAAGAGGAGGTGTTGTAAGCAGATACCTGCATGGGGAGCTCTTGCTGAGCAGAGAGAGATGATGAAATAATTAGCAACCATGTATTTCATCAGATATCGTGCAGATGTCATTTATCCCTCCTAGTAACGCTTATTCACGTTCAAATTTCACTGTGAGCTTGCTCTGTTGTGGTGTGTGGAAGGCAGAGACATTTGGAAAAGTGAGCTATGAATTTACTTCCCTCCAAGTATTTTTCATCAGAACAAGCCTTCTCTAAGTTACTTCCACAGTCAAGTCGTAAATTCCTAGGAGTCATTTTACTTTAAAAATGTCTTGATCCTATTTTCAAATGTTTAATAGCTGTCATTAGAAACCTTTTTTATTTAGTGCTATTGTAATATTTATATGAAGTATCTAAAAATAAGCACTAACTAAAATTTGTGTGTGTTACTATCTTAGGAAATGTGCCTGCTTTGCTGACTAATTAAATGCATGCTCTCTCTTCCAATAGCTGTGTCTGTATGGAAAGCATCTATGCGTAGATTTTAATGCTCCCTCGTAACATATGTGTCAAAGTAAATCCTCCTTTTTTGAATTTTGAACTTTTAAAAATCTTTAATCTCCAAAGACTAGCCAGGTATATGCTTGATTTAATATCATGGTTTTCATTCAAAATGCCTTGTCAATAAAGGCAGAATTAGGATTATTTGTGTATGTGTCTGTATAGTATTTGCCAACAAGAGAACTCCAGCCCTGATGTAGGCTGCTGAGATCTGTAGCAAAGTAAATATAAGTAACAGTGTCCACGAGGGTTCTCTGATACTCATGGAATGAGTGTAGAATCTTTTACAAACAGTAAGATTTTACTTCTTAATAGCCTAGTCAGGTTAAATAATGATACCTCCATTTTACAGATAAAAAGTAATGCCTAGGAGTAAGAATTTTACTTAAAATATTCACTTTGTTTCTTGGTGTACCTTTTTGAGAATTTTCACCAGTTTATAGCCCAGATCTGATTGACTTTTAGAATTGCAGCTCAAGTGTCTTAAGACTTTTGGCTGTAAAGTACCAGCATATTGACTTACCTGTGAAATAGAGGGGGTGCAAAGTTTAAGCTTGAAGGCAAAAGTGTGATTTTTATTTAGTTATTTTAAATTGGCTTGTGTCCAGCTCTGCGAGGGACAGAGCCTAAGGATCATTTGACTTTTTACATGCAAGACCACCTTTTTTTTTTTTTTACTTCATTAGCCTTACAAGACTTTAGTACCACATTCTGTGTGTGTGTGTGTGCTCTTGATTGCATTTCCATCTTCTACTAGCTGAAACAGAAATGCTATAGTCAAATTTATCCTGACAGTGCTGAAAGAATTGCATCAAAATTTCTGTGCGCAGCAGGATGAATTAAAGTTTAAAACTTCACTTTGCTGCTAATATAATAGCATTTAAGCATAAGGTGGTTTATTGGAATTTTTGTGAAGTAAAAGCATGGTAATATATAAAATAATGGCTGTATTTTAATGTGGAATGAAAGAATTGCCCAGATCTACAGTGGGTGTTTCATGAATGTTGAGGTTATTTTTTCATCTCAATCATGGGGGGAAACAGAACTACTCATATATATGGGAAAGATATTTTATTTCTCTCTCTGACTTCAAATTCTCGTTGAAGAATTTTTCATGTAGTTGTAGCCCAAGATGGTTGGACAGTCTCCAGCCGCCTTAAAGGAGAACAGATTACTTTTTTCAAGATGAACGGGATCCAGAATATTGTGTCTGTCTATACCATAACACAGGAATTCATGGACATGTTTCTCATTCTTGGAAAATGTTGGGTTCATAACTTGTACTTACCAGTGTTGGCAGTTAATACTCACTAAGAAAAACATAAAAAAAATCAGAGAGAGTGAAAGCAGAATCTGAACCATTAAAACTGAAAAGAGCACTTGTGGCTTGTGTTTTTACACTGTCTTAAGTAATGTTCTGTGGTTCGGCTACTCTCCCTGCCGGCTGCAGGGTTTTGCCCCTCAGCTGCTCTACAGCAATTGGGCTTTAAGCAGCTCTGCCTTCGCGTTTGCACGTACTCCTCCTTTGGTTTCCGTAGCTGTGTTTATTTGGGAGGAGTGTGCCTGCACACCCCTCTGTGGGGCTTGGGAAACCTCCTGTAGCATCTGCCCTGAATCAGAACCACCCTGATGTGCTCCAGAGTCCCAGCTCACAGGAGTCAGTGCGGGGATGGGACGAGACACAGCCACGTGGGCCTGGAAAACAAGAATGTTTACTCAGGTCCCTCTAGGGCTCACAGAAAAATAAGTCCTCAACACTATAGAACACCTCTAAAATCAGAGCTGTCAGTGCTGGTGCTCTGCTGGTGCTTTGATGAGGAAGCAGAATGTCCTTTGCTGGCCTCTCAAGTGATGGGCATTGCACCTTGCTGCTTGGTACTGGGGTCTATTTACATTTCTGTAATTGTTCTGTAGTGAAAAAAGGTGCCTATCCTATGAAATGGCAAGCAACTGGAGCTTATTATTGTAAGGAACTTTTGCTGTTGGTAATTCTGGTGGATGCAGTTTTGATTTCCTCGGTCTTTGACTTGGCCCGGTACCTTTCATTGACCAATGTAGAGAGGAGAAGGCTGGTTTCACTCTATGATCCCTGGCTCGCTAGGGAAACATGTCTGTAATCCCTCTGGGAAGCAATACTTCCCAAAGTCTTTTCCTGAGACCTGCCAGTCTGAAGAGTCTCCTGGCCAAACAGAGCTATTTGGCCGTCTATCTGAAAAGCAGCTACCCCATCAGTGAGGAGCTGTGACGAACTAGAATTTCTCAGCGTTGCTCTGTTTTGTTTTCTTTCTGAAGCAGCTGTGGGTGTGTGTTTTGAGTTGCTGGTCCAAGCCTGCAGATGATTAAGTTTTTCTTCAAGCAGGCAACATGATCTGTGTCTTACTTGGGTTTAATTTTGGCCTCTGCACACAGTGTTGGTGGTGGAATATCAATAGATGGTTTTGGGATATCATCTGTTGCTGTCTTCCCTGTACCAGGTCTTCAGGAGATTATGGGATTTTATCTCCAACAGTCTAAAAAATACCCTTGGGGTTAAATATGCTGCATGTACTGCTAATAGCAGCTTCTTTTCCTCTTTGGAAATGGGCCGAGCTGAAGCTCGGGGCCACCGCTTCCCAATCTGTTGCTCTGCGTCTCTCCTGCTGGGTGTTTGTTGCAACTGTAAGGTAGCTGACAGCCCATTCAACCTCCAATGGAAAGAAATCTCAGGTGCTGGTGCAGTTCTGCTGTTACTGATTTTTATTACTTGACTGCGATGTAAACGTAAGTGGGATAAGTGGCTAGAGTGTAAAACGTGGGGAAAGATGCCCAAAGAAGTGGAGAGTTTCCTGGCCCTCATAGCTTGCTCCTTGCAGCTTGCTGGCCTCCATAGGTGGTTTCCTCCGCAGAGGGGACCCTGGGACTGATTTCTCCTGCTGTGTGTAATCAACTGACTGAGTGCGAGGAGCCCCTCCAAGAGGGCTGTGGGGCCAGTTTCCCAGGCAGCCTGAGACCTGGAAATGCTGGCTGCCTTGGCCAGGACGGGTGGCCAGGGGTTTCGTGGATCAGTTCTGATAGATGAAGGCTGCTACCGTGTCACCTTTTGCTCTCAAAAAGCTGCAAAACCCGTGTGTCATTCTGCGTTAGTACCATTTGGCAAGGAGACTGCAGCTCTTCATGAAAAAGAACATGTCATTTTCTAGCCATTACCTGCCTCATTATTTTGTTTTGCGAAGGGCGGGGAAGAAGAGCTGTGGACCCATGTGTCCAAGAGGGCCCCGGGCCATTGCAAGGTTCCCGGGGGCGCGTGGCCCGTAAAAACCCTGTCCCGGCGCCTGCCAAGCGACTCGCAGAGATCTGCCCCTTAGCCTCAGAGTCGCCAAGGCTGCACAGCCCGAGCTCCTGCCTGAGGACTGGCCTCCCAAGACCCCTGGCCGGGCCAAGCTCTCTGTGCTCGGGATTGTTGTTGCTGCAAGAAGAGCAGATGTTTGCGCAGCAGACAAACAGCATCGAGGAGAAAGAGAAGAGACTGCTATTTCTTTCTTTCTTTTCTTGAATCAAGGCATTTAGATCGCGTTCCAAAGGCAGTACACTATTTTTTTCGCCCTCTTCCTCCCTCTACCCCAGTACTATATTTTTCTTTATAATACTTGGAACTCTTTGGCTGTACATCGACATGTCTGTTGCTTGAGACGATAAAGAAATTACAGGGAATGATTTACAGATACAGAGAAGGGTTTACAGATTTTTTTTTCTGCTAACACTGATACTACAAATCATTAGAACTAATGCAAGCCTATTTTTGTCTGCTGTATTTTACTGAAGTAGCTTTAACAATGTTTGTTTTTCCAATGTCCCTATGGGAACCCTGGAAGATTCCAAAATGCAATAATTAAAAAATGACAGCCCTTTCCTTGCAGTATAAAATGAGCAAGAGTTTTGTGGTTTAAACAGCTATGCGGTTGCTTGTTAGCAAGCTCTTTTGCCTTGTACTCTAGCCAGGCCTGTAATGGTCAAAAAATGTTGCCGTCAAGAACTGCTCGTTTGTTTTCGATCACTTGTTTTATAAGTTAAAAGACTTTGATGACTTGTTTTAATTTGTGGAAACCGCATTCATCAGCGGTATTAGTAGTTGTATTAAATCACTTGGTGCCAGAGCAGTTTACGCTCTCCCAGGAAGGCAGCCGTTCTCACTGCTGCTTATTTTGTCTAGTGCAGGGATTTTCTTTTAATATGTAAAAGAGTAATTGAAAGCTTAAGAAGCCTGTAATTCTAATAAAAGTGTATCTGTTGAATCACTTTTAAAAAGATCTATCTGTATTTTACTTTAAACTTGTATTCAATTTATTCAAAGTATTTATTGATAATATTAAAAGTATTGCAAAAATAACTGAGAGTCTTACCACTTTATGGCTGCATCTTTACCATTTGGACATGGCTCCCATAGGAGCCAGTGAAACCTCCTGTCTCTGTCCCGGGAAACAAGTTTAATGTTTTCTCCCCAAATCTTGGAAATTTGAACTCAAAATAAAGTGATGTTGATTTCTTAAAGAGTCGTAGATGTTGTTCTTATGATACAGGAAAACATTAATTTTGAAGCCTATTCCCCACTTTATTTGTTGTTTATGATTGTGTCTGTGGATGCTGTTGGATGTCACTGTAATTAATTAATGCAACAAAACCAGTTTCTTGGGAAATCTAAATCCTGCTGATAGGACACTATCCAGGATAATGATGAAAGTAATTGCTTTACTGTTTAGCAGTACCATGGATTTGGTTCCATGAGGTCTCCTATTCCTCTGGAAGGCTTCTAGATGTATAGTCTACCTAGGTATTTGAGTGTGTTTATTTTCTTTTTGCATCATTTGCTACTTCTTGAGGAAGGTCATTTATTAGTGTTCCATTTTGGGAACGTTTAGGCTTTATTTTACACCTATTTCATTTAGCAGATGCTCTTATTTCTTTGGTTAATTCAGGAGTGTCAAAATGCCCATCTTCCTTTTATTTTATTTTTTTTTTATTCCTGTGGTTTTGGGGGTGGGGTAGAGATGTGCACCCTGACGTGTGATGCTGGAAGTGCACTGGCAGGTTGCAGTGGGCCTGACGGAGAGAGCGGTTCTGCTGGTACCAGTCTCTGCAGGAAGCGCTGGGGTGGCCTCGCTGCAGTGGGAGGCCTTGCTTTGCTTACTGCTTCCAAAGATGATATAAAAGTGGGGGGGAAGTGGGGCAGGGAAGCGATGGTTAACTTTATATCTCTGGTTTTTCTTTTTCACGTAATGAAGTCTGCTGAAATACAGCTGGTGTCACTTCTCCAGCCAAGGGTTAGCTGTTAAGCATCCTCTATCCTGGAGCAGTGATCAGCAGGAATACTGCGTGTTGCACAGCCTGGGGCAGCATTCCTGCTCCAGTAATCTTACAGTAGCATTTTAACTTTCCATAGAAAACAGTATTGATTTGCTGTCTGGTGAAGAAATTAATATAAGTTGTGTGTGTTTTGTTTTGTTTTTCCTGTGGATTGACCACTTCATTATGTTACACTCTGCTTTTACCATCAGACATAACAACATATAACACAGATTTAAAAGTCTAAAGAAAAATATAGATAGCTTTTTGGTTTTTGCCTTTTCTAACAAAAACTGCCAAAACTTTTTTTTTTTTTAAATCAATTTTGGCTTAGCTCTTAATGCCCATATCTTCCTGCTTTAGACATCAAAATATCGCATTAGGGAATGCAGGTATAACAGCAAAATAGTGTTGTTGTCAGAACTGTTGTTACCTGGGAATTCTTAGTTTTAGTGATTGATATTTTCTTTTGTTTCAGCCAAACCTTTCACGTCTAAAGTGAAACAGATGCGACTACATAAAGAAGACTTTGAAATCTTGAAGGTGATTGGCCGAGGAGCCTTTGGGGAGGTACGTATGGCAAAGGGAGCCATGGGAAGTGCATATAGATATATATATGTATGGAAAGGGGAGGCCAGGAGGCACCTGGAACCCCTGGGAACCCCTGCAGAACCTCTGTGTTACTGTGGGTATAAAGAATATTGTAGGTCAAACTGACATTTTCTATAAATACATTTGGATTTGCACATTCATTAGTTCTTTTTTAAGTCTAAGTGTTCAGAGAAGGTAAGTTTACACAGATTAAAAGACATTGTGGCCTTCAGTTGTCTTGATGATAAAATTTTTGCTTAACTATAATTTTTTTTATAGTCAGCAGATGGAGACCACAGAGTGCTGATGATATAAAGATCTAATAATTTCTAAGCATCTTAATAATCGAATAGTCTGAGAGCAGTTTTCAAGAACTTAAGTAACCAAATGTTGATACTGACGCTCCAAAAACACATGGAAATCTCCCTATTCCTGGCCTTTTTTTCCCCAGTTTTTAATGAGCAGTTTAATGACGTTTCTTCATAAGTAATGAAGTATTAATCACATGTTTATTTTGGCTTCAGTTTGCTTCACTTGGTGCTCTTGAAATATAGTGAAAAACTTCTGATTCTGCTTCTGATTAAACCATTCTTAAGTCATCAAGTAAGACAGTTGATTACTGGGTTTTAAAGATATCAGGGGTATCTATAGAGGAAACCAAAGTGAATAAAGCTTAGCTTTTGGCCCTTTCTTCTTAACATCTATTAATGCTATGGTCATTCTGCAGGGCTATATATGTGTGTGTGTGTGTGTATATATATATATATATATATATACACACATATGTATGTATACATATATATATAAAAGGAGCGATCTCATACATAATTTACTTGAATTTGTGATGACCAAATATGCTAGAAATGACAACAATATAATAAATATGTTCATAAAGTTTTCCTTACTACTTAAAAACCAGAGAAAAAATGAGAGTTGGTATCTGGAGTATAAGCAAGAGACACTGAGCAATGCTTTTGTTACTCCTGCAACTGAAAACATTTTTCAGCAATGTTCTCTTTGGTGTGGTAGCATTTCTGGAGGCTACGTGGCATATGCCAGAGAAGAGTTGATTTCAGGTTCACTTGCATATTTGCTTCATGCGGTAAAGATGGGCTTTACTGGTGTATAGTTGCAGAAGAACAAATTTCTCTAGGTGCTTCTGAAGGAAATGGACTTTTTACTGTAATATAGGTTACTACATAATCTGATGATGCCCCTGTGTAAGTGATACTGATAAGCAGATGTACAGATGACTTTAAAAGAGTAGTATCTATTTAGCTAATGTATTGTTTTCACTTGTATTACTCTTTTTGGAGTAGTACTTCCCCCACAAGCCTGTTTGGAGAACTCGCAAGGAGTTCTTAATTTTGATCTCTGCCACGAGGAGAATATCACGTTCACCTTTGTGTAGATCATAGTTCTGTGTAAAACAGTGCCTTTTTCAGTGCCGCAGTAGTGATTGCAGCTGAGTTCATGGTGGCATCTGTGTAAGATTTGAGAAAAATCCCAGCTGCAGGTAATGCTTTGTCAAAAAATCTGGTGCAAGAACTGCATCGTTCTGTGGTTTTTAGGAGTCTTTGTTTGTATGCTGATTTAATATCAATCTCTCCAGCCACTAAACCACAAAAACTCTGCTGCTTCCTCAGGAAGCTTCTTTGTGGTGGCTCCTCACGTGACTAGTGAGAGTATAACTCTCCGCATCCTCTTCTGAGGGCAGTCTGCACGAGGAGGAAGTCCTCTTCTAGGTAAAGTGTTTGTCTCTCTAATCCCTTTCCCAGAAGAAAAGCAGCACTCCACCCAGTTGTGAAAAAATCTTCAAGAAGAGGAAAACTGGAGCGCTCTCAGTGATGCTTCTGGTTTTTGAAACTTCCTTAAAGTGGAGCTTTAAAAAACATTTGCAGAGGTGTGTGTTAAATCTGCTATTAGATTTAAACTTCTCCCCAGAGTTTTGTGCAAGAAAAACCCAAATTTTGTATGAAGTTACTGATTTTTCTTTAATTAGTAAATAGCAGAGCAAGGTTTAGAAAGGACTGGAAAATTTTGCTGAAGCTTAAAACACCAGAAACTACCTTAACAATGAAATGTAAAATACTTGAATGATTCCAAAGACTGTAGTAGTTTACTGAGGCAGATCAAGAAAGCTGGGAGGATGCATTCTCTTTCCAGCAGAGTATGAGACCAGGGTTCCTCTAAGTTTCTAGGAGGAGCAGTTCTGTCTCTTGATTCAGCTTAATGCTGCAATTCTATAGACTACAAAGCTGGTGCGAGTTTTCATTGGCACAGTCTCTGACTTGTTCTTGGATTCATTCTGTGCTACTCAGTCCCTTTAATTTATGCAGTCAACAAATACCTCTATTTGTTTTGACAAGGCTGATGGAGACAAAAAGCAGTTTAAACCAATTACTGCGTATAAGCAATTGCTTATAACTAGACCTTACCTATAATAATGGGTGAACTGTACCAATTCCTAGTTTGGGGTTTTATTTTTTCCCTTAGAGCCCTTGCCCTGCTTGATGTAACTGTGGATGTTTACATTTTTGATCAAATTACTGATGTGCCCCTGTACTTTTTGAGTAGACTAACTTATTTGAAATCTTGTGAACAAGACTACTGCCTTTGGAAACCAAATATTTTCCGAGGAGGAGGATTATCCACGTAAAATCTGTGATGTGGGCATCGAGTGTTTTCATTGTGCTGGCTTCAGGCAGCGCAGTATAAAAAACTTAACATGCACCTCCAAATAAACAAAAAGACTTTAAACTTGGGAGTTGAAGGGAGCTAATAATAAAAGCGGAGAACCACTGCTCAGTCTAGTAGGTGACTGCTCTTGTCCACATCTCTGAGCAGAGTAAAAGTGCAGCAGATTTAAGGTTGTAAATAATACTGAAATTTTCTGTTTTACTTCACTCTACCCCTTAGAAACGTATATGAAGTTCAGTCTTTGAAACTGTTTCCCATGTGCAAGTACATATTACATATTATGTTGCTGATATTTCTAAACTGCTGATTTTTTCCCCCCTGAGCAGCAGTTAGTCATTCCCTACTTTGTCATCCAATTATGAACAGACATTTTTTTATTCCTCTCTCCACCTCCATCAAGGCAATGTTGGTCACATCAACTCTGACTTTGTAAGAAGAGTCAGAGAGTTGTTGTGCTTAAATTCCATTATTTTTTCAATAGAAACTAAACAGTTAATTCCATGTGCCTTTGAAACATAGTTCTTATTTCTAGAGTCCTGGCTAGTCTTGGTGACTGAGCGCTGCAGTATCCTTTTTTCCCCAAGCTTCTGTTTTAGCCTTTTGTGTGCAAAAGGAGTTGCTTTTTAAGCCAAGGAGATGTGCAGACATAGAGCATAGAGACCAGAAGCCAAGTTTGGGGCAGAAAGTGCTGTACAGTATTTCAGGCTTTACTGCTGTCTGTGGGAAAGAGAGAGCTGTTGGAAGATTGAAAAAGAACAAAATCCAACTAAAACCAAGATGTTTACATCAGCACATACCAATCATTTTTGTAGGGCTACTCACAGGGAAATATAAATTAAAAAAGCTTTAAACATCCAGTTTTAATACATTCCAGTAACAAGGCATTTTAGGATAACTAGACAGGAATGATTACCCCTTCTTCCAGCTAACAACTTCTTTCAGAAAGAGAGAACATCAAAACAGCACTTAGAGTATTTGTGCCTTGGTATACATACTATGTCTGTATGTGTATAAACACTGCCTGGGTCTATAATCAACTTTTGGAATTTTGGTTGCAATTGAGAACTACATTGGACTGTTTATTGCTGAAGTGTCAGCTTTCTGTTTTGCAGTCAAATTCAAGGGTAAGTGTTTTAGAATTTACTTTCCTAAGATGCTTAGACACCCACAGAAAATGCTGTGATTGCAGAAAAAAAATGGCGATGCCTTCTTGGTCTGTGTTTTTCTTCGCAATGGTTATTGATATGGAATAGCATTAATAGCTTTCCCAGACTGAAAGAGTGCTGCTGACTGGTTGTAAACACAGCTGGTAAACACGACTGTTTTGTTCTCCCCTCATTCTGAATGCTACCACTGATTCCCATTCGGTCCTGTTTTCAAGCCTGACGCTGCAGCTGCTCCCAGAGGCTCCAGTAGCTCCTTCAGTGTCCCTCTGAATGCTGTACAGGAGGTTGTGAGCGTAGGCAGCTGTGCAATTAGCATGTCTTTGGCAACAGAAGATGATCCTTGCAAAATAATACGGCCTTTCATCTGTTTGCTGTAGCGCGCTCAGTGAAGTCCTCCAGGTGGAAGTGAAGCATGTATCTTCTGCCCGTGGCTTTGGCTGCCCGCTCTGCAACGTTTTCTGCTGTGCTTGGGGATAACTCCTCTTGCCAGAGAGCGGCTCTGGGGTCCACTCTAGGACCATCCTTTTAACTGTTTCCCCAGAATCATGAGGATTAAAGGTGTTCCAGGTAGAATCATATCAAGGTTTTATATCAAGATGGTACCATATAGGTGGGTCCTTGTCATCTAAGATAAGGTATAATTTCAAGGTTTTTGACTAGTTGCAATATTAGGGCTTTTTCCTCCTGCTGTTTCTATTAGGAGTGGATACATATAGGGGCTTCTCAGAGTTTCTAGCTAATAGAGTGACAGGAGATCAATGTTCCAGATCCCTGTTATGGGTTATATATTGCCACAGAGGACTGATCTCTTCTGAGGAAAATTGTCATGCTCACTCCTGGAGTATCATGGTGAATGCACACAGAAGAGCAGGTATTCTTTATAAATTAAAAGTAGATTATGGTCAGAAGTAACGAAGCATGTGTGTTTCACTCTGCATGCACCTTGAAGGATCTCAAGGCCAGACTTGAAGGTACAATTCATGAAGTCACATCGTAAAAATTCAATTCATTAGCTAGTTTAGGTAGATCTAGTACCTTTGTCTTCCCTCCTGTTTTGTTCCCCTCCCCGCCCCCCAAAAGGGAGCAGTGTAAAGAGCAGGGCTGGTG
>JAUBNY010000614.1:1340910-1359061 GCA_032275445.1 Crypturellus soui | reverse complement strand
TGGATTTTGGCCTACACTCATTTTGGCCTACACTTACGTTTCTGCTTTCCTTTATATGGTGTTTCCATAAATTATCTGTACTTTGAAATATATTCCAGTCCTTATTCTCCATTCCTGAAAGGTACTGATCCTGTTGCTGTAAACCAGATTCTTCAGCCCTTTCTGGCTGCATTTAAGGGGAGTCAGAATGTAGCCTGAGATGTTCAAAATGATGACCAAATTTAGTGTCTTGAAAATTATTATTACACTTAAATCACAAAATGATAGAGACTATGGTTCATTTTTCGTAAATAATGGGATATTTCCTAAACATAGACATATAAATACTGAGTTTTTATTAAGTATCTGTTCCAGAGTTCTTGGGTGCTAACTTGGAGCTGTTTGTTTTCTAGCAAAAGCAGATTGGTCGCTCACCGGGGGTAAGCAGTATAGAACACCAGCAGGAAATCACTAAATTAAAGGCAGACCTGGAAAAGAAGAGTGTTTTCTATGAAGAGGAACTGTCTAAACGAGAAATAATGCATGCTAATGAAATAAAAAATCTGAAGAAAGAACTGCGTGACGCAGAGAGCCAGCAGCTTGCCCTCAAGAAAGAAATCATGATTTTGAAAGACAAACTAGAAAAGACTAGAAGAGAAAAGTGAGTGTTTTTTGGTACTTATCTTTTAAGTTTGAAATACCTTTTAAATTTTTCTTGTATGCTTCCAAACACACTATTGCTTTCAGAATTATAGCACAGACAGGTGCATTTTGGTTGATTTAATGTTGTGGTTGAACATAGAGTAGCTGAAGTTGGCATCCTTGTCACCTTTAAAAGCAAAACAAAAAAGAAAACCACAAAGCCTGAACTGAAAGTCAGTTTTGCACCAGGATTCTTGCACTGGCTGATGACTTGCAATTCAGGGTAAATTGACCCCTGAAGCTTGTGCTGAAGAATTAAACAGTTTTGGGGGCATTTTTTTTCTGTTTGGTCTTCTCATCTTTTCATGCAAAACTAATGTGTTAGAGATCAACTGTTGCTGGCACTTCTGCCAGCACAGGAGCAGTCTCTTAATGCGGACTATGGCTAATCCATGCTGGGTTCTATCCAGTGTTAACAACAGTCATCAGACTAGTAGGCGTAAGCTTCTTTATCTCTTCAGACATGGTCATTTGTCAGAGACCTGATTTTTTTTCCCTCCCACATGCTAGAGTTTATAACTGGCCTTGAGAATGTTCCTTGAGGCATTCATTAATAAAAGCAGATTTTCCTATCGGTTAATGTTGTACCGAAAATAGTAAAAGTCACAGCTTGAATGCATTCATCACTTCCATTCATTAAAAAAAAAAAAAAAAAAAAGTGCTTTACAGACACTAGCATAGATGCTTCTTTTTCTGGATGTAGTAAAAAGGGATATTTGAAAATCCCTAAAGGAGAAACTGTTACTCAAAGCTCAGCCAAGCTGTAGTGAGTCCTTGGCTGTAAGTTGTAAATAAAACAAAAAATTTTTCATGGATGAACCATGTCTTCTTAGAATGTAGCTGCCTTCCCAGTGAGTTGCTGTTTAGTTCTAGAATGAAACATCTTTATTGGCAGTATATTTTAATTGTACCACAACTTGATGCATTTCCTGACCTTTGAGTTATAAATGCAAAAAGGACTACACTGTCCTGAAACATATAAAGATGATGGTGCAGGACTTCCCTTGGTGCGTCCGAAGTAGTGTCCCAGAGGGCAGAACGCTGCATGAAGAATCATTAGTACTTTCTTGCGCAGGCTAAACATTTCTTAAAGATCATACTTCTGCCTGGTGATCAGCCCAAAGACTCTTCTGGGTTTTATCAGAACCATTGCAGAGTTGTATAGCTGCAAAAGTTATGATGTCCATCTCCTGTAGTAACATGTAGCTTAACAAACTTCATTGGCTTCATAAACCTGGTTTCAGACAGGTTTCTGCATGTGAATAGATGATGAATTGCATCCCAATCTAAAATGAATGGTGATTTAAGCATATAGTTCATGTGTTTTTCGAGTATGTTGGTGTAAGAGAAAATTTTGAAGTATGTATCCAACCAGAATCCAACATTTGGGCCTTAATGCGCAGGTCTTCAGCTACACACAGTGTTGGATGTCCAAGCATAGAGAATGATTAACAAAAGCATGCCCTTCAACTGGGTTTTGTTAAATAGTGATGCAGAATTTCATAGCAAGCTGTAGAATTCCACAGAAATGCAAAGTCCGCCATTCAGGGTATGAGTATTCGTCATTTATTACAGATTGATATCTCTAGCAGTTCAGAGATTAGAAGGGAAGCTTACATACTAGGAATGGAAGAATTGCTATTGTTGCTTGATGTGTAGCGTTTGGTTGTTTTCCTTAAAATAACATTGATTTTATTGTTGTGCTCTCTCATGCATTGTTTTTAGCTTTTGTAATCAGACATAGAAAGCTTTTTGTGAGTCGGCCAGTAGAGTTGCTCAGTGTAAGGGTTGAAAAGGAAGCACCTGGAGGCTTTGTGCTGAATCCAGTGGAATTACTGCAACAATAGCGGAGGGGTGGGGTTGAATCAGATAGTTTGGGAGGGGGGAAAAAAAAGAAAAAATCTAAAAAGATTTCTAGTGCATATATTTTTAAAAATGACTTTGACATGCTGCTGTAGCTGTCCCTTATTAAGGGCTATTAAGGTAGGAATAATGTAGATTATTCAAGCAAGGGCTGATAAGAGCTTTGTCAAAAAACTATTCTCCTGTTCTCTGTTTACACCTTTTTCTTCTTTTTTTTTTTTTTAAATAACTATGCATTGTGGTGGTTTCTACTTCATTTTTGTAAACTCTACAACCAAACCCATCAGGGAAGAGAAACTATATTCTATATAAAATGATAGCCCTTTGCTAAGGTCTAATATTTTGCATGTTCTTAAAATGGGGAATATAGGAATACACTGTTAGACCGTGATCCATCTAGCGTGATACTCCATTTATTAGATTTTTT
Organism: Crypturellus soui; assembly: GCA_032275445.1. Classification (NCBI taxonomy): domain Eukaryota; kingdom Metazoa; phylum Chordata; class Aves; order Tinamiformes; family Tinamidae; genus Crypturellus; species Crypturellus soui. The sequence goes on along the minus strand of JAUBNY010000614.1, from coordinate 1,356,090 downwards.
TAATCTAATATTTTAGGAAAGGTACAAGAAACTGTAAAATTAATCATTTTTGTAGAAGATTCTTCTAAGCCTGTCATTTAATGATAGATTTATTAAGTATAGAGCTTTGTAAGAAAAGAGTGGGATTTTTGTTTGTTTGTTTTGCTTCAGGTCTGCTTTTCTTAGTTTCAAAATAGTAAGATAAAATATTTTCCCTTTTTCTCCATCTGCAGTAAAGTGCTGGGTGATAAAGTGGAGTCACAGAGCTGTGTTTCTCATTGCTTACGTGTGGCTTGCTACAGTTGTTCTAGTGATAAAAGGAAATCTGGATCGTGTATGACTTCTTAAACTTCAAGATCAGATAAATAGCTGAATTTTAGATGAGAAAGCTTGGGGAGAGTGGAGGATGCCAGGCTTACAAAGCAACTGTGTTATTTTGTTCCTGCTGGCTGCCCACTGTTCACCTGCGGGAGCCGTCCCAGTGCTGGGCATTGCTGAGTCGACACTCACCTGTGTGATGGGTTGTATCCACCTCGTCCTGTTGGAGAGGTGTCTCCTTTGTTTGTGTATGATATTATAGTAATCTAACTGGGATTAGTGTCACTTAAGAACATAAAAATATCTTGCTGGTGCTTTCAAGGCTTCATCGAGCTTTAGAGCCCTGACAGAAGAAGTTTTAGGCAAATATAGAATAACAAAACCCACTAAACAAAACCATAGATACATAAAAGCTAAACAAAAGAAGTTAACCAAATGATTTAAACTTTGCTCTTCTCTCTGAGAAGTTAACTTTGCTCTATGCCTTACAAACAGAAGCAAGACCTGTTATTAATTCCCCCGGCAGCCAGAGCTTTAATCTCTTTTTGCCTTTTCCCTAGCTGGCTCATCATATGCAAGGAATCCAGCGGTGCAGGGAAGGGCTGGTGGTGGGTTTCAAGCTTGGACCTTGAACAGTAACTATAGTATGTTACTTGGCAGCATGTAGCATTATGTTTCAAAGGAAGCCTGGCAACATAGCATTGCTCCATGAGTCTAACACGCTGTACTAGATTTCAAAGAGCAGTCGAAGCCCTAAATGAATTTCAAATTAGGAATAGGAAATTCAAACCAGCATCACTCTTAGCTGGGTTCAGTGCAGCCCCTGACACTTCGCAGCTTTTAAGGGTGTTCCTGCAATCTGACAGTTCTGCATTTCAGGGCACATGTAGTTTCTCTATTGCAAAACATGAAATTCTGCAAAAACAATTGCAATGATCAGAGGAAGTTCCCCTGGATTTTATTTTTCATTGAGTTCACCTTTTTATGGGCACTTTGCAAACCATTTAGTGATGGGACTGTGCTGTTCACTGCATTCATGTTTTGGTACTTGTGGTATTTATAGTCTCCTGACTATAAATATGTTGAGCTCCCGAGGAGCTGGATACCAGATATCTGTCACAGTGAACAGAGGATGCCACAAAATCATCTTCCTGAAACCAATCAATGTTGAATGAAACCAATCAAAGAAGGGAAGGGTGGGGGGAAACAGCTAGTCTGAACTCCTTTTCAGATGGAGAGACCCATACATTCAAATCTGGTGAGTGTATAGGTTATTCATCTACTTCTTACTGATAGTAGCCGAATGGTAATTGGAGTAACTGCTCAGATTTGTCCTCTGCCTGTGCTGAATTGCACTCAGGTAACTGCACATTTAAGCTTTTCTCGTCAGTGACAGTCCTCAGTGATTTAGTTCAACTTCTGTATGTTCTGGTTTCACATGGGGTCATGTTTGCAGGTCATTCTGCATGAAACCTGGAACTGCAGAAAGGTATAAATGTTAAAATAACATTTTAATGAACTTGCAGAGAATTTACTGTGAACATCTTGCCATACCATGTTGTGTCTGCCCTTCACATTTACAGCTTCTTAATGCAAAGAATAAAATAGGTGTAAGCGGATTGATAAACATTAGCTCAGTGGAGCACCTTCAGTAGTGAAGGAAAGATAATTGTCTAATGTTAAAATTAACAGCTCTTTTTTCATTCTAAAATGCATTCTTTATTTGTTTTCTTTGCTTATTTTAATAGGCTGAGAGGTTAGCAATATATTACTTTTTATTCAGCAATATATTACTTTTCCTTCAGACACTGTGTGCATCAATATTCACATATTTAAGTAGGTATTATGATGGGTTGCTTTTCAGAATAGGAAACCTTTTAATTGTGCTCCCTTTTTATTTCTTAGCCAAAGTGAAAGAGAGGAATTTGAAACAGAATTTAAACAGAAATATGAAAGAGAAAAGATCCTGCTCACGGAAGAAAACAAAAAGCTTTCAAATGAACTTGATAAGGTGAGTATTGGTTAGCTGAGTCTTGAATATACAAGAACACTATGCAGAGCTATGTTGTGGTCTGTCATAAATCCTAATTGATGGCAGAATTAATAATATGCAGGAAGTTGTGATGGATTAATGTTAGATTTAAAGTAAAGAATTGCATTAATTCTTTGCACCCATGTACATGCATCTGGATTTGAGAATGTGTGCACATATTTATATATGTGCATGTATTTGTGTTTGTGTGTGTGAGAATACAGTTATATGGTCTTGCAGAGTGATAAGAAGACCTCTTTGACAGTATGTTAAGCCAAAAGAAAAACAGGACTTGATTGTAGGACCCAAATATAAAAATACATCGTTACAGATGTGATTGCAGAGAAAGGATTTGCATGTCAATTACTGTGAAAAAACAGGGTACCTCATGCCTGAAGAGACTAAGTGTTGCTTTGAGATACTAAAAAATCCAAACGGTAAGGAAGTTAAATTGAGAATTGTGTTGAAAAAGGAATAAGTATGTTTTATGCTTTTAGGTGGTATTTTTATTGTTTATTTTGACTGGTCATTCAAGTTCACTATGGATTGGCCGTATCTTGCTATACTGGTCTGTCCTTTTATAAATTCATTAACCTGTTTTAAAAATATGATGAAAGTGTAGTATTCTTTAAAGTAAGTCTATTTGCATGTCAATGTTCAAATTAAAAGTATATTTTCATACCAGTATAAGCATAGTTCAAGAACAGTAAGTCACTTTGATAGCTTTTCTGCTTTGACTTGTTCTTTTTTTTTAATTCTCTATTCTTTTCAATTTGCCTAGCTTTGTCTTGTCAAATGACGTTCACTAAATAGGCCTATTTACATGATAAACCCATTTAAATGATAAATATATGGTGGAGTAGTCATATGAGCAGTAAAAAGGGCAGACCAGATTAAAAACGGGTACTTTTGCATCATTTTGATTTGTTAATTTATTTCAGTACTAAAAGAAGCCTTTCACATGTGCTCCGTTCCCTTTAGCAGGCCTTCCTGGAAGGTTGGTCCGATCTCTGCTTCCCATTATGACTTGGTGAATAATTATTGAGCATAATGGAGGTTCAGTCCCTAAAACCAACTCAGGTTGTCTCCTGCTTTTGTCTTGCAGAAGGGGTTTGTATGAGTGACAGCTCGGTGACTACGAGGGAGGTTAATTGCTAGCTCTGCTATATTGTACTTACAGATGTGCATTTAATTTCCATTTCCCTGTCTGCAGTGAGGAAAATGAAAAATAGGGGAGTGTGAGACGCTTTCAGCATCTCGGTTCCAACTCCTGGCTCTATCTGCTGAGCCTCACGTTCGCCATAGTTACCAAGCAAGGGAGAGATACGGCCCTTTCGTCTGAGCTGTAAAAATTTCAGTGCTTCTGCTTCGCATTTCTGATGTTTTTTCTTCAATATAGAGCATTCCACCTCTATACTGTGCAACACGTAAACCTTGTAAGGACTATAGACATCTTTAGGAACCCGTTCTCGGGAAACTCAGTTATTTGAGTAAGAATGTAAGGCCTTGCAGTGCAACTGAGGCCGTGTCTGAGGAGAAGAAATCCTGGCTTTTGTTGTTCCGTGGCCTTTGTTGGAAAGGGTGTCCCAACTCCAGTGCGCCAAGGGGGCGTACGGCTCCGAGCAACTACGGAGCTAGCTCAGCAGGGAAGATCTCTAACAGGTTCTTGGACTTCTCATTCAGCTCACCACCATGTTCGAGAGGCTGAGTATGAACAACCGGCAGCTGGAAGAAGAGATGAGAGACCTGGCAGATAAAAAGGAGTCCGTGGCCCACTGGGAAGCCCAGATCACTGAGATCATCCAGTGGTGAGTGCTCAGCTCTAATGTCACTGCGGAGGCCTTCGGCCAAGGCCAGTGTGCGGTGGGGCTGCCCTGAAGCTTGTGCGTGGCGCTTGTGAGTGCTCACACTGATCCGGGATACAGCACTCTTCTTGCCTGGGATTTTAGGAATGCCTGAAGGTAGAAATCCACGTTCCTCCTTAAGAGCGAAAGTGTTTTTGGAAATGCAACTGTTTGAAGGGCAAAGGCCCTGGGCTTGGATGCGGCTGTGGCTTTGGCAAAGGGCGGCAGGAGTCGGAGTCAGGCGCTGCCCTCGCGCTTATGCCGGGGCCTGGGAAGAGCAGCACGGGCTCTGCGTGGGGCTCGCTGCTCCCTTTCTTCGGCCGAGTGACACCCAGCTAGGGCAACCCTCGCGTGATTCCCACGAGGAGCATTGGAAGCTGACAAAATTCCAATCAAGTGATGTCAGCAGTAACACTTCTGTTAAATACCGGCAAGATGTTTGTAAGGATTTCTCTCCAAATTGAATAAATACATTGAGAAGAGAATAACAAGCTGAAAATATTAAGATTTTTTTTTTTCAGGGTGGTTGTTATTTTTCCTCTCCATTCCTGTTTCTCTCCCCTCTTTATGGCTCAATATCGTATTTAGCTTCTGTGGAAACAATCTGTATTCAGACATTTTTGTACAGATCTTTCACTTCTGGGAAGATTTCATAATCATAAACTAATCTGTTTTTTTGGTTTCCTACTGGATTTTTTCCTCTCGTTTTCCTGTCTCTCACAAGCTAAATAATCTAGCTTGTTGCATCCAAGCAAAAATGGGAAACATGCTTTTTCAAGAATTTTAGTTGGACATTGTTCTAATGTCAGTATAATTTTGTTGTCCAAATATGGAGAAAGCTTTGGCTTTTGCATAAAAACTTTGATGCATATCAAGAAAGAAAGGCTGAGCTCTGCGTTTCTGGAACTGTTTCAACAGTGTTTGTTACATAAAATTATATAGCTCCAAAATGTGTTAGCAAGTCCATAGTGTCTCAGTACATTTTGTTTGTGGTAGAGGTAGTATTCATAGTAGAGGTCAGAGTAGAAATTTAAAAGGCATAATTTATGCATGTTTCTTTTAAATCTTTTCCCCTCATAGAACTGTAAGTGTAGTGGACTGCCTGCATCACTGAAATAGAAAAAAAAAATACACTGAAGTAGTTCAAAAAAAGAGACGATTTGTAATTCATCAGAAATTTTTAAATACTCCGAAGAATAAAATCCAGATAACAAGAAAGACAAGTCTGTCATTTCACATTTCTTATAATTGCTAGGGATTCTTTTGATTGCTTTAATGCAATCAAAATGCTTGTCTGTCTAAATGTACCAAGGTAACTTAAGTCTGTTTTTCAGATTTACATGTGAAAGCACTCATAAAACTTGAAAGGTCTGGAAAAAGCCAAGACAGCCTTAGTTGTGGATTGCTTTCCTTGACACTATGTAAAAATATACCAACAGCTATTAAGACAGCCCCTTCTCCAATTTATGTGAGGGTTTAGTATTTTAAGAATGTAATACTGATGTGGTTCACATTATCATATGATAAAGTATCTTGTGTGTAATCAGATCCAAGACATCAGAATGTCTGAGGGATGGAGAAGGCTTGGGATTGGAGTTTTTGTTATCTCTAAAGATACTTAATGAAAAAAGGTTGGGAAGTGAAGTCTGTAACTTTCATAACTAAAGATAACACTTTTGTTGGTCTTTTCTTGTTATGAAATAGGACTAAAAACTCAAGAATTACGTTAAGAAATGTTCCCAGCAAACAATTAAGGAGACAAAAGCCATACAGAATTTTTCTAACTGCTGTACATTTTCCTCCATTCTTCTATCTGCCCATGTTAAATTTTGTTCAGTGGTGAGAAACCATTACTTGGCTCATTTTTTTTTCCAAAGTTTAAATTTTGCTTTTGATGCCCAGATACTGTGGTAGTTCCATCTGCTATCCATTTTGTTCAGTACTGCATACTGAAATCAGGTCTCTATTTGGGGGATTTTTTGCTGTTGAACAAGGGGCACTATATGAAGGTTTTTAAACATCCATAACAGTAATAAACATTGTAATAGAAAAAAAAAAATCCTTAAACTAATCTTAATTTAGCAGTTACCAGCCTTTGTTTTCTTAAGAAAAACCATGCCATTTAAACCTGCACATCATCTTTATGACGCCTTAACGTCTATTATCTGACGCGTTAAAGTAGAGCTTTTACTTTCTCTCTCCAAAACTAACAGATTTTCCATTAAAGTATTATTTTAACAGTGTTACATATTGGGAGCATACTTACTACTTCTTAAAAATGATTTTAGGCTACCATCTTTTTATGGAGCTCTGAATCTGGAAGCATAGAACATTATAGATGAAATTAATTGCCTGTTTTTCCTCAGCAACCTGTGCAAGTTCAGGGGTTTATTCTAGTGCTGTTCTAAGCAGGAGAAGCCTAAGGAGTTCATTATTTCCTTTGAGCATTTTGTCTTTTAGATCCCTCTCTTGGGAAAACTTCCCCTTGCTCGAGTCCACATTTCAGGTTAAGATCATTGCTTTGTTCACAGCAGATACTCCATGAGCCCTTTTAAACTATTCTTTTAGTTTTTATAAAATGCAAGTGATTTTCATGGATTATCATGATCCCATTAGCCTCTTCCTGCTTTATTATTGTGCTCTTTTGCATCTTGTTTATGGCAAGCATCCAAAAGCTTTTTTATTTTTGATATTATCATCCCAAGTGACCATAAATATAGGCAACTTTTTAATATGTACTTGAATCAAAAATTCATTGTGAATTTGAATGTGGTAGCAATAGACTCTCACAGATCGTTCTGCTTTAATGGAGCTATTAGATTGACAAGCTTATATTATCCAAACTACTCATCAATCGTTGACAAGAATAAGAAATATTGAGGCTTATATAGCCAGCTATAAATTTTCATATGGCAGATAGGGAAAAGATTCATTGCATATTAGGTTAATGCAATCACTAAAAAAAAAATGAGTCTTTCGGCCACGGTGCTGTGTTTCAGATCTGCTGCAGAAAGGAGGTCAATGGAAACCTTTGGTAGTGATTCCCAGAGTACTTGGCAAGAAACTTAACTTATTAGCCTCTCTGAGTGGGATTCATTTAACCTAATTTTAGAATGGTTCTTACAGTAGTCAGCTAAGATAAATCAGGTGACTAGTCCTATAGGAATCTGTGTTTCCAGTGCTTGAAAAGGAAGCTTAGACACCTAGATTGAATGAAGAATTCTGTTTTGTTGGATTCATACAGATGGATGAGGGAAATCCCACCTCATTTATACGTAATGTGGATAATGTCCACAGAGTGGACATCGTCTTTATGTTCAACTGTCAGTACTCAGAAGTTTCAGCTAATTTTCTCCTTATAGTCTAGTGTTTTTCCAGCCAATTGTAGTATAGTTGATTTTTATTTTAATTATTGATTTTCTAGGGGGAAAAAAGCTGTGCTAAATCAAATCTTTAAAAGTCTGAAAGTAATTATGAAAATTTTGAAACCTTATTGCTCTCAGAAGAAAGCAAATACAAACTGTGGGAAAGACTATAGAGGGTAATGGTTTTGAGAATAGTTACATGAAGACAGAAATGTGAAAGCTTTGAGAAATCAGAATCGGAATTGTAATCCTCAGGATTTTCTGAGGTTTTTAAAAAAGGGAGATATAGCTTGGCATAGGGTACAAGGACTTCGAGACCCTTCTTCGCTAGCGTAAAATCTGTAGTTCTCTGGCTTCATTTTGTAGTGTATAAATTTCCCAGATTGGAAACTCGGGAAATCGGATTTTTGTATCAGCTTGACAAAGAAAATGTCAGATACTTGTTAATGATCATTTGAAATTTATCAGGGTATTGGTCACTTTTTAATACCATTTTGCTTGGGGGGCATGTTAATAAATGGAGGGATTAAAAATTTCACATGCATCATCGTACAGAATATTTAACATTTAATCATACAGAAATTTATAGGAACTCTAATGAATTAACCTTCTGAAAGACTTCAGTTAAACATGAAAATGGAAGGGTTAACCAAATCTAAATTTTGAGGAAAGAAGTGTCTAAAGGACTATTATTTCTTAGGACTTTTGGTACATTCAGTAGGTCTCTGAAAAGGGAAGCAGGGAAGAAAACATTCATAAAAGTAGCATTATCATTCTTATTTTATCTTTTAAAATAAACTCAACCAAACAAAAAACACCCAGCAAACAATAACAAAAAAAAGCTCCAAGAGCTACTGGGTCATACAATATTTAATCCCAATGGTATGATTAGCAAGACAAGGTTGCCATCTAGTGGATAGCAAATCTAAACTGAAGTTAGACTGTTTATATTTGCCTACTTTTTTATTTTCTGTGAAATATCTCTGTGAGGTTTTGCATTTGCAGCTTTTCAGTACTTACAACTTGAAAGTTCTGTGCCTTATAAACCAAACACCTGAAGTGATTCCTCAGCTTCTACAAGGAGAGGTATATATGCCATGAAATTAGACACTTAGTGATTTTTCATCTTTAAATAGAAAAGCATTTAAAGAGGTGCTGACTTGGTTTTAATTTGACATTATTCCTTTCTCTGCGAAGATGGTAGGCCATTAAAAATGGCGATCAGAAAAACACTGATTTCTAAGTTTTTTTTGTTTTTCTACATTGAAAAAATTCACACTCTCCCATTCAAAGCCTCACACTCTTTATTCCTATTTATGGTCTATTTTCTTTCATTATACCTTTCATTATAGTCTTCTCACTGTATTTGTGCTACTTCTCACGTCTCTTTCCCCTCTTCTAATTTTCATAGTAATCTTACACTTCCAATGGTTTGCATTTGAACATATGATAAAATCTTCTTTATGTGCTTGTTAAAATGTGTTTGACCCAGAATGCTATGGGGGGGGGGGAGAAAAAAAAAAAAAAAAAGCTTATATGGTGGTTTTATTGGGCTTTCATTTTTTTTCCCTTTTACCTCAGGCGAAAATACAGGCTTATTCATATCAAAATTCTCATTGTCTTTAATAGAAGCAGTACATGGTTCTCTTCTAGGCCTCTCTCCACCCCTTGTAAATAGGAGGTAAAGAAGGTAAACCCAAAGTATTAAAGAACTGTTTTTTTGGTTGTTTACGTTCAGGTGGGAGTTCTGTGGCTAATGGTTCCTGTGTTTGCCTTAGCCTCCTGTACATGAAAGCAGTTTTCCTTCTACAAGTCTTTGTGCAAGTCTTAAAACTCCCCATGTAGAAGTCACTGCAAGTTGTCAGTGTTCAACCCGTGGCTCTTGCACTGTGGTCCTGCCCAAGGGCGGTATCGGAAGAGTTTGGTTCCTCCCGTGCCCATGGCACTTCAGAGCTTGCGCTCTCTGTCTTTGCTTTTTCCTGGTGACTATGTATAAATATTTCTTGAAACATTAAATTGTTTTTATTAATGAACAGTAAACTTGCAAATTATTCCTTTCTGTATTCACCATCTGTATGAACCCCATAGCATCAACCAGAGAAACTTAAATTGCTTTGTATGCACTGAGGGAAAATCCCTTTCTGCAGAGATCACTGTGAGACAAAATCATCACTTGGGAGAGCTCGCTTGAGGTTTCCTTGAGGTTCTAGCAGCTTTTTTTTTTTTTCCCCCTATGTTAATGCCTAAGATGAAGTGAAGAAAGAATCTACTGCTGTGGTTAATCAAGGGAAGGATTTTCTTTTTAACTGATGATCAAAGAATCTGAAAAACAGACTTGCCTTTTTCTTTGATGTGTTAACATTCCGAAAGCCTGTGTTGATAGAAAGGAAGTTTAGGGGATGAGAGCGCCTCACCGGGCTTATGTTGTTTAATAACATTAGAATTAGATTCTCCTCAATTTAATCACTATTTCTTGAAACAGTAGTGTCACTGTTTTACAGCTAGTTCTCATGGCCAACTGATACAATAGCAAGCGAGCTCTCACAGAGAGCCACTAGTTCCAGTGCTTTTTGAGTGTCCCAATTGTTAGTTATTGGATATACTATTTATTTTAATTTCTTGCTCGAAAGTAGAATTTCTCAGCCACACTCTTGAATTTCAGGTGGCTGGTGTGTATGCTGGGATAATACTTACTTGGATATTATTACTTAGATATGTAGTTTCTCTGTCTTTATTTCTGGTCTTAATCATCCATATTGTTTAATGGAGTGCTTCAAAGCAACAAAGATTTTTTTTTTATGGTTTTCTATTTTTTTCTGATCTCGGTAGCTTTTTTGATTTGACGTTTGTAATTTTTTTTTCCTCCTCCTGCTTCTGGTTACTATTTTGTTAAAGTGTGTTCTGCTTTTTCTTTAAGTTCTTCAGTTACAATACTTGCTTTCTTCTACCATATTGTTTAGGGTAAGTGATGAAAAAGATGCTCGAGGTTATCTTCAAGCCTTGGCTTCCAAAATGACAGAAGAACTAGAGGCCCTGAGGAATTCCAGTTTGGGTGCAAGAGCAACAGTAAGCCTCCAACTCCATCTATCAGATTTTCTTTTGGCTTGAGAAAAAACAGTAATTTGGTAGTTTCAGCTCCAATAATAAGTCTTTTACTTTTACAAAATATGAACATTTTTGCAGAGATCTGCGTAACTATCATTCGAATGAATGAACATCAAAACTAACATATAGATTCTGCTTTAGAGGCTATGACAGCATAAGATAGTCATCGTGCCTTTTATTACTCAAGTTTAAAAATTACAGCAGTAATAATAATATTTCCTAGGATTTTTTGATATGTTTTGGAATTGAAGAGCTGAATTGAAGGACGTTGCTGTTGAAGTTGATTATACTCTTCATTTGCTGCCGTCTTTCCCTTTGCTCTTTCTTCTTCCTCTTTTTATCCTTCTTTAGGACATGCCTTGGAAGATGCGTCGCTTTGCAAAACTAGATATGTCAGCAAGGTTGGAACTACAGTCAGCTCTTGATGCTGAAATCCGAGCCAAACAGGCTATTCAAGATGAGCTGAATAAAGTCAAAGCTTCCTGTATCTCTACAGAGTGGTAAGACTGAATTGTTCTAAATGGTTATTGACTATGATACTTTCCATGGAGAATCATCTGCTATTCTACCTATTTTCTCAGTCAAAAATGGATCAGGAATGGTATTTCAGTTTCTTATATCCAAGTGTGAAAAAAGACCATATCTCTTTTCATTGTGTGATCAGCTAAACACTTACTGTGCAAATTTGGAATCTGGAAGATCTGGCAGACTTTCAGGAGACACCTTTAACAGTATAATCTCTCATAATTATGGTAATAAATTCCAATACAAACAGAGTTTTTAAAAATATTTTACAATATATTCTATTCTGCCAGTGCCCCAGAGTTATTACAAAGGCCATCTTTTGGCACCCTATGAAAACAGATTTAATGGCAATGCTCTTTGTAGCACCCAGCATTGAAACTGTCTCCTGTTGTTTCCTTTGCTAGTTTTGTAGAAAAATCAAAGACAGAATATGTGCTTTTCTAAGCCTACAGGGGAATCCTTCAAATTGGGTTTGAGGCGTGTTTATGAATAAGATAGCACTGCTGCCAATCACTACATGTTCTGCTGAAAAATAAAGACATAAATTTCTTTGGCTAGTGTTCACAAGTCCTTTCACAAGCACTTAACACTTTATTAAGCAAAGAGATTTTAATAGCTAAAATGCAAAAAGATCATCAAATACAAAATATATAGTGGTTATATCCTTCCCATGATTATGAAAATATGAATTAAAATTAAGCATGGCAAATCTGCCATGAGAAGAAAACTAGTCCTTCGATATTCTGTAGTAATAGTTACATTTTCAAGTTGTGAATCCCATTGAATTGGAGATGCAATGTTACTGCTTTGAGTTGGTGGAGGTTGGAGTAGACACTCAGGTTCAAGTAGGATTTCTGAATCTTCTCTTAAATTCACATCCATTCTGTTCTCTTATGACTTTCTCTACAAAATTGATTTTTACAGTAACATTCCTGCCATGTTGCACAGTACCTAAGCACATAGATGGACAATACAAGAGGAGGAACAGGTCCCTGGCAGGGGAGCAATTGGATGTGAAAACAGAATTTCAAGTACAAGCAAAAATGCATATCTCCGCTTAGGTGAATTTGAGGAGCACTGACATGTTTTGCATCTTTGGGAAATCAGTTGGGCAGAGCTGAGATTCAAGGATGTTACCTGTACACTGGGAATACCTTGTCCACTTTGGGGTTTTCAAGCCAACAAACCCTGTGATAGGCAGCAGTGTGTCCTCTGAGAATAGCATAAGTAGTGTTGCTTTGGGCAGAGGATGAGTGCTGTGGAGATGTGTAGTAGCTGTAGCTGCTGTGAATCAGCACTGAAACAGCTAACTGGAATAACAGAAGATAAATAGTTCAACATAATCTATTAGTCTCATGAACACTGTGAATTAACACATTGAATTATCTGATTTTATGTTTAAAAATAGATGTGGTCTTTTTTTCTCATCCCCAAGATACAGGCTTACAGTTTCTTAGAAATAGAGACATCAGCCTACCTAAAGGGTAAAACAGAAGTAGTTAACTAGCTCCTAACAGGTTTCTAAATTCATTCTTCATTTGATGATGTTTTCCTCATTTGACTTGCAACTTGCTGGACATTGATTTTAACTGAACAATATTCCAAGTAATATGCAGAAATGGGTAAAAAAGAGACTCGTATCACAGGTTCCCAATATTTACATAGGGTTTTTGTTTGTATTCTTTTGAAGTAAATTGCAAGAATCTGAGAAGAAGAACATGGAACTGTTGACAGATATTGAAAGACTGAAAAAGGAGACAGAAGAGCTGAGATCAGAAAAGGGTATGACAGCTGATATCCAAGTAAATAAGAACATATTTCATATTGGTGGGTACATCTTATCAATTAAAGTGTCTCGCCTTGGAAGGGAAGTATAGGATATATGATACCAAGAGACTTTGGCATTCAAAGCATAAGCACAAGTATTGCATGGTAAGATGTACCCACAGCAGTTGTTTTTGCACTTCCAATAAGTACTTAACAATATTCTTCAGTTTTGTTGATACACTTGAACCTGTAAGATATTATCTGGGTTAAAATTGCATTATTCCATTATTTTTGTTTGGCCTACGTATAGTGATTGATTGGAAAACTGTTAGAAATATTGGAGAATTTATACATACATTTTTCCCCTTTGTGTTGGGAATACTAGTGAATGTGTTTTTCATTTGTCAATGTTTGGGCCTGGCTACCCTGAGAGAAAACAGCTACGGAGGTGCTCACGGACATTCACGGGTTTCTGCAGCGGTTTTTACACATTGGCTTTGTGACTGCTTAGTGGACACTGTGTGTGCTGTGTGGTAGATGTGCAACAGTATATCCCGGTGCATCTCTCCAACAGCATTATTGCTGGGAGGAGACTTTTTGGTAATTCTGAAATTAAAAAAAAGATCATAGCAAGATGATTAGCAATTTGGACGATGCTTTTCAGTTCCCACACTAGCTGTAGTATTTGTATCCTACAATTCAAAAGGGAAGAAATAATTTTTCAGGCCAAACTGAATTACCTGATCTTTCTGTAGAGGAACTGAACTCCAATGTTGAAAATCAATTGCTATATAGGGATGTAATATATTGTTCAGCCTTTACAACCTCATGCAATGTCAATCAATAATATACTGCAATAAGATGCATATGCTTATATATAGGTCTCCAAGTGCTGATTGAGCCTACACAAAACATTCAGAAATGATTGGTGCTGATCAGCTAATAAAATTTAGGGGGATTGCTGTTACTTTGCCTTGATGTTTGGCACTGTAGCCACATTATATTTATGTGAGTCCCTGGAGAGGAACTCCTGGTAGCATTTCCCTGGTGATGATGCTTTGTAATGTTTAACTTCCATTTATAGCTTCTTGAACTTTCTTAAATGTTATGCATGGTTACAGTCTGTGAAGTATTTGTAATGAATGTTTTACCATGTGTGTTTTTCCAATGTTAAAACATTATTGTTTTTTGTGGAAATAGAGACAAAGTTTTAATCTTTTTTTGATTTTTTTTTTTTAAGTAGGGGAGGGGTATGAAAATTATATGATTCAAGGAAAAGTTAACATGATTTTGACACAAGCAAGTAAATACAATTCTAGTGTTTTTTTTTAAATATATCTTAGAAACATATCTTAGTCCAAAATCATTATTGTATTCAGACTAGATTCATTTTGTAAGTAGGAATATATTAATGTTTGAAGGATGAAGCATATACAGACTTTTAGTGCAGGCAATGTGTGGTGGCAGAATAACTTCCTGCGTATGGACATCACTTTCTAGAAAGGGATTATTTAGATGAGTGCATGTATCCTTTGCTCCTGATAAATTTGTGCCAGAAAACAAGCAGGGTGGGGAAAAAAAAAAAAAAAAAGAAAAATGATTCTGTGAAATAGAGGGTAATCTGAGAATGAATCTTAGTCTTCTAGTAGATTTCCAGTGTATTTATATCTTAGAAATGAAAGGGGTCTTTATCTCATCTCATGTCATGGTTGTATTTAAAGCGAGCAGGGTGATATTGATAGAGCAAGATACTGATTTTTTTTTAAAGAACAGATGAGCTGTGATTGCATCAATCTGTCAAGCAGCAAACATTCCTGCAGGCTCTGGTTATCACAAGTACATATAATACATCCATATTCTTCAGGAAGCTGAGTTTTATATGCATATAATATATGCACAGACATAAATAATGTGATTAAATATACCCACACCAAGACTTGAACTATGCAAAAAAGATCAAACACGTTCAAGTAACACTCCAGCTACCCCAGCCTATGTGCCCCTGGAGGATACCGGGGTCCCATTCTGCTTGCTGGCAGCAAACTACTCCCTGGCCCAGGAAGCTTTACCCAGGACTTTTTTTTTTTTATTTATGCATTCAGCAATGAGTGGTGGCTGAGAGCATGCGTCAGGGAACTGAAATTACTTGCAGATTTGGTGTGTTCCCGCAACAAGCTACCCTGTACGTTTTGTAGAACCACGCTGCTTGCTAAAGCTTCTTGTCCCTGGCAGAGCAGCTGGAGGG
>JAUBNY010000614.1:1329774-1339774 GCA_032275445.1 Crypturellus soui | reverse complement strand
TGCATATTCACTAACTTAACTGTTCTGCAATTAAATCATCAAAAGCATTGTTTTTGGAAAATGTTGGTGCGTAGGAATATTATTTTATTGAGTGAAGGTTGACAAAAACATTAGCTTTTGTGTGGGCAGGCAATTAGTGCTTAATTGTCCCTGGCAGTTAACAAAAATTTCTTCAGAGGTGACTGTTACTAATACTAGTTATTTTATAATTCTTTATTTTTGCACTTTTGTTTCTACTCAACAGTTTTCTTCATCCATCTCTTTCTTTCTCCTTTTTTTCTCTCTCTTTTTTTTTACTGCTGTTTTCATTAAAATAGGATTCCTTTTCTTCCTCTTCATCCTCATTGATTGATTTTATGGATGACGTAAGTCTTGAGCTTTCAAATCAGTAAATCCCTCAATAAAAGAGATCACTTGATTGATTTGGGCTATTCAAACAGTAATGCAGTCAACTTAAAAATTCTTCAAGGGAAGGGAAGAACACAGATTATTTCTGTAATAGCATATTTACATCTATCCATATAGATAGATGTGCAGTTTTAAAATATTTGTTTTTTTCTTTTGGTGTAGATAAAGAATTCTTGATTGAAAAAGGTTTTCCCTAATATGGAGAAGCTGCCTTGGGGCCTTATCTACTGATGTGGCCTCTAGAAGATGGTTCTAGTAAACGGTTTATTGCATTTATTCTTGTTTCAACTTACTACTTTATCTGCTATTTCATTAGTTGTTTCCAGAAGATTTCTGATCACTTCAGTGACCTTTTTTTATTTGCATGCAGGTAATTTCTGTGTGCTCAAACAAAGTATTATTCCTTTTATATATATTATATATCAGTGACATATAATTATATATGTATTTATAAAATATCACTGCAATCTCAATTATAATTGAAGTTACCTTCTTGATCTCTTCTTATTGCCATTTGAAATACTAATATTTTTAGTTATGATGATGCTGAAATATTTACCTGGTTAATTGCATACTGAGGGATCCATATTGAAAGATATAAATTGACTGCATTATATTTCTTCCAGACCCAAGCAATAGGCACATAATTAATTAAGAACATTTAAAAATCTACATATATACTATGTATCCTTTGTAGAGCTCTGTCTATTACGACTCTCTATGTATACTGTGTGTGTATGTTTGTGTGTGTTTGTATATATGTGTATACACATACACACATATCTATACATATATGTATATAGTAGTATAGTTTGTGCCAGTGCATTAAATGCAGAATAATTAATTTTACAGTAGAAATGCCTATAGGGAATGATACAATGATGCCGGTAGAGAGTATGGGCTGTACAGAACCGTTTTCTCTGTTGCTAACTTACTAATAAATAAATATTTATATCCCCTATTGCATTAAAGAAGCATCTCCGTTGCCAAAATATTGTGAATAGCTAGTTCAGATCAGCAAGTTCTTTCCTGTAAAGTTGCTTTTAGAAATATGTTGCTTTCTCCCGAGACCTGGTAAATAGTAATTAACTGCCTATGTGGGAGAGTAAGTGATCGTCCCCTATTTGGCATGGATAAATGTAGGATAGGAAAGTTTCCTTGTTTGCAGTCTAATTAGTTTTGAAAGACATCCATAAATACAGAATGAAGCACTGCTTGTTTTTGTTTATTTTTTATGTTTTTTTTTTCTTTAAGAGGGCAGCACATTTTTTTTGCAAACATTTTGACAAACATCTCATTCTTCACTGGGCAAGCAAAAAATTCTCCAAGGCTGGGGTACATCCTTTAAGGGATTCTTCTAGATCTGTCCACCCAGATCAAATCTTTTCAAATGCCTATCTTTGATAAAATACCAGGTATTGACATGTGTGTTAAAGAAGAGTACCTTACAGAGTTGTTTAGGTACCTTATGCTTATAAGAAAAAAAATCAAAGATGATGTCCCCATTTAGGGGCTGAAGGAGATATCTAATTACAGTTTTCCTCAGTCAGTTCTGCGTCTTTCATTTCTTAGATCATTATTTATTCACTCTTAGTTTCGTAATACACAACCTCTGAATTGCCAAAATTAATGATTATTTATATTTTTAGCTCAGTAAGTGGATTCAGTGTCATTATATCAGGGAGACCTTAAAAGAAGCTAAGGGTCTTTAAGAGAGCAAACAACCCTCTCTACGGGTGTGATCTCTGTCCTCCAGGCAGCATCTCTTTTGAAAAGTAGTTGCCTTGAAGGGAAACTCCATGAGAGCCAAATCTGTGAGCAGTGAAGCCTGAGATGGACGGTGGGTCCTGCATGTGACGACCAAGGAAGAGTTAGGAGTCCTTGGACTCGTGCAGTGCTGTGGTACCGCATGGGGTCAGGAAAGGCACTGCAAGAATTAAGAACCCAAGGGAAATATTCCTGAGGGCCTCTCTGGTTCCTCCAGCCTCCCCACACCATTCTGAAGGGGCAGAGGGAGTCTAAAATAAGGTGCAGCGCCCTTACAGAGCGCTCCCTGCAATGTCTCTGGAGTCTACATGCTATAGATGTGTAAGCAGCACCGAGCTTGGTCCACTGATTGCATTTGAAACACATTAAGATGCGAAATGCGTTCTGGATCTGCCATCCAAATTATGTAATTATCTCTAGCACCCTGTGAATTATTGCAGTTAACACTAATTGTATCCACGAGAACATGGTAATTTCTCAACTTCTTCTGAAGAGAAATAAAAATAGATGTCCAGCTGCCTCTGGCGGTAGCTGCAGATGCTGAGCAAGAGCAGTGGTAGCTCCCTGTCCAGATGGCTGAGAGTCACTTGTGGTCCCTCCGTGTATCGTCCGCAGGGAGGATGCCCTTGGCAGCGCAGCAGAACTGATGCTCCGGCTCTCCTAGCCGGGGAAAGCCGTGCGTCCAGGAATGATCCTTGTGTCTGCAGTGCACAAAAGCAGGCGCCAGAAGGAGCAGGCGTCAGTTTTGCTGCCCTTTATTTCTGATTTGGATGAGGAGGGAAGACACCCTGATGACTAACATACTCAATCCTAGATCTTCACGGTTGTTTCTCTTGTGTTTTCCAGGCTGGCTCTCAGTAGCATCATCTAGGCATTGTTTCTTATGTCCATGAGGAAATGTCTTAAAGAGGAAGTGTTGAGTTTTTTTTTTTGCAAGGCTAGGCCTTGTATATCTCTATATATTAGAAACAAACAAATTGTTTTATTTTAAGTCAGATTTATTATTTAATAACAATAAAATGGAATGCAGTATTCCTCTGACAAAATCATTTTCCCCACGTGTTAGAAAGGATCATTTCCCCCCTGTTGTTAACACACGATGAATTAAAAACAGCGTTCGTAACCCTTCCTGCACACCCACCTTAGTGCACAGGGAGGCTGACTGCTTCGTTGGTCCAACCCAGTCTGCGGTTGTTCGCTGTCCTTGTCCAGTGTAAAACTACAGACTCTGAAATAACCATTTTTCTCTGGTGTTGCTTGCCCCTTGTTGCCGCAGAGCGTGTTGTTTCTGAGATACCTTTAAAACTGAGCGTGTTGGTGTGTGTCTGCGGCGGCGCCGCCGCCAGTGTGGCGAGTCGGGCAGGTGCGCGTGTGGGTCTGGTTTTGTAACACCTTCTCCTCCTCTCTCCGTTAAAGCGCTCTCCTTCCTGTACTCCAGCTAACAAAGGCAGACGTGTAAGAGGCTGTCTTACTCTCTCTGGCCCTTCCTTTTTGCCTGCCGTGTACATGCCTTTGTTTCATGTATGGATTGTGCGTTTCCCCCGCTGCATGCCCCGTGCTGCTGCTGTCTGCCGCTGCTGTCTGCCGCCGCCGCCGCTGCGCTGCTTGTTGTTTGGCAGCTCTGGGCTGAAGGCTTCAGGAGCTCGCGGGTGCTTGGGCTGCCACACGAGGACGTGGGGACGCCGCGCAAAGCGCTCGTGCGGAGGCCGGCCGGCACGGGCCGCTTCGCTGCCTGCCCCTGTGGAAGGGCAGGGAGCAGAGCCACGCGACTGCCCTGCAGAGCTTTACCTGACCGTGTACGTGATGTCCATCATGAACTGCACCACTTCCTTGCCTTCTTGTATGTCCATGTGGCGATAGCAAAGCATAAAAATAGAGCAAATATTCAGTAAACAAGGGCAAATGAGAGTGTTCTCAGGTGAGCTTACCGAGACTTCTCAGCCAGAACTGCGGCTCCAGTGCTGACGTCCTCCTCCCCTCAACGTGCGGGGAAGCACCAGGCAGCCTGGGCTCGGTCCAGAGCAGTGGCCCTGTGTACAGACCAGCACCCAAATACCTCGTCCTGCGTAGACCACCACCCGGGTCATCCCGAGAAAGACAGCAAAACTATTACAATTCAAGACCAAATGTGCTTTTTATAGCTCAGTGGGCTAGTTTTAGTGGTGTTAATATGGTTGACTTGAGCTTTTCACCATAGTTCAGTTCGGTTGCTTTAGTGCTTAATTCCTCTCCTTAGAGTGAGGAACCTGAGCACTTACGGAGCTTAAGGCTCTGCTCCTGTGCTAGAGTTGGTTTAAATTCCCCTCCTATTCAGGAATGACGGATCAGGTTTTATGTGCTTTGAATGCTTTTTATGTTTGTAAGTAACGTAAAAATACTTCTTTTTTCTTTTTAAACTAGTTCAGCAGTTGTCTCTAACTACAAAAACTTTATAGCACATTCCAGGAAAGTTCTGCCATCCATATTATCCTTTTACTAAATTTTTTAAGAGCCACCATGAAAGTGTTCTTTGGTGTGCAGATACCCGTTTGAAAGGGAGAGCATTCTGAATCTCTGTCTGGAAACACTTAGGGGATGAGAGATTAGATCTCTGAATTTAACTTGAAGAAAAGCAATGTCTGTTTTTTGATATGAAAAGTTCACTTGCAGTTACTCGTTGGGGTTAATTTTCTTAGTAATATTGTTAAGAAGGTGTTAAATTTTTTTCCAGGTTAAGTAGTCTTGGAGTGGACTCCAAATTGGCACATAACTAGATTTGATTTTAGAAAGAAAAAATAAAAATAATTGAGACTATCCTATATCTGAAGGTTTATCACTTAAGGGCATGAATGTTTCTAATACTGGATAAAGCATCCAGTTTTAATTTGCTTCTGATAAGTTTGAGCAGAAAATGTTGCTTTACTGCCAATATTTGCCACAATGCTTGAAATACATGATATGCATGGAGAAAACAGGTGTATCCCTTTGAGAGTTTCTGTTGTCCTTGCAGAAGGCTGCATTGGGGAAGATTCATCCAAGATGACTTTTTATCCAAAATATACACTCATACCAATATGCCCTGTTGTTTGTTATCATCTGATGTCTGACTTAGTTTTGTTGTATAACAAGGACCAGGAAAATCGTCCCTGAGCCATCTGCATTTCTAATAAAGTTGGTTGCCCTTTTTGTAGTTCAAATAATGCACAAAAATCAATTATTTGGGAGTATTGTTAACGCTTACCTAGGGAAATACAATATTTGCTTTGTTTTTCCTCCTTAGGCATATGGGAATTCACTTCTAACAAGTCTCTACTACGGGTGGACAGAATAGGAGCTTTAAAAATAGACAGAATAGGAGCAGTCTTTAAAAATGCAGAATTACAGTTCTCTTCAAGCATTCTTCAGGCCCCTGAACTAGCAGCTGTAATGCATGTGCTCACCTCTCAACAGTAGTCTTGGCATCTTCATATTTAAGAATCTTCCTTTAGTTTCTGTAGATTAATTAGGGAATTGCCTAAAACAGTTTTTTTTTCCTCTCAATTCTCACTTTAGGAATTCTACAACTTCCATATTTTATTTTGGTAAGAATCAACAATTCTTTCTTTTAAACGATGGCATTATTATTTTTCCTCTCTCTTGAATTATTTCCATAGATTGATTCAGTTGAGAACTTTACGTTGTCTAATACTCCATCACGGGATGAAGATATCAAGTCTCACCTCCATTCAAGATCAAGGTCTCCTTCTACAGCCAGTGAGATTGAACCGATTGAGGTATTTGGTGTTGGCAGATTTTTTTCCTTTTTCTTCTTTTTTTTTTTTTTTTTTTAGGAGTGACAGTTGGAATCTCAAAAATTACTGTTGCAAATCCTTTTGTTTGGAGTAAAGCATGTTCCCCTGCAAAGACTGTTTAGGACATTGTAAATAGCCTAGTGCACTACTGGTGAACTGCATTTTGAGGAATATTAAAATTGCCTTTCACATACGATTAGTTGATTAGGCCTGGGAAATACATGCAGAATCAATTATTAAATATAATCTTCCTTCATAATTTCTCCTTAGTCATAATTATTGAAGAAATGTTTGCAAATTATTAATGTTATACTGTGGTTTGGTGCAACAACGTATTTCCCAGTGCTTTTGAAAAACTAGCCAATGCAAAATATTAGCAAGGCTCTGCAACTGTAATGATGTATCTCCTTCCCATTAAAATAATTTAACTTGCTGATTATTTTATATGGGAGAAGATTCAGTGAAGTGTTGCAGATAATATAAAACTATTTTTGTGTTGTAAGGAGTGAATCTTATGCAATATTTTGCTAAGAAATAAGATCTGTTTTCTTGAATCCTTTCCTCTTTTAGTCAGCGTGGTTTAATTCCCTGTCTGCTTGGGGAGATATGTGGAGGGGTGCAGCTTATAGTCTTTTTGTTTTACTCAAGCTGTGTTTGGTAACATGTGTTTGATGTCTCATTGATCCTTTGGGGGCTTTCCTCAGGTTACGGATCATCCTCCCCGTTCAATTCACACGCCAACCATGAGGACAGCCTATATTGGATCGGGACTCTCTGCACCAAAGGTACTCAGTCAAGTGCTCACACATTTTATGTAGCAAGGGGAAAGATGCCACGTCTGGGTAACAGCTTCAGAAGAACCGTGTATCATAATGAGCTCCCTAGAGCTGCCCAGCGGTTATTTTCTATAAATGCTGGTTGCTCTGCTGAAGTTCAGCAGCCCCATTCTCACCCTGTGGTGTGACAAGGTGGGCAGGATGTGCTGGTGCAGCAGCGAGCAGGCATTAGGTCCTGTGCAAATCCCAGGCTTGGGCATTAGAAGGAAGTGGTTGAACTAGAACGTGCTGAAAGGAGAACAGACTTCCTACAAAGAGGCCATTTCCAGCATCTGACTGAGGAAGCCTCCTCTGTGCTCTGTCCACAATAAACTGAGGTCTCAGAATAGATTATTATTTTGAGAAAAGACAAGGGTGGGCTTGAGGTAAAATAGTTGGGTTACGTTTTTTTTCAGTGTAGAGAGGGCACTACAGCCAATGCTACAACTCTAGGTTGGGAGAAGGAAGTCCATTTTTCCATCTTCTTGCTTTTTGCTTGCTTTTTTTTTTTTTTTTTTTTTTTTTTTTTTATAAACCCTTATTTTACATCAATTGTTGAAATTAAGTGGCCACTGTCATAATGAGGCAGTTGCACACTAATTCATGGAGGAGTTGCGTGTTTTCAGAGAAATGAGGAATAGGATACAAGCTACCAAAGGAAATTTGTTTGCATAAAAGTTTCAGAAATTTCTCAATGGCTAAGGAATCTGCTATATATTAAAAATGACCATTTGGGGAATTAATCAGTAAAGTTTTGAAATAGATCTGCTTCAATAAATGGCAGAAGTAGCAGAAAATTTCTTTTCTTATAAAGAAAAACTAAGCAAGTTGTTTCTACAGGCAATATATTTTGAGATTGACAATATTTTTAATAGATCTATTAAAAGTTATCGTATGTATTTGTACTTGAAATCATGTGAAATAGTTTTTACTGTGCACATTGTGCCATTTCTGCAAGCATTTTGTCAAAATGCTGCATAAATGATAGGTCTTCTAATTTATTATGCTTCCTATGGAACCTTCTTTTAGTTTAGCATTAGTTTTTAAAGCTACATTTTATTTCCCTGCAGTTTGAAAAGAAAACATCCATCTGTAGACAGAAAGCTCCCTGTGTAATAGTAAAACTGTCATTAAATATGGAAGAAGTTTGAGCCCTTAAGTGTGGGATATCTTACTCTCTGAAAAAATGGGAAGTGAATTAAATGTTAATATTCCCGTCTATTAAATTGGCGTGCAAAAGTTGTCTAATTTCAAATCCACATACATTATTATAGATCGTAGTCTGTGTTCCCAGGAGCTAAGGAGAAGTCCCTTCAAAATCCATGTCATTTTACTTTTTTGCTGTAAAAATCACTTATACCTGACACGATAAAACTGGACTCTGTAATTCCTTTTGCTATGAAAAATAGAATTTTGAAAATGTTTGGTATTTTGCTTCCAACTAAAGCAGCAATCCTTGTGACTAAGCATTTGAATGTGCCTTTGGATAATACATGCACCCGCATGTTCAGTTTCTAGAGTGTAATGTGATAATGTACAGACAGACCCTGGCAGCTTTCCTGGCAGCAATGGAAGTGACCTCATATACTGAGACAAGGTCCAGTTTCCCTAGTTTAGTTTACAGGACTTAAATGGTGTTAAATTATCAATAAAAATATTTTCGGGCCTGTGTATTAGGAAGCTGGATCTCATTTCAGCAAACACAAGTTAACTTTTTTTAAATGCACTTATGCACTCTTAAGTCTGTGAAAAAAATAATTTTGGTTCTTCTCCAGAAGTTGTTTTAAGTGTTAACACTTTTTCTGTCTGTTTCACAGCCTAAAGCCCACCAGTTTGTAGTGAAATCATTTAATACCCCAACAAAATGCAATCAGTGCACATCTCTGATGGTTGGTTTGATAAGACAGGGCTGCACCTGTGAAGGTAAGTGTGAAAAGAGAAAGTGGGAATTGAAGGTTTACTGTGCAACTTGCACCTCTTAAGTCTTAGATTTACATTTTTTTATTTACATTTTATTTATATTTTATCTATATGTTTTCTTAACAAAAGGTATTCTCATGCTGCAGTTTAACAGTGAAAGCCAAACACTTTGAATATCTTACATAAAGAATTACCCAGTTAACTGGGGACACACTTATTTTGTTTGGTAACAATAAACTGAGTTTAGTTTGTTTTAAATTCAAAGTGGCAGTAAGGGGCAACAATCAGCAGTCAAGCTGTTTTGCTTTATGACTAATGGCAAAATGATAAAGAGAGCGTTGTTTTTAGGTACCAAATTTTCTCTCCTCCAGGTCTACTTTATTTTAGGTTTGTATATGCACAGAATGGCACGTATTATTTAGTGGAGTTTCCAGTGGCCTAGAGAAAAAGTGATACACCAATCATTCAGTGAGCTTTTCACCAGGCTCTTTCTTATCTAAATGAAACCAAACTGTGTATCCACACAGCTCTGGATGTGGGAAAATCTGAAGGTGGATGAGTTCAGATCACATGCTGCTACTGTATGCAAACTTACCTTTCTGCCTTGGTGCCTCAAAGTTCAGTTATTGGTCAACTGCGTGGCCTTGTAAAAAGAAATTTAAAAAGAGTGGGCCATTTAATGTATGTCATCATTTTTACCATAGCTTTTGCACTGCAAAAGAAATAATCATCAAATTCTCTTGTTGCTGCTCTTGCTTCCAAGTATGTGGGTTCTCCTGCCATGTGACCTGCGCAGACAAGGCACCAGCAGTGTGTCCAATCCCTCCCGAGCAGACCAAGGGTCCCTTGGGGATAGATCCACAGAAGGGCATAGGAACAGCATATGAAGGACACGTCCGTGTGAGTATCAGGTTGCTCCACTTGGGGCACTTCTGTTATATTTATTGCTTTCTAGGCTTGGAATTTAACTCCAATTTAATATGGGGGGGGAGAAGGGGAAAGGTTCCAATTATACCTGAAAGTAACAGTTTGGAACCTAAGACCTACATATTCATGAAACAACTCCAGTGTTTTCAAAAGTAATTTTCTCTCCCTCTATCATCCACTGGATTTTAAGTTGATCTTGAATAGACCATCTCAAGATCAGATCATCTTCCAGGGCCATCTAGTAATACTAGTGCTGCCACTTTGCTAATGTTGACATTCTTAAGAAATACTAAAAAGCTACAGTATGAAGTTTGAGCCCACTGACAAACTACAGTTGGGTTTCTTTCTTTTTATCAATATATCTTTGAATGAGTTTATGAACTAATGCAAGAG
>JAUBNY010000614.1:1310456-1324545 GCA_032275445.1 Crypturellus soui | reverse complement strand
ATTTGGTTAGTACACAGTCCAGATGTAGGAGCTGAGTTTGTTCAAATGACTGTTATTAAATAGCAACAATATATTCTCCTACTGTATAATTTGCAAAATATAAACTCTTAAAAATAGGGCTTTTAGAGAAAGAGATTTTTTTGAAGAACATGAGTGTTTTGCAGAGAGAGTTTGAATCCCTTATAGTTCAAAAAGTCGTTTTGTTTCATTTTCTTTTCTTGGTTCTGTGAATTTAAAAGGAAAATCATATGGAGGTTTTAGATTTTTTTTGATAATGTTTTGCCTTCAGAATAAATTTTATGGTAATATTTTGAGTTAAAACGCATTTTGCAAACAAAAGTTGTTGTTGGATTGTGTTTTTTAATCATTACAATTAAATGCACATAACAAAATTGTGTATTATACTTTGTCCAAAGGCACATAACGATCTACCTGATCCTTCCTTGTCAGGTTACAATGCACCATACCTCTCTGTGTACAGTGAAAATGCAGTTGATATCTTTGACATGAACTCCATGGAGTGGATTCAGACTATTCCACTCAAAAAGGTAACTCACTGTTGATACCAGCAGATAAAGAATACTATTTAACATTATTACAGTCAGACATTTTTTTAAGGACATTTTGAAATGATGAATAAAGCTGCTTGTTTAAGTATAGTTGAACTTAAAGAAGAACTACTGCAAAGAAAAACAAGGAATATAAGATACAAGTATAGATACATAGTTTGGCACATAATTCCAGATGAAAGGTAAATCAGGAATGTAAGGGTATTTTAGACTTAGTGATGTAAATATGAGAGTAGTTTCTCAGCCTTCACTTCATGTGGTTTCATTGAGACAGATTGTGTTTCTGTTGTTGCCAAATGATCCTGGATCCTAAAGTATTAAAAAATGCCTTTAAAAATCTATCTTCTGCTGCTTGAGAACAGTGTAAGCAGGTAGGACTGAAGTATTTTTGGCTTAGTCAAGTTTGCGTCACTGAAAAGGAAGTCTTTGAAAACCACCACTTCAATCATATTTAGAAGATATTTGCTCAGTTGTATTCAATTTTTTTTAGGCCTATTCCAGCTTTTTATTAGTGTTAACCTCATTCTTGCACAGAAGTCCAAGAAGGCTTCTCTGTTGCCTTGTGTTAGTGGGTCAGTGTTTCTATCTCTCCCCCACGTGTCAGATGCAGAAAGGATGATGTGCCACCATGTGGCAGTGCTGTAAGGATGAGTAATGCAAAGACCAAGGTGCTCAACTGTTAAACCATCTTAAGGAGACAAAAAGCATCTGACCTTAGTTTCAAGAAAGCCAGTACACAGATAAGTAATAAACTGTGTCTTAACAATGAAGCTTTAAAAGCTAGTAAAGAATTTAATCTTTCTAATGTAAAAATTCTGAGCTATTCAGTAGTTGGAGCATTTTTTCCAACACATCGGACCCTGAGTTAGTACTTTGCTTAATGTTTGACTCGAGACTTACCCACATAATGAATGGATAAGCCCTTCATTACATTTATTGTCTCATTTAACAAATAAGAACTGCTAGCTGTAAGAGACTTTAACATGGTAATTTATTATGACGAGTTTGTTTCTAGCACAATGTATAGGCTGTCTGGAGAGTGAAATGCTCATTTCTTTCAAAATTTGAAATCACAGGACTTAGTGTGTTGTTGCAATCTGTATACATGTTACCACGGTGCAAAGCATAATGGCAGCATGATCCTAACACCAAAAAAAGCAGAACTTAGTGCTCTGCATCTAGCAGACAAAATTGAACTGTTACTTCTCTTAGAATCTATTTATTTAAGTGGTGGGAGGAATAGGAATTATGACTGGAATTTCAGGCAGTGCCTACAGATGTTTAAATCAGAAGTTTCAATTTAAATTTTGAAATTGCCTTTGCCTCTGCATTCTGGCTGTAATGACTCACACTCTTCTTGAGAGCAGCCATGGGTTGCTGGGGAGATGAGACACTGCTTCCTGCAGCCTCCAGTTTGTTCTCCAGTTACCCTGCCTTCTTCCTGGCTGACCCTCTCGCAGTGCTCCTCTTACTAAGGGTGTAATGTTCCTGGTATCTTCCGGAATGAGTTCCACTATCTGTATCTGTCTATCTGTTTGTGTGTATATACATATATGTATATATATATATATGTGCATATGTGGAGAAAGAGAGAGATGTAGCATTATTTTTAAAAGAATGGTTTATATTGTTTCAGGTACGACCCTTGAATACAGAAGGATCACTAAACCTTTTAGGACTGGAGACAATTAGATTAATATATTTCAAAAACAAAATGGCAGGTGAGTAAAGGAGGAGCTGGTTTTCATCATGCAAACATTATTTAGAAAGAGCATTTTCGTTTGGACCTGTGTGCCATAGAATGCAGTGAAATCAGTTCTCAGAATGCCATGTAAAAATGCCTGTAAAATGTGAGGCTTTAGTAGTGATCTTGGCTGTTCATCCAGACTATTGGATGAATCCTGATGTGAGCTTGAAAATGAATGTGTGTGTGTGTGTGTGTGTGTGTGTGTGTGTGACACTTGCAGAGACTCAATGCACTGTTCCTCCTCTACTGAGGATTTCTTACATTTGTATTCTGCTTGAGCGCCTGCATCCTGAAGCTTTGTGCCTTTATACAGGTCCCTCACCAATGATTTAGATACAGAAATGTTGCATAAACACCTATACTCCTTTTGTTTGCTTGTATTTTTAAAAGCAATAGTTTTATTAGATGGCTAATGAAGTTTCCCCCTGGATCACTTTCCTGTTGATTCCAGAGGGCGATGAATTGGTAGTTCCAGAGACATCGGACAACAGCCGGAAGCAAATGGTTCGCAACATCAACAACAAGCGGCGCTACTCCTTCCGCGTGCCGGAGGAGGAGAGGATGCAGCAGAGGAGGTCGGTATTCAACACGTACTTGTCTTCTGTACATGCCTGTAGGCCTTGACGGACAGTGGCTGAGGCCCGGGTAGTGCTTCACTTGCTGCTTTCTGCGATTCCCCTTCCAGATTTTCCCATGTCTTCCCTGATGTGTTAATCCGTGATGTATAATTTATGTTGATACCAGTCTGGATACGGATATGCACTGGGTTCACAAGTAATCTCATTAACTGAAATAAATTATTTGAAAAGGCTGTAATTTGGAATGCATGTCTTCACATACTGTATATAGGTACATGTGTGTGCACCTAGACTGTATATAGAGATCTATAATAAACACTTTACAAAAGGAGATTACATTGCTAATTATGCATATGGATTAATTACTTTTAGACTCCGGTTCTACTTCTCTTTAGGGCAGTTCTACTCTCAGCAATAATCCCAAGTATCTGGGGTTTTTTGATTTATATATTTCTTAACTACATAAACACTCTCTAAATCTCAGAAAACTCACCTGCAGGGGAGATTGAGCCGCAGGATAGATTTCCAATAAAAGTCCTTAGCAGGTTGAAAATACTTTCCTGAAAGGCAATAAAAATAGGTCAGCACTATTGAAGGGTTCACAGAGGGTGTTTATGGAGTGCTTCCTGTCACTCACTAAAGATTACCTGCTAAAACACACCTTGAAGAACTGAAGCTCCACCAGCTGATCTCTATTTTCCTTTCTTTTTGGTGCTAAGACAAGCAACAGCTATGTGCAGTGAAGTTAAAGGCCCAAGGACAAAAATTCGGTATTTTCTGAGCTGCTTGTGGTTCTGTCTTTTAAATATGTTTTTTTGCAAGTTATGAAATGCATGCTTGGCATTTTGGAGAGCTTTTATTGTAATTCCCACCACAGACTGAGAGGCAGGTAGTGTAGTATTGCTTCTCTTTTCACATTTTGCCCTTCATTTTCATCTCCACTTTGCAGCATCACAAATTAGTTCTGCTTTTGCTCATCTCACTGAGGTTCTTATCAGCTCACAGCGGTTGTTTATTCCCTGAATATTAGTAATTATTGGGCCGCAGCCTGTGATACAACATTTTTCTGTTCTGACCTACTACCCTCTCCTCAGCCTGGAGATTTGTCCAGGGCAGTGCTGATAGGAAGAGTTTTCACCGTTAACATTGCATATTACTAATTTCTATTTAGAAAAAAAAGGGTAATCAAAACTATACTTACTTATTAAATGCTCATTCTCGCTTTAAACAAAACACTTAAATGAAATATTTTCTTTTGCAGGGAAATGCTACGAGATCCAGAAATGAGAAATAAATTAATTTCTAACCCAACTAATTTTAACCACATAGCACATATGGGTCCAGGAGATGGTATACAGATTCTCAAAGACCTTCCAATGGTAAGTGAGAAAGCGCATGGGAGAGTGACTGCAACAGAGACTGTAAATAAGAGAAGGACACATAAATGTTATTCTAAATGTGTATTCAGAGTTTTTGATGTATTTCATATCAGAAGCAGTATAACTGAGGAAATGGAGCTAAGCATGTTATACTTTATGCGATAAAATTTAAAAGGACTGTTTGACACCTAAGAATTGTGAGGGAGAAATGTCTTCTTTTTAAGGCAATTTGGCTTTTCAGTGTTAGTTATGGTTTGTTAGGGGATTTAGGCCTAGGATCTTTAGAGGAATGGAAGGAGAAATTCCTCTCTCTGTAAACTGTAAGGTCAGTTCCTTTCCTCTCTTCCTACCTTTAGCTCCAGCTTGGCATCTCTGCAACATCTTTTCCTCAGACAGTGGAAGTGTAGTAGTTTTACAATATGGAGGGCTCAAATTTAATCCCTGCCACAGACATGTTTTTTTTATTTTCTTTCCAGGTTAACTAGTCTCAGTGAAATAGAACCTCTTACATTAAAAATAACCTTTGAAAGTGAGAAAAAAAAAAAAAGGAAAATACAAAATACAATAGTGCACACACATGCTCCTTTTCCCCAAAGTCTTACCTAGGAAGTAGGCTCTTTTGAAGGTAGTGATTTGTTTTTCTGAGCTATAGACCAAATGATATTTTGCTCACAGGAGAGTGTTCATACTCCTTACCTCAAGCTACATGGAACATCTCGTTTGTGTGTTCTGTTTTGTGCTTAAATTTATCCAGGTTGACTTAGATGTGATCTGTAAGGTGATAAATAAGAAAGCCAAAGAGATGATGTGAATGCCACTGTAAGACGTGTATCATCTGCTCAGTCCTGCTATGGTCTGAAATGGTCGTTCCTATTACCTGCAGTCTGTGCGGAATGCAGTAAGAAGAAGGGTCTGTGAGAAATACTGTCAGCTGGTCTAAGCTGAAACACGAGCGGGAGGCAGCAGGGAGGCTGGAGGAGAGCGCGTGCGGTGCCCTACGCTGCGCCTCGCAGGGCAGTCTGCACGTGCTGCACTTGGGCTCTGCTGCTCCATACAGAGGCGCAGGAAGGGTTTTCTTTCACAGTAGTAGAGTAGTTTGAGACTCTTACTTAGAACAAATATATTTGGTGAAATTGAGCACCAAAAAAGTGATGCGTGTGCGTTTAGAAATGTGTGAAGAAATAACCGAGAGCAGGAAGGTTGTGGAGAACCCTAAGGGAAGTTGGAAGCTGGTACCTGCATGTCTATGTTGGTTATTTAATGAGGAGTGATAATTTACTTCCAGGCAGGAGGCAGATCAGAACTTTTTTCAATCTTCTGTTTCTGATGGATTCTTTAAAATATTTCTGGTTCTTCTAGAGCAGGGAGAATAATCTGCTGCTGCAAGACAGCAAGGACAGGACAAGGCATTGCATTCCAGTGCACCAGCAGCTGCTGAAAGGGAAAGCTGCAAGGGTTCTTAAGCAAGCCCCACACACACCTGGCGAGTGTGAAATGAGGAATGATCCTATCTATAGAAGGGGATTTTCTAAGGTTTAATCTGGATTGGTATTGCTTAAATCATGTCATCTCTAAATGGCTTTTAGTTTAAAATTTGTTCCAATTAAACAAGCTCTGTATTTGCTCAAAGGTCATATTTGGGGATAGGACCGGTATTTTGCTTCTTATCAATTAATATCATGTTTTTGAAAGAAATTCATGAGTTGCTTTCTTGTAAAACAGATGGGAAAAAATAGAAAATATAATGTAGAATTGATTTCCACGCTTGTTTCCTTACTGCATTTTGTAACTTTAAAAAAAGTTACTATCAAAAAATGATTTTTGTCAGTAGTTACCAATCTTGATCCAAGGAGGCATCACTGCAGGAAGAGTGGTTTTGATGTTTATTATTGGGCAGGTTCTACAGTACCGGGTTGTATTTCTACTGTTAACTGAACAGACCCAGGAGAGGTCCTTCAACAGTGGTTCTAAAAAGTGTATGAACTTGAACGTGTAACGTGGCACTAGGATATACATTTTCTGTTAAGGGTGCTCCTTCTGTCCAGGCTGGTTTTGCTTTTTCAGCAGTTCCCAGCAAGGCCTTTGCCTGGACGAGGTCCATTTCATGTGTCCAAGGAGGCTCCTGCTTTGCTCGGGCACAGAAGCAGAGGGAAGGGAGTTCTGCGTGGTGATTCGGATGCACAGCATGTTATGCACTGAATAAAAGGGTTTATGAGGAAGGTAAATCTAGAACGACAGGCGGGACGGGAGCAGAGAGCACCCTGCACGCGGGGAACCAGGGCAGGAGGAACCGGGCGCTCACCCAGGGCCCCTGCAGCGCCCGCGGCCGCAGCCGCCCCTCAGAAGCCCCTCTGGGCTGCGGCCCTCACCTGTGCAGGTGCAGAGGGGTTTGCGCTGCGGGCACAGCGCCGCAGCGCTGCAGCTGGCACCTCTGCTTCACGGTGCTGCTGGGGAAGAGGGAGCGGGGAAGGCCACAGCGTTTCGCTTTGTGAATGCCCACGCGGTGCTGGGTCTAACCCGTGCTACCGCTAGAGGGAACAAGTAGTGCAAGGCTAGAGGTTTCCTCACCTGTTTCCATCCAGTTTTTTTTTAGAAACTACTTTCTCTTTCTTTGAGATCCTGAAATGCAGAAAGTATGAAAATAGTGGACTGGGCATTTTTATTTGGAATTTATTTCCTCTTTCACTCTTATTTGAGGAAGTACAGCTGTGTCTGGATCTACTAATATAGATTTGTTCGTCCAGCATGAACTTTTCGTAAAGCCGGTATGTTTTTTAAAGTCTGCTGTGGAGGCAGAAGGGTCCTTATGAACAGGCTTTAATAGAGAACTGATAGTTTAATGTTAGCATTGGATTCTCATCCAATGAGAGATTGGATGTCCTAAGCTAATAACCAGCTCAGGTTACCTGTATCTAACTTCTCTCTCCATGGATGAGCTTTGTAAAGCAAATCACTTTTTTTTTTTCTCTTGCCTCCTGTTAGTCCACTACTTTTTTAAAGTTGTCTTTTAAAAGATTGACTTTAGGGAGTTTTATTTTTGCTGTAGAAGTACAAGATGAAAATCAACTCAGTGGCGAGTTTTAAGTCTCTTTGATACTGGGTGTCCAAAACAGACGCGCGCATGTGTGTGTGCGCACAGCTTGCCTGTCTGCAGCGAGCGCGCTGGCTGATGCAGCCGCGCGCCGGGGACGGACGCCTTTGCTGCGCGGGCGCCCCTGAGCCTTGGCCTGTGGCGCGGACACGTTCGGGCGCCCGCGCCGGAGAGCCGCTGTGCGCAGGAGGCCACGGTGTGAGGTCGTCTGTGGTGGTAACGGGCTGCCCACGGGAACCTGCCCAGGCGCAGCGTGAGATGAGGCTGAAGGGAGAAGATTTTAAAGATCACAGGTTTTCAGGGCTGTGCGTTTGCAGCCTCCCTTCCTTCATGCCTTGCCATTACACAGGGGTCTGGCTTCGAGCAGCAGGTGTGCGGACTGCAGCAAAGCCCAAGTCAGAAGATCTTACCTGCTATTACCACAGCCTGTATGTTAATGAATGCCTGTCTGTATTTTACTGATATTAGTTCTGGGTCACTGTCTTGTTTTGTAAATTTAGAATCATTCCTATTAGTATATCCCCAAACTTATTTATTGACGTGTTTTTCTTCCCTAGCAGCCTGTCACCAATTAACTGGCCACACAGTCTGGCCTCCCTTCTGCCCTCTTGTCCCCTGAAGCCACTTTATCGTGGACGCTCCTTTGTAGCGAAGATGTGAATTCCGGAACTGCAGCACAGACCCCGCTCTGTGCGCGCCACGTGGACAGGATCGATCTTGCTTTCCTATTCTGCATGCTTACGCATTTTCCATACAAAAGCTAGTCCTGACTGCCGTTACACTTGAACATTATGCTTCAATTTGACTTCATCATACATGAACCATTATATTTTCATATCTGATTACCTGTGAGGCTTTGCTTGTTTCACATGAGAAACTTTCAGACTCAGTGAATACTTACACATTTACTTAAAGTAAATGGGAGCCCAACGCACGCATCTAACAGCAGAGTGTGACCCACAGAGGGCTCTTTTAGGAACATCAACACGTGGTGGCTTTCCCACCTAGGGAAAGGCTACGTGTCCTTACGGGCTGCAGTTAGCCTGCCCACTGCTGCTTGGCTGTGGCTTTGGGCGTCCCTTTTCTCCCTCGTTGGCTTTCAGGACGTAGCTGGCTCTGCCGCAGCGTCGCTGTTGCCAGCAGACAGCATCAACATGCGCTTTCTGTTCGGGACATTACTGGGAAGGTGGTTCTTGTGCGAATATTTAGATGCCGCTAAACTCACGAGGAACAATTTTAACAAAGTATGTCTTACATGCCATAGTGTGGTGACTGATGTTCTGGTTAACAGGCAAAGCCTCATAATACCGGGGGATTTAAAAAAAAAAAAAAAAGTTGTATTTTAGCAGCAGAGGGGGATGAAGAGAGCAGGGAGAATAATGTTTGATAACGTGCACGGGCCTGCGACCTCCTCCAAACTGCCAGGCGTTCCACGTACAAAACATAGTGCCTTAGGTCTGCCACAGGGGACAGCCGAATTTGTACCACGAGTCCTAATGTTTCTAATGCTGCTCAGCTCGAGGGGAGGAGGAAAGGGATAGAAATCAGAAAAGGAACTAAAGAAGGTGCTGTGGTTTGCTGGCCCGTGTGGGCTCCCAGGTCTGCCCAGCCGTAGAGGCGCAGCGGGACCTGCAGAAAGGCACAGGCCTCGCGCTGCCTATCTGCGGCCAAGCAAATCCTGCCCCAGTCTGCCGTCACCCCCCGTTCACCTTCCCGCCCCACGTGTGTCCCGTTGTGCCGAGGCGCTGTCCCCCCGTCAGCAGTGCTCGCTGTTTGTTACTCGGGTGACAGACTGCGGCGGCCTCGCCGAGCGCGTGCATCGCGGAGGGAAGCCCCTGCGGTCTTTGCCTGTCGTGCATCTCATCCCGCCTCGCCCCACACCTCCGTGCTGTGCTGTGTCTGTCCTAGATTGTAAGCTCCTCAAGGCAGGGAACGACGCTCCCGACTCTGTACGGCGCCGCCGCGGCGCTCCCTCCAATCCCAGACGACAATAAACGCTAGAACCGATTCCCAATGAGTTAGCGCCTGGTTTGTTCTCCATGTCCCGGCGGCAGCGAGCCCGTGCGGCCGCCCTGCATGGCTCTCTCTCTCTCCCCGTTGTCTTCGACAGCGGCGCTCCCCTTCCGAGGTGCCTCGGCCCGGCGCCGGCCTCATCTCCTCTCCGAGCGACTTCGAGCACGTCTACCACATGACCGTCAATTCAGCAGAAAAATTCCTGTCGCGCGAGCGGCTTGTGAGCCGCGGCCGCCCGGCGCTGCGGGTAGGAGCCGCCCTACTAACCCGTGTGCTGTTCCGTGGCGTTCCTCGGGCCTGGCTAACACGGCGGGAGCAGCCCCCGCGCGGCGCTTGCTGCTGCCACCAGCCGCAGCTCCCGCGGCCGCAACGCGTCGCGCGACGGCTGTTCCGGGGCTTGGGGAGCAAAGAGCTGAGATAACTGGGGCTGAGGATGAAGCTGAACCTGGGGCTGGGAGAAGAGCTGCTTGAATTCCCCAGAAGAGAGCGGGTATTTTACATAACAAGCCCTTGGGGCTCATCTCGCAGCAGCAGGGCAGGGTGCTGAGTGCCAGGTTGTGCCAGGGGAGAGGCTCTGGGTAGAGCTGCCAGGGGGCGTTTGGCCATCGGGAGGCACAAAAAGGCCCTGACGCCAGGACCAAGGTGTGCCCAGGCGAGTCCTAGGTCAGAACAAACGCAGACAGCGCGTGCACAAGTGAGAAGAACAAAAGTGAAAGGTAGCGGGGACTCAGTGTTGTAGGCCCTCTGAATGCTGGTGCTCTTCAGCAGAGACCGAGGTAACACTGTGCTGCCGCTGTCCTGCCAGCTGCCCCGCACCGTTTGGGGCATGGAGATGTCCTTTCTCCTTGCTGCATTCATACAGTTGTGACTGCCCTGAGCATCTGGGTCTGAGTGCCCAGGGGCTGCTGGGGCTTACGGTAATAGAGTCGTATGGAAAGAGGCCCCCCGAGCTGCCAGGGCCTCGCTGCCCCATGCCGTGCCGTGGCCTGGCGGGACAGCACTGCGGGAAGAACACCGGGAATCTGTAGGTCGATGCAGGTAGCAGTTGGTGCCTCAGGGTTGAGGCCTCTGGTGGAGAGGCTGCTGGTGGTGCCCGTGGCGCTTGGGAAGTATTGACCCCGGGTGCGATGCCAGGTCTGCGGGCAGGAGCATCCTTCATCCTGCCAGCACAGGAGTGTCCCCGAGCGCACGCGAGGGGACGGGGAGCCTCGGGGCAGGGGCTGGTGTGCGTGAGCTCCTCGGAGCAGCAGAGGTTTGGGCTTGCAGGAGGAGAGCGCCAGCCGGTGCTCCCCAGCCCCAGGGGAGGGGCAGCGCTTATGCTGCTTCCAGCCCGCTCCAGAGTGGGTAACGTGACTGGAATAGCCTGCCATCAGGAGGGGAGTTGAAAAATAAACCTTGAACGTGAGGGTTTAGCTCTTGTTGTATAATTTCATGGAAGGATTAAAAGCTTGGATTCATAGTTAATGAATAGGGCACTATTTGATGGGGGGGGAAATGCACGATGGACAGAGAAGCCCAAGTTAGTGCCAGTCCCACGGGCTGAGTGGCCACTCAGAGAGGCCCTGGGCGCCCTCTGGAGCATCCTGAGCACTCCCGCTGCTCTGGCCTTAGGGCACCAACGGGGCAGGAGCAGCAGCCGCCCCCTCTCCACTGCCACTGCCTCCCCCCAGACGCTCCCCCTGGCTTGGCAGTTGGAGCAAATTCCAGCTGCCGGGATTTGAGCTGATGCTCCGATGGAGGCGCCTGTCTCTCCTAACAGTAAAGGCAGGCCAGGATTCAGCCGTTTGCCTTTTCCTTTTAACTCGCTGCGTTCTGCTGCTTTGTAACTACCGCTATAACTACCACTTAATTTTCCCTGGATTCCCTCTCCGCATCCTGCGCGTATCCTGTTCTGGGGGTCCTGCTCCAAAACGCCTGTGTTTCCGGCACAGGATTGTGTTACTTTTAAAAGAAAGAGCAGGGAGAGGTTTGCTTTGTGGGAACTGGAATTACATGGACTCAAAAGTGATTTAAAGTAGACTTCTTAAAGCCTTCAGGTATAAATCCAAGTTGAGAGGCGTGCAGCAATGGATCAGGGGAGAATCAAATAGCGCTTTTTCATTGATAAGGTCTCTGATTCTTTTGTGTTTGTATTTGAGAGAGATTTGAAAGCAGCAGGAGAAATTACAATTCTTATTGGTTGCATATTAAAAAAAAAAATCACTATTTCTAGCCCATTGGGAAAAGCTCTAAAACAGCAGAATTCCTGTGGCAGGATGGGTTTGACAGCAGGTTGGTAACGGTGGGGAGGAAGGGCTGTGCAGCCTCCACATTCCCTGGAGATGGTCCCAGCACACTGGTACGCAGGGGCTGGAGGATGGCTCCAGATCTAAGGATGTAGTTAAATGTTTTAGATGAATAAAATATGGGCCATATTGAACTACGTGTTTTTCAGGCATAGGGTCCCAGGATGCTGCAGAGACTGGTACATTGGAAGGTTTCTCTGAGAACACCTTGAGGAGGGCTGCAATCTTTGTTGAACTTTGAAATTTCAATTGAAAACTTTCTTTGACATTTCTACTTTACCTGAGAGCGACAAATGGAAAATGATGAAATTATAAACAGGAAGAAGTGAGCAGTTATTGCAGATGTTTTGCAAACATGTTTCTCAAAACCTAATTCCAGTTGGTGCTATTGACTTAGTATTGCAAACCATGTCAGGAGCAGGATAAAGGCACTTGCTTTTAATACCTTTGGAATTACATAAGTAATTGAAATACAGATCAGTCCAGTATGTGCACATAAGTCTGCAGGCACTAGGGATTGACGTGATTATTGTATAAAGTTAGGTATACATCAGAGGGCGAAGTTTTAAGGCACTACTTACTTGGAAGCATGTGCCCAGAAAGAATACATTGCACAATACATCTGCAACAACCTAAGCAGGTTGGCAAACTATCCTTTCAAGGGAAATTTTCAACTATTTGAAATACTCTTTCAGTTGTCTGCATATGTCCATGTAATTCAGCACTTCACACCGCGCGTGCTTCTGGTCTCTCCGTTTGCCGGTGGTGTGGAGCTGCCGCGCCGAGGCCGGGGCTGCGGCAGGCCGGGGCTCCGGCGGCGCCCGGCGTGTCCGTGTGTATCGCGTGTGTCTGCCTTGCAGAGCCTGCGGCCGCAGGAGAGCCGCACCGTGTTCAGCGGCTCCGTCAGCATCCCGTCCATCACCAAGGCCCGCACGGAGCCGGGGCGGTCCATGAGCGCCAGCAGCGGCTTGGCGGCAAGTAAGTGCCCAGCGGATCCGTGCTGCCCCTGCGCGTGTGGGCTTGAGCGAGGGGCGGCCTGCGCTTCCACGCGTGGTCAGCGCTGGCTGGGTTCCCCTCGAGGACAAGGACAGCATCTTAATCCTGCTTTTGGAGGAACACATAAATTAGCAGCTATTAGCTCCCTCTGAAAAGAGAGATG
The DNA here is from genome assembly GCA_032275445.1 of Crypturellus soui. NCBI lineage: Eukaryota > Metazoa > Chordata > Aves > Tinamiformes > Tinamidae > Crypturellus > Crypturellus soui. The sequence continues at coordinate 1,311,724 of JAUBNY010000614.1, read as the reverse complement.
AGAACTGATATTCTTGCCACTGGGGCTACTTAGTTGCTGCTTGTGTAGTTTAAGTCAGTGGCAAGGCTTTCTCGAGCTCTGCTGTTACTCATGTGGTTCTGAAGGCCGTGGAGCTCGACGTGGCAGCTCCCCTTGCTGCCCAGGAGAGCAGCAGCAGCAGCAGCCTGCAGGCTCGGCAGAGCTGCCCTGAAAGCTGCCTTGCTGCATGGGGTAGTGGGTGCTAGTGCTGATGTGCCGGGGGCTGGAGAATCCCTCGGGAAAGCAGACAGGATGAAAGCCCATCCAGCCTGCGAGCCATGATGCGGCCACTCAGGCCATGCTGGCGGGAAGCCTGACTAACCAGAGAAACCGCTAACGGGTCTCCAGCCCCTTACCTGGGTCTGCGCAAGTGGCTCATCCCTCTGCGCGTTGCAGGGTCGGCGGCGCAGAACGGCAGCGCTCTGCGGAGGGAGTTTTCGGGAGGCAGCTACGGAGCGAAGCGCCAGCCGATGGCGTCGCCGTCGGACGGCTCCTTGTCCTCCGGCGGTCTGGACCAAGGCAGCGACGCACCCACCAGGGACTACGAGCGAGAGGTGAGTGACAGCGGGAGGAGGAGGAAGCCGAAGCATGTTGATAAAGACAGGAGGTTAAATGCTGTGGTGGATTTGGGGGTGTGGCGCCCCGGCTGGCTGCAAGTCTGGGAATTATCATTATTGCACTTAGAAACTGTCTGCAGGTTGGTCATCTCTGTTCTTTGCAAACAAATCCCCACTGTGACAGGAACGTGGTCCCAGCACATGCGCTCAGCCCACTGCTGAGCTCAGTCCTTCTGTCCAAGGTTTCACGTAGGAGGGTTCAGTCTGGTGTTGGCCAACAAAACTGCCCCAGCCCATTTTCTTAGGAAGAAATGAGAGGATTTAGAAATCACAACAGCTTTTCACGGTACAGAATAGGTTCTGGTTGAAGCCAGAAAGCAAGTGTGAGTTAGGATGCTTTGAGTTAATAGCCCTGCAGTGAAATACGAGGGCGGCTGTGATGCAGCCCAAACTGTGGCAGCTCCCGTGCTCAGTGGAGGAGCATCCCTAATGCGAGGCTGGAAGAGGCCACTGAGCTTCCCCAGCGAGCTGCGGTCGCAGCCTCTGAGCGCGGCGCTCAGTAAGGCGCAGGCCCCGGCTCCAGCGTGAGCAGCAGGTCTGACAGCTCCGATGGAGCGATCTGGCAGCTTGCGCTCGTTGTGCCCCTGCCCGGACATTCTCAGAAAAGAAATTTCTCAGTGTTTTTGAGCACTA
>JAUBNY010000614.1:1263540-1296187 GCA_032275445.1 Crypturellus soui | reverse complement strand
GTGCTGGCATCACTGGAGAAAGATGGTATGTATCTGTATGCCAGGACATGGAGCAAGCTCCCAGTGTGGCAGCTCTCTTCCATTCTTGACGAGGAAAAGGAAGAAATAACAGCTATAGAGGGATATATGAAATGCAGGGAAGAATGAATTCTGCCAAATGCAGGAGTTCATGTCAGAAAAGAGTGAGGACAAAGCCAGACTACGTAGTGTGAACATTGCTCCTGAAGCATGCACTTCCCACCTTGCAGAGAGGCTCCCTGGGTCTGTCCCGGTGCAGGGCACATGGACAGGCACGCACCCCTCTCAGTAAGCAGCATTTTGGTACCTGCGAGCGGGCAGCAGAGCTCCCCAGGCTGGCCCTGCACCTCCTGCCTTTTCTGCTTTCTGCAGGAGCTCAGCTCATGTGCTGACTCTTCCCAAGACACATCTGTCTTCTCCTTGAGGCCACTTCTGATCTCTAATCTACAGACACAGGTGTGCAACATGTTGCTTGGAAGGGGTTGGCAACACTAAGTGTGTGCCAGAGGCAATAAAGAGCTATCAGACCCTGCACCAGTACTGACAAAAGACTGGATGACCCCACTCATGTGGGACCCCTACACCTGCCTTCTCCACCTCCCTCTGCCAAGGGTCCCAGCTGTTTTACCTTCAGGGAGAACATTGCTCATGCTCAGGACAGTCATCAAGTTGTTAACATCGCTGTTGATGCTCTGGGCAACTCCAGGGTACTGCAGGACATAAAGGAAAAAGGTCATGGCGACACTAGGGGAACCTAGGATATCCTGTTCTTCAGGGTGAGTCAGAAGACCCCTCCAGTCACCGTACACTGACTCCCAGCCATAGCCACCCACAGCCTGGCTCTGAACAGGACACACGAGGCACACAGGCTCAGTGCCCAGCACCCAAAATGGAGGGACAGAGATGAGCTAAGATTCAGTCTTTGCAAACAGAATGGCCTGCTCAGTTCCTCTGATATGGGTTTTTACAGTACATTAAAGAAACCCTCAGACATGTGAATCCCAGCAACACTGAGATGCCAGTCAGGCCCTTCCCAGCACACGGCACCCAACTGCCCCAGAGGGTTTTACCCACAGCAACAGGGCAGGTGGTGTAGCCCCAGCCCAAACAAATGTGTCCTCTTCACCCAAGCTGACAAGGGAGCCAGCCACAACCACCCTGGGGATCTGGCTACGCTGATGCCACAGCACTAGCTTCCCACTGCTTTCAATCTGGCCTAGCTTCAGAGCACCCTGGACGCAACAGGCCCAAGGAGCAGCCACCAGCACCCCTTCGTGCTGCTTCAGAGTGTCCCTGCCTTAGAAACCAGCCACCAAACAGATGTCTAACTTTGCCTGGGAGCCTGCTCAGCTGGCAAGGGATATTGCTACTTAAGAGTTATAAAACATGTGGCTCCAGAACTCATTCCCATTAGCAATATGAGGCCCAAGCTGCTGACAGCTTCATGAGGAGCTGGTGAACAACCCCGCATTAAATTGCCACTGCTCAACATGCAGATGTTCAGCTTGTTATTTCAAGCAGACTCAAGCTGAAGGTTAAGGAACCTTCAGGCTGACCAGAAAGGGGAGCTGTGCACATCTAAAAGGGGACATGAAACATGGAACATGTAAGTTCCTTCCACAGCAGCAGAGCTAAGAAGGTAGAAACAGTCCCTCTCCAGCATTTCCCCTACTCTGCAGAGCAATACCTGTGAGAAAGAGCTCCCCTTCATCACGTGGGGTCAAACCAGCTCAAGCAGCAAAACTGTTTCTGTCCTTCCCCTCTGCTTACATTAGCTAAGACACTGCAGGAGCTAATTTTTACTTGCATTAGATGTTTCCTGTCTAGCTTTTCCACTGCCCTTCTACAGAGCCCAGGCAAGAGATGATGCTAATCAGTAAAGCTCACCTGGATTTTCATGGCAACTTCTTTCCCATTTTTCAAGCGTGCCAGGTGAACCTGACCAATGGATGCAGCGGCAAAGGGACGCTCTTCAAAGGACTCCAGCTTATCTCTCCAGGTGGGGCCAAGGTCATTGTTCAGAGTTTTCTACAAATAAAAAGAAAAGCGTTAGAACATGGAAAACAAAGATTGAAGATTTCCTTATCGGAAATCACATTCCTCTAAGGAGATTTGCATGGCCTACAGCAGTTTGCAGTGCCTGCCCCTGCCTTCTAGATTGTTCTCCCTTCCTTGTCTTTAAACATGATTGCAAACCCAGCACTAAGCAGATTCTGCTCACACAGGCCACCACAGAAGAGTCTTGAACAGATCCAAAGGGCAGAGATCTTGGGCAATACAAACACAAAGCATCCTGTGTGAAACCACTTGTAATCTTGTAGAAAATGAGTTGGATATTCCTCCATTTTCATTACGCTGCCAAGCTGAATAGTGGCTGTCCAGATACACAAGACAGACTCTCTTTAAGACAATATTGATAATTAAAAATTACAGCTCACTTTAACAGCTTTTTTGATCTGCAGCCAAACTGTTACCCTTAACTTGTGGCTCTGCTTAGTGTCTTTTAAAGAATAAATAGTACTGGCAATTCCTCTTGCATCACCCTTCCCTACTAAAGGATGGGAAAAGAACACATACATAGAAGAAGTTAAGCCTGGCTTACTTCACTCCAACCTTTATTGCAAGTGGATTAAGTTTCTATCAAAAACGGTAAGAACAGTTTATGTTAATCTCCATCCAAGTAAGGCTTTTAAATCTTTTTCTAAAGTGAGATTTAAGCATGTTTAGACACTGGCTTAGCCTCCAGAAGCAAGACTGCAGAAAGGTAACAAACAGGAAAGAAAGACTACATTATACAAAACCTATATACCAGTAGTTATATGCATCATCCTGTTCCAGCACCACGGCCTCAGAGTGTAAAAGATGCATTTTTTCCTCTGTCCAGAGCTGAGCTTCCACGTGCGGGAGAGAATAGCACCACAGAATTAAGATCACTTCTCACCCACTACTAAAGAATGCAATACTTGTTGAAAGAATCTTCTTAAAAACACCAGCCCATGTTTCTTGTTCAGTTAAGTCACAGATAATGTTTATTTGGTTACTGACCCCTCTTCCCTGACAAGCACAAAGGAATATTCCTCACCATCATCTGCTTTAGAGGCATGAAGTCAGCACTCTGACGTACGCGCTCAAAAATCCTCTGGAGATGAGGGTTGATGAAGGCATCATCTGTCGGGAAAAGCCCAAGATCAGTCAAAGCAGGGCCACATGCTCTTCTCATTCAACACACAAATAAGGGCTTAGCTGCATGCACATAAGCGAGGTTTCCTGCCTACAAGCATCCCCTGATAAAGGTTTTTAAAATTGTTTCTATTTCATAAGTTCTCTTTACCCAGAAATAGCATCTGAGGCTTATCTCCTGGAGCATCACATAAGTTTGAGTGAGACAAACAGAAGTCCTATGCTCAAGCAGCAAGCAGGAGAGTCACTCCTGCACAAAACCCACCTCTTCCCCAAGTCCCTCCTAGACTCATCTCCTGCTGCAGCAGGAGAAAGTTCCTGTGCACCTCCCCTCTCACTTACCAAAAGAAAAACAAAGCACAAACACTGCAGAAAGTGCACTGAGAAAGTTTATACTTCAGGGCCAAGCATCAGCTGTTACAGTATTCACTGGCTTTGTTCAATCAAATATGAGTCCCCACCAGCCAGGGGTGTGTACTGTGAACAGCTACCAAAACACAAAGCAACTGGAGTAGTGCAGAAGAAAATACAGCTGAAGAGAAGTAACTTACTTCGAGAGTCAGAAGGATTTAGCAAACAAGTATATTGTCACAAATATTTTGCCTCCAGTCCAAATGACCAGCCCAAGAGCCCGATACACTGCAAAACTGGAAACAGCTTTCACCCAAGCAACCCACAGCAAGGTCACCAGGCATGGCAGCACCCTGCACGCTTCACCAGAGGCCTGGCCAACACCTTCGAGCTTGCTAAAGGCCTCTGGGCTCTTAACATCCAACTGAAGCTAATCAGCAAGTATTTTACACTACTGCCAAAGCTCAATCGCATTAGGAGACAGCAGACAAATGAGAAAAATCCCAAGCATCTCTGTGCCTCAGAGCTGGTCTTCCATAGCTGTTGCCCCTTCACTCACATTCAAGCTCAGGACAGCTGTGATCAGCCTCTTGACACACATCAGGTGGAACTGATAATAGTATTTAAATACATTAAGTAGATCCTCACCTAGGGTAGATAAGTTAGCTTCACAGCTCATTTCCAGACACAGCTTCCCCCCCCAGATGTCAGAGGCTCTGGCCAAACAAAGCAAGGAGCAGAAATGCTCCTCCTGAACCTGCCCCATGAGAAAAGGTGGCGGACAAGCTACCCACAAGTGTCAGCAGGTGGCAGCTCCCAGAGAGCAAGAAAGCAGTATTCTGGTGGCAGCCATTGGCACCTGGGCTGCTGCCTTTGCCCCAGCTTTGTCAGGGCTGCCATCAGCCTGGCAGGAGGAACAGCACTTAACCTGGGACAGGTTAGCTGGCAAACGAACAGACAAGTGCCACAGGCAGGGCTCTCAGGACAGCCAGCCACCCGTGCTCTTTCAGCTTGCTCAAGTTACCTAATATCTCTCTGGATCCAGCATCAGCAGTCAGCGCTTAGAAATTCAAGCAAAAGCATAAGCCAAGCACTGTAGGCACTCAGACACTGACTCAATTTCAGTCACATCTTGAAAGCTATTTCAAACAAGTGTAGCAGCTATTTTTATCTAGTCCTTCCCTTCCTCGATGAGCTGGGCAGGAAGGAGAAGCGGACAGTGCCAGACAGTGTTTGTACACCTGCTATCTCCCAGGAATGACCTAACAACTCTGTACAAAGATACAGATGTCACTCACACCTTCACTTCTGATCACTGACTTTAGTCATGGTGGATTAAGAATCCACTTGAAATCCCTTCAAGATGAAAACTCAGCTAAGTTTATACCTGAAAAGTGTATCAGCTGCACTAGCCTTTCCAGCAAAGCTCCTGGACAGGTCAAATATGTAAACCACTAACAGGCAGTTGTAGTGGGAGAGGGTTGTGTATGTGTTTTTGACCATACTTGGCAATCATAGAACAGCATCACATTTTTTACTTCCTCCTTTCCAGCAGGACACCTGCATAGCACTCTGTGTAACATCTCTGCTTTTCAAGAGTTGCTTTTTAATTTAGACATTAATATTCACGGAGCAGTCATCTTATTTTCCCCCCATTCCAGAAGTATCAAGTGAGCTGACTCTGATCAGAGCAGCTGTGTGCCCAAGGGAGCTCAGATTCACACCAGAGGCACTAGAAGAAGCAGGTACATTGCAAACAAAGTCACTACAAATTGAAAGCAGGCTGAACTTAATCAGATATATCCCCACCACTGTTCTTGCATGAAAAAGCTACCTCAGCCCTCCATATTCAGTTGACTTTGATTCAAAGCACCTGACTCACTCCAAACATGACAAGAAATTCTTCACCTCACCTCAGAGAGTAGCTGAGAACTTACAATACCACTCACCTTGAATACTTAACATCTGTCCCAGCTTCAGTGCTGCTCCCCGGACCTTGCACAAAGTTCTTACAATTCTTTCTGCATTGGCCTCTGACAGGAATGGGCTGGAATCCATCACCGCTTTCTTTCCTGAGGACAAGGAGAAAGCACAAAGATGAGCAGCACGCTTACCTCTGAGATCTTACTCGATTGTACTACTCCACACCCAGCAGGTTGCTCACCCTTCCCCAGAAAACCAAACTAGGGCTATGCTCTTTGGTTTCACAGCGACCAAGATAAACCACACTCATGTATTACATGTGTCTTTGCCCTCAAGCGAGCAAGGCCAGAGTTGGTACAAGGGCAGCCAGCCACAGCAGGGGGCTGTGCAGGCCTGTGCAGGACCTTGGGCACATGCTGCTGCTGCACCTGCTGGCTTAGGAGACCACGCACTGTGCGAGGCTGAAGCCCATGTCACAGGCTGAAGGCAATCATGGCCTCAGAGGAGCTGAGGAGGGGAGCCACAGCAAGGAATGAGGAGGATCAAGCGCATTAACAGCACAGTGGGATAGACTAGAGGCGTGCTGGCACTTCCTAGGGCAGGAGCAAGGATTCACACTGGCCCCAACCCTCCTTTCCCATACTCACCAATTCTTGCTTATTCACACACATTTTGCAACCACACATTTACAGCATGAACCAGGCACCCGTACTGGGCAAACGGTTTTCCCATTACCCTCTAAGCCTGTATTAACATCCCTGCCTAATCAGACTGAAATTTACTGTCTTCCTGATGCATAAGCAGAACAGACATCCTGCCCCAGTACCATAACTCCAACATACGCCACCTGCACACAGCATTTTAAAAACCGTTTATCACAGGCTGTATCGGATGTGGTTACCAAGCCAGCCAAAGCCTGGGCAGGCTGCAGAATGTCCTCACAGCAGAAGCCCAGCACTCATCTGTGATACTCTATTCTTCTTGGACAGCATTGCTGCTGGGGAAACTAATCTCAGCTGTCGGCATTGCCAAGCTTTCCCTCTTACACCTTCACAGTTGCATGTTGTTCCTTGCCATGTTCCTGCAGGAAACTTGCCACTGCACAATTCAACCCAGCTAAAGTCCCTTGCTCTGACTGTGCTTAAGAGGCCACACATGGAGAAAAACAAACCCTTCTGTCCTTACTCCCATCAGCAGCCACTCAAATACCAACTGCCACAGAACAAGGCCCAAAACATACAGACTGAAGACTAAGTATTCAATATGGTTTCTACCTGGCATAAAAAGCCCTTATGAGGGGCTTCTTAGAGAACACACATAGAAGCCAAGGAACCTACCAAATCCAAGCCTTAGCTTCCCTTCATGCTACCCATGCACGCGCGCACACACCCACCCACACACACACACACACACACACACACCCCCCTCCCTACACTCCCTCCTCAGAATCTGCCATTGGAAAAAAGGAGTTTGTTTTCTACTTGTCAAGGTTCACTGGCTCCTGGAGATGACTTTAATCATTAACAGCCCTATCAGAGCAAGAGCCAAGCAGAGGCGCTGCCCACACTCTGCTGGCTGCTTCCCTGGGGCATCAAGCCACAGGGCCACTAGTCAGCCCAGCCACACTCCTTCAGTTGCTGTTTGGGTTTGCACATTGCTAAAAAGGAGTATGAAGTAGAGTGAAAACCAAGCTTGTAACTGGCAGATGGGGAGGAAAAGGAAGGGAGGAAGAAGAGAAAAAAAAAAAAAAAAACACACACACACACGAAACAAATAAACAAATAAAACCCCCATAAAATCATGATAGGATTCCAAGAGGGAGGGAGATGAAATGGAGACATAATCCAGCATAATTCAAAATATGTCTCTGTCAATTTTCAGTAGGTTAAAGTGGTACTTCTTCCCATAAACAGCAGCTGCATTTTGCTGCTACAAACTATTCCTCCAGTCTCAAGATCACAAGAATGTTTGCCTACCCATTAAAAGGGGCAGGAAAAAATAAATAAATGAATGGAAAGCAAAAACCAAACAGCTAGTCCCCTCTAGACAGCTGTGGCAGTGAGGAGGACTCAAGGAGAGCTCGAGCTCCTGCTGCTCCAGTGCCTGGGGACGGTCAGTTCTTGCACAGTGCAGGCAGCACTGCTAGACCCACCTTTTCCTTTCTGAGCCCCAAAAGCAGCTTGAATCCGTGTGCAGCTTGCAGCTGCTCCCCCCTCACCCTCACTATGGAGCCCATCCTTGTGCTTTGTGCATATTTGATTTTAGGATCATTATATAGGCACTGGGGCAAGAGAACAGCCAAGAACATAAAAAAGCCCTGGGGACTGATAACTCAAGGAGACTGCATTTCCCACCCGTCTCTGTAAGGACACAGCACAATGTTCAAGCCTAGGCCAGCGCCAGCCCCCCAGCACTCTACCCAGCACAGCATGTGCACAGTGCCTGCCCCAATGGCTCCATGCAGGTCGTTAAAAAGTCATAAAATTGACCTTGAATCCAGAGTCTTTGCTAGTAATGGCAACTATTTATCTGGGCACCAGCTCTAGTTTTTATTCATGGAAACTTTGTTCCACCCGCTCACCCCATGGCAGCCTTGGGCTTTAGATACACACTCTAAATATCGAGACTGCCATCAAGGTCACTAGTAACCAGGAAGTTATTTTTAATTTGCTTGATCAGCATAGAAAGAAAATTCATGCTGAAAATGGAGTATGTCCACCCTCTTTTTAAACCAATAATGTGAACAAAACCACTTAAAGCACTTAGAGGGCAGAATTAACCACTCAAGTCCATGAAGGAAATGCTGCAGCTGCATGCAGGGGTTTGCAGTGGAATGAATTTATGTGCAGGATGGGGGGCTTAGCAGGGGGTGGGAGGGGGCAGTTCAAACACTAGCACTGCATTTTTTCTGAGGGCAGAACTTCTGTAGCTTAGGAAGGTTCCCTCTTTCTTACAAGGAAGAGAAACAAAGCTCATATCCTCCCACAAGTTTCATGGCTCTGCAAGCTCCTATTTTCACTTTGGGGCGTGCCCAATTAGAAAATAATCTGGCAAGAGAAATAACAGTTGCACAATATTGCCTCAGTTAAAAGCAAAGTCATCAGTTCAAAACAGGTACAAGAAGCCTGCCAAACACATCGCAAGTGCCGAGAGCAAAAGCCTTCAAGGACTCTCTACAGGCTGTGTTTGCCAACACGGATGCTTTTAAATCAAAGCAAAGAAACCCACCCAGCCTCCCAGAGCTCAGGTTAGGGAGCAAAACAGCTTTCTGCCCAAGTTCCTTTTTATCTGCTGGGCTGCTCTGCACTGCTGGGCTGCAACGGGAACACAAAGATACAAGTGCTAAAGGGCAGTACCCTGGAGGGTCCACAGGCTGCTCCCGCTGCTGCAGGGATATGTTCTGCCTGCTCTCTTTTTAATTTCTATAATTTCCATCCTGAGCCACTTGAGTACTTCCTGGAATAGAAGTTTATGCTTCCTTAAGGAAGAAGAGAGGAAGACGCAGGCTGGCCTGGTAGTACAATGCTACTCTGTCCACAATAAAGTTACAAGGGTTCTCACCATCCCAAAGCAGTACTTACGAACCAGAACAATATGGTCTCAATTTTGCCTCTAGCTGCAAGAGCTTAACCCTGCTGCCAGTTTCCTCCAGGCACTGAGAAAATCTATATGTACTGACCAAACCAGACAGAGCAGCTGAAGAACAGACAGCCTGCAGTGTGTTTACCAAGATCCTTAAAATTCGCAGTATTCCACCCAATTTTTATGATTCAACCAACAAGTGAATCCAGTCCGAAGCTTTAAGAGTAATTTGCTGTTTTCTTTTTGCTGTTTTCTAGGAAAGAACACTCATGTATTCTATATCCTAAACTAAACATCTGCACACAACCATTCTCTACAGTTACATCTTATCAATGTATAAGCTTAGAGAAGGGACATCATGGCATGATCAGGTATAATGCAGAAATATTGTGCCTCCCAGCTTTCATCAAGCTGGCAAAAAAACCTGAACAGATATGGAACAACCTTTTGAGCTTATTATGAGACTCTGAGAGGAAGGCAAAAGTACTAGAAGTTGAAATCTGCCCTATAACAGGTACCCAATCTAAGAAATCACATAATTAAGAAAAAAAATCCAAAAGCAGGCTCAAGCAGAGCAAACATGCACAGATGTGACTATGGGAAAGCCTTAGAAGTAATCCTGACATGAATTTATTCTCCCACATATACCTCTGTCTATATGGTGAGATTACAGTACACCTGGATGGGTAAAATATTTGGGAGGTGTGGAACCACTACTATAACCAAGAAGTAAGTGCATCCTTTTACTCTGACCATACCACCTTCCCAGCTTCCAAAATGAAGTCTTGCAAGTGACTATGTAGGTAGACTGTGCATTAAAAAAAAAAGAGTAATAAAAAACAAAAGGCATGAGAATGCAAAACAAAACAAAACAGCTTACCAGTACGTTCTTCAGGTCTAAGGCTCTTCTTTGCAACTTCTGCCAGTGCCCCGATGCCAAGACCAACAGCTAGTCCTTTAAAGAAAGGAAAAGATCCCAATCAGTGTTAAAAAGGCTTCTCTCCAACCCATTACAGAATTAGTTCTTATAATTAATTCCAAGTCATGTGATCACATGCACAACTGCAAAAACTGTTCGATCAGAACCTCCTTTTTTTATTACAATGGAGTCATTTAGGATTTGGCACTAAACTGTTTTCTCCTAGATCTGTTTCTTCAGGCCAGTGTGTCAGACAGGCAGTATAGGCTGGGCCAGTCTGGGATACGCAACTCTGCTATAAAGGATGCCAAAGAGGACTACTCAGGAGCTCCCTGTGCTCTGGCTGAAGTTCAGCTGCAGGTCTGAAACAGGAGATTTAGAGAGGAGGGGAAAGACCATTAGCAGTGTTGTTCTGAAAGTAGAGACCTCCCCCATATACCACAATAGGGAAGAAGCAAAAATATATTCCAATAAAACCATTCCCAACAGAGCTTCAAGAGGCCTAATGTTTCCTGTGCCCCTATCAGGGCAAATAAACTCAAAAGAACTACCAAAGATTATACATCACACACATACATCATGCAATAAGCTATACCAAAAGGATGATTGCCTTCCCAATGCAAATACTTTGTTTTACTGGATAATAAAAGCTAGGGGTAACAGAGCCGCTGGAGCTTCCTCAAAGCTCCCGAGCGATGGTGGATCCCATCACGCAGCAGCACCGGCAGCCCTTGGAGCGCACGTCTTCCCAGCACCCCAGGCCATTGAGTCACTGTGGAGAGCTTCCCAGATAAAACTCCGGGTGACACAGCGCACGGCGAGGCAGGCAGAGCTTCCTGGGCATGCGTATGTGGGAGGAAACGCAGTGCGTGCATCCTCGCACGTTTTGTAGTGTTGGCTGAGAAAGCCTGGGCACAAACAAGTTAAACCTCATTTTGCACAGCGAGTCCTTCCTCTTCCCCATCAATTAATTACAACTCCACTCGTACCAATAAAATTTTAGGCTTGCATAGCACGTCTCCTTCACGAACGGCTCCGCCTTGCAGTGCTGCACACTAAGGGCACTGGGACAAAGAACCTGGCATCAGGCAAGGCACAGGTCACACCAATCACCAGTGACATTTAAAGGCTTTTGCAGTAACTGCTTCCAAGGCTGCTGCCATTATTTTTTTTCATGAGACAGTTTACCTACAGACTAAACTTCCATTCTCCACTGCCCATAGATATTTGAAAGTATATAGTATAAACATATGGTATGGTACAAATTTACTCAGCAATAAAATGCTTCCAATGTTGACCAGATGCCCCAATTTTAACATTTCAATTCAAGTATCTGAAAACCCTAGAAAGAAATCCTAAGTTAAAACTGTGTTTTTTTTTTTTATTTGTTTGCACTTGTTTCATATTCTCCTTATTTTCTGCAGGTTTTGCTATAAAGAAGGAGCACCCACTACTAAAGTTGAGTCTGAGGAAGCTTAAAGCTATTAGTAGCTAATTTGTGCAGACCCTTCAGTAGGGCTGAGCTATGTGTGACCACTAGATGAAGGAAAGAGATCTTAAGTCTTTTGCACTCAAAACCCAAAGGGGTTTCTGAGGAAAAACACACACACTCTTCAGGAGGAAGCAGAAGGAAGACTTTCCAAACACAGCATAAATAGTACCCATTAAAGCACTGACACGTTGTCAACTCCAATCACATCTCATACACAAGACAGTAAATCTGAGCAGCAAATACAGTCAGAGAGAAAGGAAAGGCAACTGATCTTGCATACAAAAAGAGATTTTCCAGGCTACAAATGAATGACGAGTCACACAGCACTTGCTCTGTTGGTCTTTATCCTGTTTCCATTACTTCCAAAGCAGAATTTGGCTCTGTCATTATCAAAACTTGGCTGAACAGGCTTGGTAGTAATTGGTTCCAATTAAATAAGCCATATCTCCTGCCAAAGGTTCTGACTCTTCCATGTTCATTGCTAAAATTTTTGTCCTCCCCATTCCTAAAATAAAATGTGTTTTAAGTTATTAAACTCTTTGCATTAAGACACAAAACACTTCAAAGGCAAATCAAAACTAGATCCTACCCTATGTTCCAGAATAAAGCCAGAGAAGTTTTGTTATGCTCCAAATTGTTGCTTTTGACCAGTATAAGCAAGATCAGGCTCCAAATCAATACATGTGGGCTTCTATTACAACAGTTCTTCTTAAACTGGACAGAGAGGAGAGATAAGAAAATTCTGCTAGACAATGAACTCCCAGCATAAGCTTTAAATAAATTTAAAAAGCCAAGCATAAACAAGTTTAAGCCTTAGCAGCTGCTTATTATTAAAGGTCTGAAGCTGGACTGAGGGCTTCAAGAATCTTCCTAATGCAATTATAGTATCCAGCAGGGTACTTAACTCCAGGCATTATACAAAAACGTAACTCCTCAAACCTTCAGCAACTAATTGAAAATATCTCAAGGCATATAACCTCGCTCTAAATGTGGTAGCAAGTGGGTAGAAAACACTCTTGCAGCCATGTGGGATCATGTTTATCCCATATTTATGTTTACTCCATAGCAGTCAGGCCTGCAAGGATGTAACTAACTGTACATGGAACCTATCATTAAGAAACAGGGGATCATTCAAAAGTCTTGTTTCTCACAGGGACAACACCAAAAGTGGCCTCTTCTCCAAACCTCGAGAGCTTATAAAGGACTGTCACTTTTCTCAAATCTCCATTACTCACTTTTTCCCCTCAGTTTTTATCAAGTTGTTTATCAAACAAGTTATCAAACTAAGGAATTAGTATCAACAGCTAAAATTCATCAAGGCTGTAATTCCATCCACTAAGATCACCACTGGATATTAATTAGTGTGACCCTGAGTTTTGTGAACATGCTACTTACTCCTTCATCACATGCTCTAGTTGACCCTGCGTGGGCAAGGGGTTTGGACTAGACGACCTCTAGAGGTCTCTTCCAACCTTAAACATTCTATGATTTTAATTGAAATTCATTATTGATGGTGTCTGGAGCACATACAGCTCGTATAACAAAACCCAGTGTGGAGAGTTTCACTTTTCCTTGTCTTACAAGTCAGGCTGATATGTTAGAGTTCAGAAAACAAGTACTAACCACTCCATTCCCAAAGATGTGGTTCATGTTTTCCCAGCCTCTTCTACACACTCACACATCTGAAGAGCTGTAGTCGAGGCACATACTGTTTAAACACAGCTAACGTTGCCTATTTGTTAGTAAGTCCTCCTTCTAGAGAGGCTGCTTGGCTATAAAGGAAAGGGCATTCTCCTTATCTGTACCACTGGCTTACTGACCTTGCACAAGTCGCTGCTGAAGTCCCCCTCTTTCCTTATCTACAGGAGGAGCAATTCCAACAAGATTTATTATTCTGCAACAGTTTTCAGCATCACTGAACAGCCACAGTTCAGCACCTAGTAAAATAACATCCCCCAGCACCAGCAGAAAGTCACCCTCCAGCACACAGTACTTTACGTAGGCAGGCAGACCAAAGCGTCTGGAAAATGCCAGTTGGTTTGAGAACAGCGGAGTGTTTCTGCAGACATTTTCCAGGCATCTCTAGCACACGCTCCACTTCAAGTCCATTGAGATTGGAATCTGCTTAATAAGATGCCCCCGTGCACACAGGCGTTCCTCTTGCTCAGCAGCTGGCACAAGCCGTGGCTGCTGACGAGCCCATCAGCACTGTGCTTGGCCTACCAGGCACGGCGGCAGCGAGGCCTCCCTGGGAGCAGCCCGCACTCTGGGTTCAGCACATCAAACACAGAAGGCATCGCACGCAATGCGTTGCAGCTTTCTGGGCACGAAAATGCCCTCTAACAGAAAACCATACACAGCTGTCACTCATGTATTTGAATGCTGTAGTTATCGGTCCTGTATAAAGAGACTAAGTTCATAAGCTATTTAAGAGGGACTTAAAATTCTAACCAGCTTTGGAAAAAAAAAAAAAAAAAAAAAAAAAAACACAGATAAAAAACACTGCAAATCACTGCAAACTCCCTGCATTTTCTTTTATACAACAATGCACATGAAGGAAAGAAAGAAGTTGGCTCTAGCCCACGATAATGCTGTAGGGGGCACACACAGTAAGTGAGAGGCGAGGCAAGCTCTCAGCTGCAGCCCAACTACTTCTGCCTGTTACTATTAACGTGCCATCACCCACAGGGGTATCCTAGCATCATGGCCGAGAAATCAACATTCACCAGAACATCTGATTCATTCAGCTCACAGGAAGGAAAAGAAAGCAAAGAAAACAAGCAGGGAAATAAACAGGCGAATTGGCTCAACTGTGAAAGGCATGAGGCCAACAGCAGGAGAATTCAGCTATCTGGACTCCAGAAAGATAAATGCAATCTGTTTTTGACCTACTCAGCATCTTTACATCTTCTGCACTGTTATATGTCTTTTTGCAGCAGCTGCCAAAAGCCAGTGATGTAACAGGAGATTCTTTAGATCACCCCAAACCTTCTTGCTTCTGACTTCTGCCAGAAAGGCAAGACAGAAGAAAATGGATCCGAGAGAGAGAACAAATACTGCAGGCTCAGGGACCTTCCAAAACATCCACCACTGAGTTCTGAAGCACTGAGCTCTAAGTTTACTTCAAGTTTATTTTATTTCTTTTCTCTTAGAAAAGGCAGATAAGCTGGACTGAGCTTCAGAAAAACAATTTCTATTCCCATCTCAGCCGGGAACTGCCTCCTACACACACAAGAAAACTCCCTTAAACCAGCCTCATATTTTCTACAAGCTGCATACACATTACCTATTGCAGCAATCACTTCTTTGAATAAAGCCCATAAAGGATAGACTTCCAGTGAAGTGAGGGCAAATAGCAGCTAAAATAGGCACCCAAGCACTGCCCTTCCCAGCTCATGATTTAAGAGGAAAACAGTCTACTCTAAGCCAAAGCTCACTAAGAGCTTCAGAGCAATCAAATAAAAAAGCAGCAAATGACGCATCACAGTTCTTGCCATTAGCGAATGTTTTTCTAGTGAAAGGCACAGGCGCCAGCCTTGAAGGGGGAAGGAGATGAGAATACAGTAGTCTATCTGTAACTGGATGATGTTTCCCCCTCCCTCGCCCCCGCTAAAAACCATCTCTATCCTGCATCAACAAGATGTTTATTTGGCTGCTCTGTTGACAGACACTTCTCATTCAACCTTTAAGCTGCTATTCTGCCTACAGAGCAGGAACACACAAAGATCCAGGAGGCCATATCTGACAGTGGCCAACTAATGAGTTCAGGAACATTTAATATCACCCCAGCCCTTCACAGAAAACCACAGACCATACCCACTTCCCTCTCAGGGCCAAATTCAGAATTTCACTTGAACTTCAGTAGCATCATCAAGAATTCAAGTACTCCTAATAATCTCTCCCTTGAGCACTGAAAACACGAAGTCACCCAGCAGAGCAGCTCCTGATATCTCACATAGTATCTGGAGTGCTAAAATGCTTCATAGAGAGAGACTTTGACAAAAGGGCATTTCTCATCAGATAAGAACCAGTCAAAAAAAGGTCAAACCACAAATGACTGATATGGTTTCACAACTGCACTGTCTCTCTCAGGCCCACCTGCAGGTCCAGAAAAGCTTTCCCTATGATTTTAAAGCTATCAAACCAGCAACAACACAGGACAATTAAAAAGTGCTCCTTATTGACAATCCTCCCATATGGGGTTGTCCACACTACTTTAGAACCTCTCATCCCAAAACCTGCAAGCCCAAGACCACCAATATGTTGCCAAAGTTTTATTTGTTTGTTTTTAATTAAAAAACCTACCTAGAGCCCACATCTGCTGTTTGCTAATCAGTGCACTGATAATACTACTTCTCCTTGCTGTTACAGCAAGGACTCAGAGGGAAGAAATCAAGTGAGTGCTAACAAGAGACTGCAGTGACCAGAGAATCTCAACACCTTTCAGTTTTTGCAACAAGACCTACCTCTAAAAGCAGGCTGACTACAACAAATCTCATCTTGTCAACAATTTCAATCATACAAAACAAAAAATTAGAGAGGATGTAAGACCAAAAACCAGGTAAACAGAAGTATGACAAAGGATGCTGTTTTATCAGCAATATCTCTTTCTTACTGTCCCTTTCTGTTGTTACTTTTTCCTACCCTGGGGGCAGGAAAAGGCAACTAGCTATACTCCCTCTCAAAGCATGAGTCAGCCTTTCCTCATGCAAAAGTCCTGGGTGCCAAGAGCTGGCATGTATAGCCACAGCTTTGGGACTCAAGGTTCACAGAAACTGTGGTTATCTGCCACTTCACATCCACCAGCTGTCAGCAAGCTACAGATAAATCCAACAATTTGGAAGGTCACAGCTAAAAATGCTGCAAGACATTTTCCATAAAAATTGAGGGTGGATTAGAAGGGAGCCTTGAATTCCAACAGAGCTTAAGAACAATAGTCAAATCAGTTCAAAAGGGACGACCTTGTCACTCCAGAAAGCAGATCATGACTCCTGTGCTCTTTAAAGAGTGCTCTTTAAAGCATGCCAAGAGCTCATAGTGCTTGTAATGAAGCGTAAGGTTAAAGAGATTTGACAGGCATACAGACATGCTTTCTTACCACAAAGTTAACTTGCTATTTATTACTGCACTGCAAAGAATCAGTCCTTGTTGCCAACTCCTCCTAGTGTGCACAACATACTAACAGATACACACACACAAAGAATAATCATTTTTGCATAATAATTTGAATTGCATTTGAGAAGCTATATATTTTTCTTTCCTCAGAGATCCACAGCATATAAGTTTTTCTGTCAAGTGGTGTGGAAGAGAATTGGAGCCTCAAGACTAAGATGTTCCTTGCGAGAGGATCACAGCCCATTTAAAGTTGCAGTTATCTCAAAACACCAGGGTCACAAAATACAATTAAAAATTACCCTATCTAATGATCAGGTAAGCAAAACTAGCTCCACTGTGATCCTTTTCTCCCCACCTGCAATGCTGTGATAGTTCCCTTTCTCTCAGGGACTCGTAAACACGCCTTGGGATAAGGCATTAGGTAAGCACCAATTGTTAATATTATCACAGATGCCTAGCTGCTGTATAACACGAGTCCCACCAGTAGTCTAGGTGTCAACTGGAGTTTGCCAAAAAGAACTCTGTCTCCAACTTCATGTTTGTCCTAGAAGAAAATAGTTAATAAGCAATAGCTAAGTACATCAAACTTTGCCTTATCACTTCTGCATCCTCAAATCAATACCAAAAGAATAGTCTATATTCAATCATTGTTTGGGGAAGCAACCTAGAGATGTTTCAGAAAAATCATTAAAAGACACACAAATTGCTCCAGCAACATGTTGTTTGTGCTGACAGCAGCACAGCCTGTTGTGAGGTCTAGAGGTTCTTCGATAGAATGGAATCACATATAGATGTCCAGTATGTGTTACCAAGGCAGTGTGCAGTATTTGTATAGACTGTTTGTAGCAACTCCTCATTTCAGAATGGCAGCAGGAAAGTTAAGCTCCAGCAACCTGATCAGCATGTGCTCCCAGGACAAAAGAAAACACAGGCCTGTTCCACAGTGGTTGTTAAAACAGTAGCCTGCAGAATGCATTTGAAAGATCAATTTGTCTATTTGGGTGGGAAACATTTTTCTCTGTCGTACTACTGCGTTAACTGTTAGATATGGTGGTGGGTTTTTTCTCCCCTCCCCCCTTTCAAAAAGTCAAAGTATGATATCATGATGAGGGAAAGCCAAGATCCATATACAGAAGCAGCTCTGAACCAAGCCAGCTGTTTACGGGAAAGCACTTTCTTATTAACAAGCTTAGAGAGAAAACAGAACCAGTTAACACATGAGAAGCAGCACAACCATAGCCACCATCAATGAGCATGGGCAAGTCTGGTGACTTGGCAAAAGCAGGTGCCACCTCACCTCCAAAGTTGGCGAGTCTTCCAATCCGCGTGACGGGAACTTTGCGCTCTCGGGCCCGTTCACTGAGCTGCAGCAATAGGGGAGGAGGAAGAAAGGAAGGGAAAAAAAGCCACAAATGAACTGGGCATAAGGTCAGATATCTACAAATTAAGAATGCAACTTCCAACACACTTAAAGAATAGCACTTAGGTACACAAAGTTTCTCTGACATTAAGCCCCATACATACTGAGAGATTTTGAAGAACAGCCATACCATAACAGTGAAGCATACACTAAGTAGGCAAGCAAGACTTTCAGAAAGGTAGAAATGCTAACAACCCGTTTTAGAGGTTTTATTTATTTAACCTTACACAACAGCAGTCCTAATATTTTTAAGATGCCCAATGCCAACCCAATCTCATGCCCAATGCCTTCCACACACGATTTAGAACTCATGGAACGTAATCAGATGAGAGTCCTGCAGATACCTCCTCCCCACACAGGACAGCTGGGGCCACAGGAGCACACAGTTCCACTGAAGCAATAGCCCAAATGTGTGAACTCACAGTAGCATCTGATATTGGGTTTGGGGAAGAAGGTAGGAAGTCAGAGGGGAGACTGAGAAATCTCTCCACCATGAAGAGAGATTCTGTTCTCCACTGTGTCTTCTCCCTCTCTCTCTCTGTGTCATAGTTGAGAGGCAGGCCATCCTGCTGTGGCCTTTCTGCCACGGCTTACACAAGGGCGTGATGCTGGAAATGACACTGGTGAGCTACATCGCTATCCAATCTACTAGTGATCAAGACAACATGTCCTTCATCTCTATAAAAGCTGCAAGACAGAGCTTAGAAATCCATGATCCTCACAGAGAAGTTTAAGCCTGGTCCATTCTTCTTGGTTGTGGTAAAACTACTAGCTAAGAGACAGGCTTTCTAGATCAAGTGAGACCTTTTCAAGCAGTCCTCAAACCTTTATAGCCTACTGCTGTCCGCCTCTGCCCAAAATCTCAGCCTGAAAAGTGGTGTAAAATACTGATCTGTCACTATTGCATTAGGACATCAAGTCCTCATAGCTCAGGGAATAAGAGGAGAATTCCTGATTGTATAGAGCTAAAATACATGTATAGGGTTAGATTT
Source organism: Crypturellus soui (assembly GCA_032275445.1). NCBI lineage: Eukaryota > Metazoa > Chordata > Aves > Tinamiformes > Tinamidae > Crypturellus > Crypturellus soui. The sequence goes on along the minus strand of JAUBNY010000614.1, from coordinate 1,277,195 downwards.
CAAACATCATCTCGCACCAAAATATCTGATAAACAGGGAGTTGGTGTGAGAAAACCACCTGAAACACTTGACAGCAAAATCTGAGAACCAAATTAAGCACTAATGCTTCCCTTTTACCCCTACAAGAATGGAATAGTGAAAGTGTCAGAGGTAAGAAACACAGGAAGGGGTAAGGACAATGCAGTACAAAAAAACAGTGCTAAGAATCCATACTAAAAACACACACACATACCATCTGTTTGTAAGGTTTCTGCTCCGAACCAGTTTTGGCCTGTCTGGCTTTATCAATATCTTCAGCTGTCAGTCCACTAACTGAAGAATGGTCTTGGTGAAAAGCTCTGTTTTGTCCAAAGGCAGCAGCAAAAGGATTTCCAGGGTCCCTAAAGCCTCCAAATAACCTTGCATCCACTTTACCATGGAAAGGATTTTGTCCCAGGCCTGAATCTCCAGTCTCACCAACATTTCTAAAAGGTCCATTTGTAGTGTAAGAAGGAGCAGGGCCCTCACTGCTACGTTCATGGTGCTTGCTGGGGGGAGCAGAGAAGTCCATTGAAGCATTTGATGGCTCTTGTGCCAAGAAGTCATAGTCTTTTCCAAAATCGTCAGTGAGACCAGTTAAGTTCTCCTGTTGTTTGCCTAATTCCTGCAAGTAAATAATAGAAATACTTTAAGAACAGGACTTAAAACTTGGTACACAAGGATCAAAAGGTAGACACGCAGCTGGGCTGCCTTGTCTTTACAATGAGCAATTTACACAGAATCAGGCACCAGAGCCATTCATGGTAGGGAGAGGCAAAAAAGATGGTACAGACATCTGCGACCACAGGTGGGACAATAAATTTTCATTAGCAGCAAGGGCCACTAATTCTAGAGATCGCTACAAGTAATACGCTGCCCCTAAAAAACAGCCACAGAATAGCACGAGATAGCTTTTGCAGTGCCTGCTCATTACAGAGCCACCTTCATGCTCAGTGTGTGCTTCTTACCCCAGTATGCTCCCTCCACCCCCACCACCCCTAAACATGCAATGTCAGCACTTTCCAGTCCAACTCTACCTGAAGCAAAAACATGTATCTTCCTATACAGCAAGAAGCTCAGCCCTCCATGGCCAATAACATTAGCAATTTCAAAACATATCAATCAAGCAATGATTTATGGCAAAAAGTTGTTGCCATCCAAACACACAGGAAGATGCTAGAAGCAAGGAGAACAGTGCCAAACACAGCAACACTCAAGACAAGCTTCTCCTGACTGTCTTCTGTTCTGTTCAGACCTGCAACAACTGCCCCACGAGCCCAGATATTTCCCATTACTTTTTGGCACAGGCAATACAAGAGCCAGTAGCAGAGCATTATCTCTGATTTATTTGTTACTCTATATATTTCAGTTACCTGTCTATGTAATAACAAAACTCTGGAAGCACTGATGATTATTAAGGCCTATCCAAAGGTTTTAAGTCCTGCTGTGGTCAGGCAAGCAGGCAGCATATTTTAGGCTCCTTCCTAAGCACTAATTATTTTCCCCCTCCTGGCGGAAAAAAGCTGAACAGAGCCCTTCCTGTTATGCAGCAGGCCTCATGCTATTCTGAGCATCAAAATCACTTGCGGGATGGGATGGGATGGGGAGGGGAGCAATCTATGTATGGGGACCACAGCCACAATACTGCCTGACAACGGAAGCAAAACAGCCTCTATTTCCATATTTCAATTTTTAAAAGCACATCAGGCAGCCAAAAACTTGCCACAGATCAAGAGACAAGAAATATAGTCACTTACTATAAAAGCCTTCCTCGTTTCAAAATAGAGAAATCTTGCAGCCCAGACTGCAGGTTTCTTAAGAGGCCCTGCTTTGGCAGCAGCTTCTCCTACAACTCATTTACAGAGTGTAATGCCAGCAGGTGCACGTGTGTAGATTTTCTCTTTTGCAGTGAAACATACATAGGAACAGGAAAACACTGTCTTGTGGGTGCAAAAGGAAGACAAAAGCATGACAAAGCACTAACAAATACACCTAAAGTGTTTCTCAGGTCAAAGCAATGGCAAGCTTAAAAACACACAATCAGACTGTAGGGCTGAAATCAAAGGATACTGCCATGATAGTCTGAACTTACTGCACAAAATAAACCTCAAAGCCTCATCCATTAATTTTTCTTTCAAGACCACAATTTATTTGTGTTGTAGTATCTTCCTAAGGGATGACTGCTCCTCATGTAGGTAACTTGCATCTCCTGAAAAATCTGAGGCTTGTCTGAGAAGGAAGACAGCAAATGGGATGTTCTTATCCATACACATATTGACAATAGAAACTGCCATTAAGAAAAAGAGAGTTTTCCTTAGGTTCCTCATTCAAAAAACAGACTCCACTAGAAGAACATACTGACCTTCAGCTTTACTCAAAAGAGTGCCACATGCACCAGCTCCATAAAGAAAGGAAGAAGCACCAAGCTAACGCCAATTCGTTCTAGAAAAGTTTGTCCTCTCAGTCAAAGGAGGGATGACCAAAGTTTGAAGGAGATCAAAAGTAACAAAGCTTCTGGTCAATCTTAACTAGACCTGGCACTCTGACAAGATAAGGACAGCAAAGTACACTAAAGTACACTATTTTCAGCACGCCTTAAACAGTCAGAAATGGAAACTGATACACTCCACCAGAATCCTCCCCTCCTATTCATGTCCAGGCATCAAACACCTACTGCACACCACAGAGCTCAGGGAAATTTTGCAGCTTGTTCCATCATCTGTATTTTTGTCCCGCACTTCATACAGTTGGTTTGAGCTCACAATGGGAGTTCCTTGTCACTCTCACAATACAAGCTTCCTTAAGAACACAGCCCCACTGTACCTACAAAGTTTCCTTACCTGCATTTTCCCCAAGGCAGAACTGAACCGTTCTTCAGCAGCGGCCTGCAGGCCCTTCGCAATGGTAACTGCATCACCCCCAAGGAGCACCTGCCGGAGCTGCCCTGCCTGGGTTTCCAGGACGGCCTTGCTGAGCTTCGTCAGGCCTCTCATCACCATGATGGCATCGCCTGCCATGACTGCTCTCCTTCTGCGCTGAAGAGAGAGAAAAGATAGAAAAAAAGAGAGGGGTTATAGAACAGCAATAACAAAAAGTTTGCAACCATTTTCAAGTCTGGGATATGCCACCAGCTTTCAGATGATAATCTCACTCCCCTTTGGCAACCAGCCACTGTGAGAAACGGCTTGCAGTGCAGATAACACACCGGGTAGCTTGAACGACAGTTGGCTAGCTGGGCTTACCAAGCAAAGTGAGAACCCTTCCTATGAGCATGGATTAGTTTGGACAGCATTCTAGGACTTTACACAAATATTCAAGTTATTACTGACTGGGGGAGGCAAAGAGAGATGTTGACAATGCTGCAAAAATGGTTCCAATTTCTTTACAGTCTTCAAAAAAGATTAAATGTATTAGCATTTAACCTTTGATTATCGGACCTCGAAACATATTTTCAGTGCCTGATAGCAAGGATGACGTGTACTGACAACTGTCACATCCCATCCCTGCCTTGGAACAGGGCCGAGCATTTCACATAGCACAGTTTCTTCACTCCCACATCAGTAAGTGAACTTGGCCTATCCTCCAAAGGTATCTACTCAGCCCCCAATGTGTAACTCAACCACCACTTGCAACTAGAAACTTACCATGCTCTGAACACCTCCCTGCCATGACCTTAAAAGCCATTTGGGAGCTGCTTGCCATCATATAACGCAGAGGCAGAATTGCATATGGCTTCCTCCTTGACAGGCACCCTGTCTCAGATTCGTAACAGTTTCTGCCATTTCAGTGTCTTCAAGTACAAAGTGGACATTAGAATTACATAATGTTTTCGAGATGAAAGAGTTCAGCTGATTTCTTTTAGCATGGCTTAAGAGCTAAGGTGAGGCTCACAACACTAGCTTGCCTATATTGCCAAGGGTCAATTAAGAAAAAAAACAGGAGTGTCTTATTCCAAGCAGAAATGTTCCTCAGAAAAGGTGGCCCATGGATATGAAATAAATAGAGCAAATACACACAAGCTGTGCTAGGCTGCCAAAGTCATCTTGCCAGGGAGATTTTTTTTCCTATTTATTTCATCTTTCACCTCTTTATCACACAACAAGGGTAAATCAATGTAGATATTTTAGCAGCCTGAGGGGCTGCAATTCCAAGGCTGGCTAAGTCACATGCACTCCCTCCCATCCCTTCTAATAGAGAAGATGGGGCCGCCCAGCTGGCATAAGATGCTGCATAAGGCTCAACTTCACCTGAAGATCTGGACAAAACACAGCAGTAGCCTCAGAGTACTACCAAGGCGACATATTTAAGCTATTACCAAAGTTTGTGCACAGGCACCATTTCATTTTTATCCATACTTCATCCAGAAGTATGGATTGCTATAACTCAAGTTCAGGATAGATATATAATTTCACTGTGGTCACACAGGAGAAGCATGGATTGCTGCAACTGTATTTCAGAAACACTTATGTAAACAGTGGTTCAATCTGGGTTGCTGGAGTCTTTGTTCAACACCTGTTAATCAGTGATCAAGATCAGGAACAAGCACTGCAGCCAGGAAGCGAGTGTTAGACACTACATGCCCCAGGGATGGACTTCAAAAGGACAGCCAAGTGCTAGCAACATTATCTGGGTTTAATCGGTTAGCTGGGAGAAAACAAAATCATATCCACCTAGGTCACTGCTCTGTGGTTATCTTTACAAAGCTGGCCTATACCCTCCTGACCCATTCAAGTGCTACTTTTGAATCTCTCCAGAGTTTAGTTATCAGGGCTGGTTTTACTGGTGCATAATGCACTTCATAACTAAAATACTGTTTGTTGGGTACAGACGTTTACTCTGCTTAACAGGAGTGTTAACTCCCACATGTTCTTAAACTGAAGGCATCCACACAAAGCATTTGTACGTGATGCCTGCAATTTAGTGGTAGAAATAGTAGTTAACCAACAGCACATTACTGTAATATCTGAAATGAAACCTCAAAGGTTGCCTCTACCGAAAAGCTCATTTTTTAAACACTGTCATGTATTAGACGCATAGAAAAGATTGACTATGAACCACTCTTTCCCCTTCAGGAAGGACAATGGCAGGTAATGCAGTATAGATCAACGTACACTAATGCACAAAAATAAATATCTGCTTTTACATGGATTCTTTCTAACCAACAAACCTTCCTTTCATCCAAACAAGAGCTGATGGGCTCACTTTGAGTTGATAGATATTAAATGGGCATTTTTAGTAAGTTTTCCAAAATAAAATTCAGTGGAAAAGTTAATGCAACCACAAATGGAAAACACATTGCTCAGTGTGTGCTCAACCCCAGCATACTAAATGTATCAGTCAGAGAAGACCAATTCCCCTTTACAGGTTTTAGCTAAGAGAGACAACTTGGGCTCAAGTCATCGCTGCTGAGGGTCTGCCGATTTCTATGTCCTTATCACCACTTTCTCCTGCACCATGGTTATAACCACTCATGTATCATGCAAGGCTTTTTAGCCCCAAAGCATCAGAAACACATTCCTGTGCTGCACTTGAAGGCCAGGCTACTATTACAGAGCATCCCACCCAGCATCTCTTTACTCGTTCCTCTCTAATGTGGTGGGGAAGGTAGGTCCCACAGGCTTTATAATAATTAATCACTCCTTGCTCAACTCCCATCCCATCCTGTGTAGCAAACACAGGCCTGCAGGCTGCTGACTCGCTGATTTCAGTGATCTTTCCCAGACTGTATACGAGTAGCTCGCAGAAGACAAATTGAAATAGCTGCTTGAGCACAATTAAACACAACGCATAATTCAGTAAAAACTTCATAGGCCACCGCCAAAGAGAGTAACCAACAACTAAAGGTTGAGGAGGGGCATATTTCCAGAGGGGAGACAGTACTCCAACCATAAGGCACAATTCTATCTGTAAGCCACCCTTTTCAATTCCTCATTCTCTGTATACTAAGTGCTTGACACTAATACAGCTAAGCCAGAAAAAAAAGCAGAAGAAAATATGCTGCAATAATTAATCCTTCATAATCATCAGGAGCCATAATCATCAGGTGCAAGAAAACATTCATCTAACATCCAAAAATCACCATGCACTATGAAAATGAGAGTTATGGAGTGCAATCAGAACTGAACTCTACAGTAAGCCTTTCTTCACTGGAAAAAAAAAAAAAATCTCAAGATACCTAATTTTGTGGATCCCAAATTCTGCAGAACATATTATTTTCCAGCTCATTGCCTGTGAAAGAGTGATGAGCACAAGCAAGGATGGGAGACAACTGAAGGATGGAAGAGCACGCAGAAGCAGAAGACTGGCACCACAGCCCCAACAGAATATGCATGTTAACATATGATGAAGACAAGGGAGTTGTTTCTACTGCAAGTTCCATTCACGCTTCTACAAATTCAATAAACAGTGCAGGCAAGCTCTACCAAAAACTGATTTAGGGAATGGGTTCAGCCACTGGTCCAAGTCCACAAAAGATGTATTATAGTTAACTTGTCTTTCCCCCAAGGAGTCATCAGCCAGTGATGGCAGAGATGAGCCTGCTTCCTATGCAGAGCACTGACGGGTTGGTCATGTCCATACAAGCCATGAAACCCTTCTGCCTGAGGAGGGCTGACAAGCATCAACCCCAAGGGTTGCCCAAGCGTAGGCCAGGTCGCAGTACTTTCGAAGTGAACTCCCCCAGCTGAATGAACCTCCAGGAAGCAGCCCACACCTTGCAATGTGGGGAAGGCATTTGCACTGGTGAGGCTGGGACCGAGGCACCCATAGGCAGATAGAAAGGCTGATGTGGGGCACATGCCACAGCAGGAGGCAACCTGACATCAAACAAGACTTTGAACCCTGTTGTAATGACACAAAACTAAAAATCAAATATTACAAATTACTTGGATTGCTTCTACATGCAGCAATTGTCTGACACAAAAAACACCGTCTCCTAGCGAGTAACAGCAGTTTACTTCCTTCGTTCTTCAACGCATGACACTATTAGACTGAAGGCTTAAGCAAGTACAGCAAAACACTCAATAAGCACATCAAAGGCCAAGCACTAAAAGGAAAATATTCAAACAGATAGCAGATTAGCAGATAAAACTTAGAATTCTTACATTTACAGTGCTGACAAAAATCCTGTCCTGTATTTGAATCCAAATCATGGTGCAGTACTCAGATTCCCTTAAACTGAATTAGTCTCTGAAAGCATTTTTAGAATATCCTTGCACAAATAAGTTTTCCAGTAACATTTAGAACGGCAACAGCTTCCAAAGGCAGACTGCACTTGTTTACACTCTATTCCCTGGGACAGCAGCACCTGTGCTGATGGAAGGGGGCTGGTTTGCAGAGAAATGCACTTTCCCTCCAAAAACACAGAAGGTCTAGCAACTCTTTTGCTGAATTATACCTAGCTCAGAAGCCAGCATGTACAGTTTTCCCCATAAATAAGAAGTGCAACATATGCCACAGTCAAAAAAAAAAAAAGTATGCTCGGACATTTTAGAAGTAAGCATGGAGTCTGTTTTATTTCAGGCACAGATACATCATGCGAAGTGACTGTTCTGGCCTAGCAGCTCTACGTACTTTCTGCTTCAGTCAGACATTGTCTGGGGACAGGCACGAGCAGAGTCATAGCCCACGTGCCTGGAATTAATAGAATCTTTGTATCCTGCTCATAGATCTAGAAATAATTCACTTGCAATTAAGATCCTAGTAAGAGCTCGCACTGCCTTCATTAGGGGCAGCTTCCTCTGATACATTTTGACACAAAATCTTAATGGGTTCTGTCACAGGCATGATTTTGAGTTAGATCTCATGCAACTATTTTGATTTGAAGCTGCAGCTCACTCACTTTTCCCAAGAACAAGTTCTGTTCCAGGGAAATAAGTACTTCACATTGACAGGGCATAAAAGCTCTGTTTCCCTTTTTTACAGGCCTTTAATTAAATTATGTATGCAAAAATTTGGGCCATTTTTGCACTTTTTTTCTGGCTCTGCAGCACTAGGGTTGTGAAGACCTTAGCTTAGCTTTACCTGGATAGTTCTGCAGCGTGGCAGATACCAAATCCCTGCCTGCAGTCCACACCTTTATTTTTCCTTTCAGAAGGGTGACCTTCTGCATGTAGAAAGTGACCCACTTTATTTCACCAGCTTTTGATACTGGAATTATGAGATTATTTCTTCCACTTCCTATTCCAAGCGATGCCAAGTTTTCAGGAGTATTTATAGCCCCTTTTTATCCCAGAACTAAAGTAAAGGGGTAGGTGGGGCAACGGGGAAAGCAGACCTCTCACTAGCAGTTCTATTATCAAACAGGTCAAGGACTTTGCTGTGCTACCAGTTAGCTGAAGCAGTAGTTCAATCGCACAAATAGATAAGGTTATTCTTACTGATCATACTGAGGGTTACTGTGGCCATCTGCCTACTCTCCTCATCCATAGCTAACTTGTTCCAGCTGCAGAGAACTAGAAACAGCATTAGTTGGAATGCTTACTATAGCTGACACAGCTAATTAGAAAAGATACCTCCACCTGAAACTGCACTTAAGTAGAGTACCTAGCACCCTAACTTTATATTATCTCAAGTTCCAAATATAAGAGGGAGAAGGAATAAAAGGAAACGGGGGGAAAATGGTTATTTTTTCAGTTTATTTATGCAGTAACGCCTAGAACAAGTCATTTCACTGCATCACCCATATGGCTCCGTACCAGCAGGCACAAGTGCAACTTTAATCACAGGCACAATCTTGATAAGATTTGTGATAGAATTTACCTCCTGTGTGTCAATCTTTCATCTCAACCAAGAAAATAATATGCTAAAAACAAGATAGGGCATGACCAAAAAATGCACAGATTAACTTAAGATTCAGGCAGGCCAAGGTGAACCTAAAACTTCAGTTTGTTTTCTAGTAAGCTTACATGGATACAATATAAAAGTTGTGCTCCAGTAAAGCTGATATTACAAACATCTCCCTTGACATTTCCAGATTAGCACCAAACTCTCACAGTCGGGCAGAGGAGACCACAAAAGCTTAGCTGCTCATCTGTGGCAAGCCATGTGTAGCACACCTCCATAGGTACCCAACAGGACTTCCCAATGGTCTCATGCTCCAAACTGGAATGCAAAATATAAAGGAGGGGGGTTACCAGTTGGCAGGGTGGCTTTTGTGTTTATGGGGGTTTTGCTTTGTTTTGGCATGTGCTATTATGCTGTAATTGTTTTTATTGGGAATTTAATCTTTCTGAAAGCACACAGCGTGCAATTTGAATATTACAAACTGAGAAAGAGATATGTCTCAAACAAGCAAAGACTATTTTAAACTCAAATACATCACAATTTAAAACAAGACACTTGAGCAAAGAAGCACTTTTCCTTTTAAATGTTCACACTTCTCACTAGTAGATCTCAAATAACTGAAGAAGAATGTTATAACTTTTTCACTTTTAGAAAGAAGAGAGTAATTAATTTGCCAAGACAATACAGTATGTTAGTGACAGAATGGACAGTTCTCCCGAGTACATTAATCCTTACATCATACAGATTCAGAGTCCATTAGATCTCCATCTATAGAGCAAAAACAAACCAAGAAATTGGCCAGTATGCCAATCACGTTAATAGTATTATTATGAATAAAAGTATCTAAATGAGTAAATGTTGAAGCAGCAGAAGTTTGGGGTCAGAGCTCATTTAAACTGTAAACTTCTAGAAAACTAAACACATCTTGGACTTGTAACCAACCAACCAACCTTCCTTCACCTTAGGTGCAGGAAGATGTTTTCATTATTATCCTTTTCACACCCACGTTTGCTTTGCTTCGAGCCACAGCTCAAGGTGAGTGAATGGCACCCCATGGAGTGACATTCCCCCTGTGCAACACGCACTGCTCTGCTTGCATGGGGACATAACCCTGCCATGACCATGGCAAGCAGCAGGTCACGCACAGCCTCCCACTATGGGCCCTGGAAGCCTCCATCTCTACATGGAAGCTATCTATGCCTTTCAACCTTGCCCTGGGACCTTGGGGTTGAGTTCAAATTTAGTAACTTACAGCACACACACAGGCTTATTCATAGCCTCCCTAGTATGCTTGTGCCCTAGCTACCAAAGCCTTCACGCTCTGGCTGTGCCAAAACCTCTCCTGCAAGGACAGGAAAAATAGAATGCAAGAAGACATAACTACAGGCAAAAAGGACTATTTCAAGGAGCCAGGGATTGAGGTAGGTTGTAGGACTGCAACTGTGGTGCTTAAGAGAACATGTTATGGAAGTCTACAGTTCCTCTATTCCAGGAATCTTTACTTCCGCTCCTGTTCATCATAGATGCATGTTCAATTACCTTCAACATCAGGGTATATAAAGCTCACTACTCTTTTTTTTCATAACCAACATGCAGTCTAACCTGCAAAGTGTCACATCTTATATAGAATCTGTCTACAGTTACTTATGTTCTCTCTGAATATGTTATGTAAATTCATATTCACCACAATGCAGAGTCTAAACATTGTTCTTTCAGTCTCAGAGTACCAAAGCTTTACACAACATAAATAGGTGCCTTTAAAAATCCCAGACTTCCCACAGTGACTTCTAAGTGGCCATACTCCAAAAAGCTTTGCTACATTACACGAAATTAGATGCTTAATCCATGCATAGCATTTTTAGGACAGTTCTATAAAAGAGGCACTTTCTCTCACAGCTTACTACCAACCATTCTTCCTTCCATCCCTTCCCCAGTCCTGATTAACCTCTTTGCTCAGTATTATCAAAGTATTCAAGACAAGCACTTAATGCTCCCAAACAGCATGGCTCAGCAGAGGAGCTGGGAGGTTTCAGAATAAAGGCCCTTTTATAGCCAGGCAGAAAACCAAGCATGTGATAGGGTTAACCTGAATAGAAGTAAGTAAAGATATAAGCTAAACACATAAAAGGCTAAGTAAATAAAGACTAAATACAGACCTAATCTACACACAAAACCAGGAGAAACTGAGAGGCAAATTCTCACTACACACTGTAACTGTAGCTGAAGACTATCAACCACACAAAACAGTCCAGGACTATCTCCACCACAAGCAGATCATCCTATTGGACAACCCTATATAGAAAAATCTACAAGGAAAACACTCAGCCATTAAGCAGCCTCCAGGAAAAAATAGTTTTTACTCTAAGCGTTTCTAAGCTTGGACAGGCAGACATACAAATTTTAAATATTTCCAGAAGCCAATTCCATAAAACCGTCAGCTCTTCTTCAGAGAAGCTAGCTGTATTTCCTATGTTAAAAAGTGCATGTAACACCTCAGATGTCTTAAATTCCTAGTGATTTGGTCTTTCATTTAGCTCTACAATCTCTACTTACCAACAAAACTCAAAAGCCATTAGAAAGAGCATACAACTGTGGTAAGATAGGGCAGGACTTGTACACCCTGTTTTTTTTGGCTTGCCTACCAGCTTAGATTGGTATAAAATTTTGACACCTCCTGTGATCTCAGGAGGCAAAGAAGAGAGAAGAAAAAAAAAAAAAAAAAAAAAAAAAAAAAACAAAGCCAGCAGCATCTACTTAAATGTGGAGGACATCTTTGGATCTAAAGATAGGCTCATGTCAATAACATGAGCTTTCACTGCTGGATCGGCAGGCAAAGACTCAGCAAATTCTCCTCCACCCCCTCAAAATGCTGTGCTCCACTGTTAGCTTGCATTTTGGCCCCTAAAAAAATAGTTCTCTTCTTCAGATCCTGAGGAAAAGCATGCACTCAAACACACAGAGCTACAACTACTTTGGTGAAACAATTTAGGAAAGAAACTCCCTTCTTCTTTAAGATGCTTTACCTCAGAATCAACAGTGCAATAAGCCAAAAGGCCTCTTCCAGACCCCCTTCTTAAACATCTGTAGACCGAAAAAGCCAGGAGGCCTATAGAGGTGCAGGTTTTATGATACCCAAACACTGCTTCAGACTTGCCTCAAAGCAGTACTATCCATCCATCATTACACAAGGATTTAGGGAATATACAAGAAAATTTTATCCATGCATCAGACTGCATCCCAAGATACACATTTAGCAAGCCAGCTGAACCAAGCAAGCTATATCAAGCACTCTGACAGACTAAATGAAAAAAAGAAGACATGAGAGAAATAATATAACTTGGAAATAAAAAAAGGAGGGGTGGTAGGGTGAAGAGTAGAATAACAGACTATCACCTTCCTATAAAAGGAGCAGCGGAGGACTAGAAGCCAAAGCAACAACAACAACAATATGTTCTTACTGCATAGATTCAACACCAGCTATTATTAATCTGCTCTAAATATCACAAGAGAAACGAGCAGCGCTGTGTTGCATAGCATGGAACTGGCTCTCCTTGACAGCAAGGAAACAAGGTGACCAACACTCCAATGGTAAACAGGGAAAGAAATTCTCCACATCTTCTGACCTTTTCTGCCACTTATCACACCACTTTATTTTTAAAGGAGAGGGACCATTAAAACATGCATATCACCTATTCTCCCTCTCCCCCCATCACCCATCACATCAAGCCTGGACAATGCACAACAGTTTATTATAAGCAGAACTTATTGAAGGTTACCAAGGTTATTGCTAACCAAAATTGAAGTACAAAATACAAAAATAAATCTGGTATAAGAGCAGACAGATTGGCAAGAAAATAAACTACAGTTAAACTGTTCTTTCTACTGATATAAGAAATAGGATAGAGAAATTATTATGACAGAGAAAGCAAATTCTTAACTTTGGGGGTCTGACTGGTATTTTCATTACTTTTTATTGAGGTGCTTTTTTTTTTTCTCCCTTCTTCCTTCTAAATAAGATTTTATGTTACTGAAAGCATAAAAATATTTTACATCCCCATTTTTGACACTAAATATGCCAGATTGCCTCACTTCTGTCACCAGCATTTCCCTAACTTGTTTTTTTTTTTTCATAAAGCTGGCTGCAATGTTTGGGTTTTCACAGCACAGAAAGAAAGAGTTTTGCTCTAGTTGGGAACAATCTGATCACGTTTGGATCAGGAATAGTCTTAACAGTTTTGCAGAAGTTATGATTCAGTGACCATGAATGGAACCAAGCATCTCGACGTGCAGCTCCTGGGAATTAGCTTGGTCGGTGCGTTTTTAGGAGCACCCACGCGCTTATTTTTCATCACCTGGTTAGAAAGAACCTGCAAATCTGTCAGCTGGGCTGCGAACAAGATTATTTCCCCGGTCACAGCCCACAGTTCAGCGGAGACGGACGATGCAGAACAGCCTCGCAAAGCCCCGGCCCCGAGTGCGCGCCAGAGACCGCCGATGCGCGAACGCAACCGTTTAACAGACGCGGGGGGTCGGGAGCCGCCGCCATTGCCCCGCCGCCCCCGCACACGTCCCCACGTGACGGACCCCGCGCAGAGGCTGCGCCTACTCCCTGGCCGGCGATGACCGGGCCCCTGGCCCTCTTCCGGGTAGCGCAGCCACCGCTATCGCGCCCCACAGCCCGGCTCACCCCAGCCTAGCTCGGCTCGACTCGACTCGGCTCGGCTCGGCTCGGCCCTGCTCGGCTCCGCTCGCTCCCGCACCTGCTCCGCTCCGCGCCGTGCGCGCCGCCCGCGCCCGCGCGCTTGTTTACCGCCCCGGCCGCCCCCCGCGCCGAGGCGCGGGCCCGGGCCCCG
>JAUBNY010000614.1:1239275-1252981 GCA_032275445.1 Crypturellus soui | reverse complement strand
AAATTGTTTAAATCACCTGCATGATGTCCTTGTTAAATATCAAAGTAGATTAGCTTTAACAAGACTTTTGGAAAAAGCACTATCTGAAAAATACGTAATTCAAAGCCTTATCTAAAAAGTACTTCAGACATGAAGTTCTGCATCTCTCGATAGTGCATTGCTCACAAAAACCTTGCGTAATGTTACATTTTGAAATACTGACATCAATTAGCTGTCAAAGAAAATAGAGCTTATTTGAGTAATACACACTCAAGTACAAGGAAAAAAAAATCACAGAAGCTGCCTGTTTTTCAAGGAACTGACTCTGGAAGTAGAAAGAAACTGCTTTTAGAATGTGGAGAAAAGGTTGGAGTGATTAAATAAATCTAACAGCAAGACTGAGTCAGACCTGTATCTTCTACTAAGAACAAGCACTGTGATTTTTTTTTCTTTTTTTTTGCAAATGAACTCACTTGAGGCTATATAAATATTCCCAGCAGTAATGATGGCTTATTTAGAGTAAGGTAACAGCAGATTAAAATTTGCACCTCCATATTTTGCTACAAACTATGCCAGGGGATTTTCAAATGTGCCCCTTCTACATTATAAACAAATAGCTGTTTTAAAATTTGTAATAAAAATTCTTTAAACATCAAAAGTAGTCAGTATCAAAAGCCAGGTAAGCCAAAGCTCAATCAGTATTAGAGGACATCTGCATAAAGCGAAAGTCACTCGTCTTCAGAGCAGTTACAGTACACACAGAAGTGAGACCACACAAGAAGCCACAGGTCAACTGATTTACTGTAGTTGTGCAGTAATTCCACCCTATGGCAATTTGAGGATCATAATATGAACCCAGAGAGAGGTTTCCTAAAAAGTAAAATGAGACATGGGGGAAAAAAAAAAACAAAAAAACTTGTGTAGGTGTAGGGCTTTCTACAGAGGGGCTTCTGTAGAAAGCCCTACACCTACACAAGTTTTTTTGTTTTTTTGACACCAGCTTATGAAGGTGGCCCAACACGCCCCTAATGCTCGCAGCCAGGCGTCACACTGCTCTGTGCATGTTGAATGCCGTGTGGTTTTTTGTTTGTTTAATTTCCAGTAGGACTTACGTTTGCTACATGTTCATACAACACTTCAGTACACCAAAGTGTTAACCATTACAGAGCACAATGAAACTTCACTGCAGTTCCAGGACTAAAACACCTGAAGCTCCTGGAAGCACAGATCAGACCCTTCATCTCTCCACCAGCCCATGCTACATGCAGGTTTCTGCTCTCAAAACTGTCAGTGTGCATATCCAATACATTTAACTAATGCTCTGATATCAGCAATGAGCCAGGCTTTTCACAGAAGTCCAGAAAAACAAAAAACCTGAGGGCTCCTGTGAAAATTCTCAGCCTAAGATGTAACTATCAGATTTTTAGTACACACCATGTCACAGAGTTAGTGTTTTCCTTAAAAATATATGGCACTAAGTGTAAAACTCAATGACTTATTCCAAACAGCATACCATACTTAAAAAAAAAAAAAAAAAAAAAAAAAAAACAGCCATTCCTCTAACTTCCACTTCTTTTGCTTCTAAATATACAGCTGGTGGGAAGCCAGGGTGTCCATGAATGGTCGCACAAGGTTGTCTGTTGAGAAGTAAAAGACCAGGCCGAAGGTGATGGAGATGGGAAGAGCAGGCAAGGCTTTCTTAAAAACAGCTAGCAATAAAAGTGTTAAACATAAACCCTGCCAGAGAGAAGGGAATAAAAAACACAAAAAGACAAACATATCAGTATACCTGTCATAAATAACTCTATATCCAAATAATCTCCATACTGTACAGAAATTGAAACCTGCCTGAACTACCAGGAGGATGAGGAGCCTTTTCCCAGTATCTTCACATTTCACCTCAGCTGGTCAGGTATTTTTCTCAACAGTCTTGAGGAGCTTAGTGCTCGACTGAGAGCAGTGTAAACAGCTAGTGCTAACACACAACTGAACCTAAGAGCTGATTTACAGACTACTTTAGCTCTGCTTCTACACCATTATGTTTGAATTACTGATACAGCAGATAAAGCCATTTAAATTCTGGTAAGCTGCAAAGCTGTTACTTGGCCCTGCTCTGAGGAATTCTCCCTCCCAGCCCACAACATTAGGCTTCTCCTGGCAGTTGTTTAAAGGCTGTTTCTGTAGGTAGGGCACAGGGCTAGGAAACACTGGCAATTTCTTCTGAATACCCAGCACATTACGCATAGTGAGTTCACAGCGCTCAGCCGCTGGTTCTTCTGGCAACACTGCAGCACTAAACAGAGTGTAACACAGCATTTCTAGATTGCTCACTTACTATGAGGATGGCTACAAAGCAGGCCAGGGTTGTATTCCAGTCTCCACTAGCTGTAGCAGCCGCTTTCCCAACAAGCACACTGTAAAATATGAAGTCTCCAAGGCCCAGCTTCACACCCCCTGAGAGAAAGCAAAGCAAGCAAGGGTTACTCTCCTCCTCCTGTTTTGCTTCTTCCTCAACTCGCTCTTGTCCCCCGGGGATCAGGCGAATGCTCCTAGTGCTGCCAACCAACCTGGATCCTTAGCATCTCACCGTGAGGTAAGACAGGGCAGCAGGATACTGTAGGGACTAGGACTTACAGCCCCATCATTTGTCCTTTAAAAAGCCAACAAAAACCCCACACCCTCTGCCCCTGACCCTGAACAGCTTTCTTGTGTTGCCCTGCAGCTGCACCTGCACTAGCTGAGGAAGTAGGTGAAGGGAAAGAGGAGGAGAGGGAAGATGGAACTGCTCAAACTGTCCTGGTAGACAAGAGATGTCAGTGGAACCAAAGCCCAGAAGTGCAACAGCCATAAGTCATTTATAGTCAGAATCAACACAGTGTTTGCTCAAAATGTCATATATATGAGTTCCCCTTACTTTCCTCCTCCTCTAGCTCCTCTAAAGAAGTGACAGGGTGGATTGCACCAGGACTCCTCGTCTCCAAAATTTCAGAGTTTGAGTGCGAAGGGCTTCTGTGGATTACTCTCCCATCCTCAGCTTGGTTCCACACAGATAAACCAAGAAGAAAAGACAAAAAAGAAACACAAGAGGTAACTAAATTGTTTTAATGCATGAAATCCATAGAGTTCCTCTGGAATGGGTAGGCCCTTTATCTCTCCAAGGCATGCTCACCAATTCCAGCAGAGGGATATAGTTTGGGGGAAAATGTTTGTTTTATTTTGCATTATTTTAAATATAAGTTATTTTAAACAGATCAGAAGGCTACATGTTCACAGCTTCTTTGGCAGCTACCCCAGAGTTCAATGACTGCAACAAGTGAGTATATAGACAGAGGTGAGCACTGCTCTAGCAGCTGGTGAAGTCCTAGGCAGCCTTCCCAGCAGCTCCCAAGTTGCCAGACCTGCTGGTGGCTGCAGCCTGTGGGCCCACAGGACAGGCAGCAGAGCACACTGCCACCTTGTTACGTCCCTGTGTGGGGCTGCTCAGGTACTCCCAAGCTAGTAGTGCTGCAAAAATGGGTGACTAAGAGCATTGCTCTTTATGAGAAGAGTTCTGCTCCAAATCATGTTGACGTTAGAGCTGGGTGTCCACACTTAAGTGGACACATTTAATTCTTCATAGCTTTGTGGGTTTTTTTTTTCTCCTTCACATTGAGTGTATCTGAGAGCCCTTTCATCTTTCCTCTACTCGTGCTATTTTGTTTATAGAAGTAGCTGGCCTGTAATGCACTATTTTAGATAACAGTTCCTGTTTCTTCAGAGAGGATGATATGAAGTTTCCAGTCCACATCAGCCTGACAGGATGCTGCTGCAGATGAGATGCAAGCAGACTGTGGACTGGGACTCACAGAACTCCTAGAGGGGCATATGTGGTTTGCTTCTACTCTGTGTCTGTCACAAAGCAGGACTGTGTCCCTGCAGTTAGTACCTCGATGGATTTAAGCAGCACGTTCAATCATCAAGTCTTAGCAGACATTTTTTTCTTGAAATGGCTGTTTATCAGAAAGAGGTACTGTCAGCTCTGAAGTGCAAGAGAACCAAATGGGAAATCCTCCAAGTAGCACAGATTTTATTCAGTCACCTTAACGACTGCAGTTTTATTACAACTTGTGCTTCAAAAAGATAAAGGCGAAAGCACAACAATTAGCACAGGATTAGCCAGAACTCAAACTTGGACTGTGTCAGCTACTGATGGGTACTCCTCAAACATATGCCTTTACTCAAGAGTAAATGTAAAGACAAGCATTTTCCTTGGCAGGGTAAGCTGAATTGCACTTACAGCTAGGATACTTGTATCATTGATTGTATCCTAGCTTAACAATACTGGGAAAAAAAAAAAAAAAAAAGGCAGCCATCAAAATTAAAGGACCCATATTCATTGCAGATTCTTAATACACACTTTACCTCCATGGCACACTGCTTTGTATAGAAAAGTGATGTGCAGACAAACCTGTATCCCATGTCTGCTGACTTGTCACTGTGTCTGGCTTTGCCATTCCAACTGTCCACATCATAGCAGCTAAAAGAAAGCAGTTAACTGTGTAAAACATGGGTCACATCTCAATCTGGATTTCATAAAAACACAAGTCAAGAACGTAGCTATCCCTACAAATATAGACCTGTGTTTCTGTAAGTGCTTTTAAAACACCTGCTCTTATTTGGGTTCCCTGGTCACTTAGAAGGCAGAGAGAGAAAGCAAGAGGGAATTAGGACAGTGCACCCATTCAGTGTTTGAGAGAGTCTCGGAGTACAGGTAATTAGTTTATAGTCTACTCTATAGGCTGAAGAAAGCAAAAAAATGAAGAAAACCGCAAATAAATTCTTCATCTCCTTTGCTTTCTTGTTTCTGGTTCTTATATGAAAAGAAAACATTTTACAAGAAAGAATGGCATTATAGCAATCAACCAGAGATTAAGTTATACAGCATACTTCTACTTCTCATGTTCTGCTAATAGTAAAGCAGATGCAAGTGGGGGATACACAAGAGTTATTGAACAGCCACCCATCTCAGCCTTTTTTTTTCCCCTCTTTCGTCCTCCTGTCAATATGTTGGTTATTTCCATTTTGAAGAACAACTGAAGGATAAATTGAAGTTTATTCTTGAGCAGGATACATGATTTTTTTTTTGCTTTAAAAAGCAAACCAAAAACCTGAGCATTCTGAGATCACTGCAAGGGAACTAAAGGCAGCTGTTCAATTGTGCATATCTTTATATCTTTCTCTTGATTTCAAAGAGAAAACAAAATCCCACAACCACTAAACAAGAAAGCCAAGGCAAACACAGTGCCTGCTATTCTATCACAGGCCCAGCCAAGGCAGTGCTCTTTGAGCTAAAGGGAGCCACCGAATATGGTCTACCAGTGGGGACACTGCGATTCTGCACAGGAATTTTCTGTTTGGTATTATTTTCCTTTTTTTTTTTCCTGTTCCATTAGAGAAAGGCTTATTTATTAACTAAACCCTCCTGTCCATCCAACACAGTTTTTTGTACACAGAACAGGCATGTTCTGCCCTGCACTCACAAAATCAGCATTTCGACTTCACTGATCAAGTGTGCAAACTGGTGCCCCCCTTCGGCTAACTAGAGTCAAGATCATTCTAAGTGAAAAACAAGGACTACAATCTGTCTTTTGCAGAACATAAAACATGCATCAATGGTGAACACTGTTTTGACACAGACACAGGTTGCAAGTTTAATCTGGTTGAAAGCATTAACCTTCTAATTCTACTCACAAGAATAGATCAGTGCAGGAAAAATGGGCTCATTTCTCTCCTGTGCAGTTTCTACCAGCATTCTTAGTGGTCCCTTGGGACACAGAACAGCCAGGAGATCTGCAAAGAAAAAAGGGACAGACAATCATATCTCAAACTACTCTTCATATTTAGTCTCTTGTCTTTAAAAATATTACTCCTTCCTCAACATGACATCTATCGGTATCAACAGGATGATTTCCTGAATGGCAGTTTTAGCCTCTTTGCATAACCAGAGAGAACTAACAAGTCTCTGAAGATGCTGTTCACTTAAATGTCATCTCCAAGGCTTAACGCAAGAATTTGCACTGTGCTAATCCTATAAAAAGCCTCTTGAGAGCACCACATTATTTCTTTGAAAGCAGGTAACAGCATTATACAGAGGGACAAGAATAGTGCTGGTAGCACTTTGTTCCTGTTCCACAACTGCTGCTGCGTATTCCGACTCCACTTCCCACACAGGCCAAGTCTGGGCTGTGGTTCCCCTCAGCTTCCTCTCTCCCCATCAGAGCTCATGGGGAATCTGAACCGTCACCTCCCAGACACCTCTTGTTCAGCGAGTTCTTTTGAAACTTTTAATTTGGACCGAAGTCCACAATCTCCTGATAGGCAGTAATTGAATCCTGCAGGACTCCCAGATTACTACTGCTAATATCCAACTACTCTCGGATGCAGTTAGATGTGGTTCAGTAGGTTCTGGACTCGGTCATCCACTTTAACGAAGAAAAGACATGGTATGAGGAAGAAAGCATGCAGCACATGGACAGGTTCCCAAAAGACAAGCCAGCAAGTCAACTTTTTTGCCATCTGTCCTCGTTCCAAAGCTTTCCAAAGCCCCATGAAGTCATTTGGGTGACATGGCAGAGCCACAAGCTTGCCTCAAAGAGACTTGCCCATACAACATCCCAGCCCAAGCTTACCATAGATAGAGATGGCACCTAGAATGACCCACGCTGACCACTCAGGCAGGTATTTAATGAAAACCAGTGCCATTAGAGCACTGATCATTATGAGATATGCTTGCTGGAGCTGCAAAGGACCTTTCCAGTGGATGCAAATCATTCCAACAGCCCCAAAATTCCAGATGATTAAAATGAGAGTGGGGTAATCCATAGCCACATTATAGGTCTTTAGTACTTCCCTGGAATGGAATACAATAGGGAAATTCAGCTGAGTAATAAAAGCAACAGACCAGCAAAACATCTGACTAGTTCTCCTTAGGTCTCCTACTACACCAGGAGGATGCAGGAAGAATAACTTTGGACATGATTCTTACCATGACGTCCCAACAGCATGTTTTGGAAACCTCCAGCTAACCAAGCTTGTGGCAGTTTCACATGACATCCCTTCTAGAAACCACTTAGTGCCAATACCAGTGACTCCAGAAGCTCACTATAAATGTGACACAAGGTTCTGGGAGTTCACTTCATGCTCAGTGTATCATCTCCCAGTGATTTCTGAAGGCACTGTAAAAGTCAGGCACTAACAGTTAATGGCCTCGTATTCTATATAAAAATTCTAAAAATTTTTAAACCTCTGCAGAAGGAGAGCGGCATTCTGTTCTTTGTTTAAATTAGGGGCATTCTCTTCTTTGCTTAAATCAGGTTTCTCTACAAAGAAGCAAGGAAGTTCTGAACTGCCATGATGTCTGCAATATATCCACACTCACCCGAGATATATGTAGGTGAAAAGGAAGAGCAGCATCAAAGAGGACAGGATCAGCCAGCCATGGATGAACTGCCAAGGGAAGAAGAGACAGTGACCAAAGAGGCTGCTGGTTTATTCTCCCATCACACCATTTTATAGTTTAGCTGGTGTATTATTATTATTTTTTTTAATCTCTTCCCCATCCATGTCCATAGGCATCTGCACTGGCTCGCAGTTCAGACAGGTTAGCACAGCCTCTCTGCACAGCGGGGAAAGGGTCTGCCCAAGGCTGTGCAGAAAATCTACCTCAGGGCCAGGTTTAGAAGTCAGCAGGGCCTAGCACTCACACACTGAGCTGGTACCTCACACAACTCCGCGGGCAGCTGCCACAGGGCCGAATATGCTTTTCCTCCAGGCCTTCTACCCTTCCACCAGAGCCTCCACGGGCAGGGCTAGCACCAGCTCCCACAACCTGTCCAAAACTTAGGAGGAAGCTTTTGCACTAGATGGTACAGCTCAGTCTCTCTTCAGTCAGATGGAGAAGACTCAAACCTGACCAGCACAGAGCGAACAGCCTCATTTTTAAGAGCCTACTATTAGTTACAACATAAGAGCAAAGCACATCCAGGAGTGCAGCTCTACCAGCTCGCAGACTTCCCTACAATGAGATTCTTGCTACGACTGAGCCATAGACCTGCCACTGCAGTGCCTGCAGCTCTGCCTGGTGCACAAGCTCCACAAGGAAGTTCACAGCACGTGGAAAAGGCCTCACACTGGCACAAGCGCTTTACCTTGTAACAACGATATTTATAGAGCAGCACCAGGAACACAGTCATGACGACAATGACGCTGATCATTACGATCGTGTTCAACACCGAGTTCAGGAGCCGCTGGCCCACAGACGGGGTGTCCTCGCTGAAAGGTGTGTAGATCCTGCAGCATAAAGCAAAGGCCATGTGAAGTACACATCTACCCTCTCCTCACAGGCCCACCCAAACTAGAGTCACTGTGTGTATGAAAGAAAGGAAGGTGCGACTGTGAAGGACGTTCAACATGATAAAGAGCCTTCAAACGGGCCTGGTGCCAGTTCAATTAGTGGTCTTCAGCCACAGCAGCTTGAACTGTGAGTGGCTGAGGCTGGCCAAGCCCTAAACAAAATACATAAATAAAAATAGGCCATAAATGGTTTTAGTCTTGTAACTCTTATTGTATGTCCCTGGACCCTCTTCACAGTAACACCAAGGGCACCACACAGGTTGTTCCCCTTCCCTACTTGATACGGGTCTAAATGTTTTTATCCCTTCTCGCTCACCCCACAAGTTTTGTTTCCTTTGGTTCAGCTCAAGGAAACCCTGCCCCTGTTCCTCCACCCTCACGGCAAAGTGCCCCCTTTCCAGCCCCAGGAATGCTCTCGGGCACAGTCACAAGAGCCAGATGGAATTATGTATGCACACCATGAGTGTTCAGGAAACAGAAATGTCATCAGGAAATGAGACACTTTTCTCACTCATCCAAATGAGCATGCTATTCCCCGGCCACGGCCCACCAGCAGGTGAACGGATTGGGAGTTCAGCCTAGTGCTGCAGTGTGGAGCAACTTCACTCTAACTCTGCTCAGAGCAGCTCTGCGTAAGGCACCCAAATGATAGTGCTAACAAATCAGCGTAACAGGCACAGAAAAAACTCACGCAGATGAACTTGGGGCATTGGATGCACTCGGGCGAGATCTTTTGCCTGCTTGCACAGATACCTGGAGCTGTGTAAAGATTCTCCTGCCCTGCCTGGGGAGCACTCTGCGTGCAGAGACACGCATGATGGGCATGTTTGTGTAACGGTAGGGATCCCGGGTACTCGGAGGCTGTTTGAAGACCCCACTTACAGCTGCCCGTTTTTCTCCGTATAGAAGCGCACTGACTTTATGGTGGCGACGACAACAATCATACAAAGGGTGACAGGCACAAAGAGCATGATTACATGCTTTGCTCCATATTTCAGAGTCAGTTCCTCCTCTTCGTTTTCCACGGCGCTCTCTCTCACTGGCGCGCTCGAGCTGGACGTGCTCCCGTTGGCAGCGTTGTTGGGGCTGCGACTGCTGCCTGTTCGCCTCTTCTGAAAAGAAAAGTTTGCAAAGATATGAGATAATCCTCTCTTTTCTATTCACAGCTCCACTCAGTCGTATTCCAAGGGGCTGCTGTGGGCTTCTGCAGCATACCAACTTATTCAGTATTCAACTGAACAAGATGGTTAAGAGTTGCACTACAAACAGGCTGCAATGGGGCATTTCAATCAAAAGTGTGAATATCCAAGGGCCTCTCCAGTACATACATAGATAGACCTCACAGAAAGGGCGAGGGGAGCAAAACTGGGAAGGAAGAAATCTGAGGTGACCTAAGACTGCCCGGTTTGGTAAAGCAAGCCCAGCATGGCTGCAGGAGCAGATCCAAGTTACCTTGCTGCCGGTAGGACAAGATTCTGTTCAAGGCTTGTTGAATTTGACCAGAGTACACAAAAGGTTTCTGGCAAAACAAAAGGACTGAAAAGGATAATGTGCAACAATCATATGTACACTGGGTTCTGGTTAAAAGTCTGCACCTTCACCAAAAAACGGGGAAGGAGAGGAGCATATATGAACATAAAAAGGGAAAAAATGTCACAGTGAAGAAAATAGGAACAGGCAATACTGCTGCTGGCTGAGACAGCAACATGACAGAAGCAACACAGGCCAAAGACAGTCCCAGGAGCCAGGCTGCTGGCAGGGACTGAGGGGTGACAGGACAGCATCTGTCACTGCCCCATATTTCTGCAGGCCCTGAGAAGGATGCAGGCCTACCCTGTGTGCCTGCGCCTCCCCTGCTTCGGAGGCCTGCAGGCCATCCTGGTAGGAGGGTACTGGAGGGCTCTCTGCAGACATCAGAGATGTTCTCTCATTGCAGGGCTCCTCCTCGCTGTCCGAGTTGTTTGTGAACGTGATCATCATCGCTTTTCCGAGGAGCACTCGGGCAGCACGGCCAAGCACTGCTCAAGCCTGAGGGGACAAGAAGGAAGAAAGAGAAACAGTCAGCACTGCAGTGCGAACACACTTGGAAATCTGAAGAGGAGGTGCCATTTCAGCCAGAAACCCACAGCAGCCTGCACAACTGCATCTCTTTAACAGAAGAAGATTTAGTCTGCTGTCACTCAAGGCATGACAACCCATTCAGTTAATGTCACCATCTTTTTTGAAGTCTAGGAGGACAGTGAAACAGTGCTGAGCCAACTGGACCCGATCAGTCTGACAGTTCTCATTTGTCACAGCTTCCACAGTTGCTTTCTCCCAAATCCTCTTTTTTCCCCTCCCTATGTTGCCTTGTCAGGAAGAACACAACAATCTGGAGGTTAACAGTGGGGCTGGGATTTTTTGGCCTCTTTCCACATACTGCTATGTCTAAAAACAAACCAAGCAGTGGCACAATGCAGAACAGAAAGGAGCAGCTCTTCTTTTTAAGTCACTGGAGACAGGAGGTGCATTGCCTTGGCTAATTCAGAATAGCCTTAAGGCCCGGATTACAGGAAACTGTAAAGATAGGCAATATGTTAATTCATTTTAGCATTTATTAAGACCACTTAACACAGCAACTGAGTCAGCAAAGATAATTCAGGCACCATCTTATTCTCAGCTACCAACCATAAGCAAAAGCAGACCTTTAATGCATGGAAAAGCTATAATATCTACCAGATCGTCTCCTCTTCTCTGCAGTATTCTACTCAAGGATCCTGAGGGGAAAAATAGTGCATCTCAGGAACATGTCTGACTCAGAAGAGGAAGCTGAAGAAGCCGTGGACTTGGACACCATCACTTAAATCTGAATTGTGCTTTCATGGCCCAGCCAGTAGTCTATGCTGCCTGCCAGCCAGCTTGAGCGTTCACAGCAGATACTTCCAAGCACTGCAGGAGATTCCTGCTTATTACTGACCAAACTGGAACTGACTGCATTTTCAGAACAAGCAGAAGCAGGGAGTGAGAGATTCTCCTTTCTTCCATAACCTCCTGAGCACATCTGGCATCTTCATAAAATTTTAGGAAGCAAACCCAGCCTGCCCAAACGAGACATTTTTCAGACACCTGCTCTCCTCCTGCCTTCTTTTCAAGCCTTTTCTTACCACTTTGCTCCTTTTTCCGTGACTCCAAACAATACAGTTAAGGGGGCCAGATGCAGCAGCAGCCTCAAGCCAGGGCCAGCTGCTCCACAATAACATTGAGCCCTCAGCGAGTGAGCCTCCCAACAGCTGCATGTTTGTGCTTCTTCCCAGAGAGCCTGAAATCTCCACACTCTGGGTGCTTAACATTCTTCTGACCGAGCATGCAGGGACTCATA
This sequence comes from Crypturellus soui, assembly GCA_032275445.1. Lineage (NCBI taxonomy): Eukaryota > Metazoa > Chordata > Aves > Tinamiformes > Tinamidae > Crypturellus > Crypturellus soui. Next base: position 1,241,253 of record JAUBNY010000614.1, on the reverse strand, counting down.
ATTCACAGTTGAGAGGCGAGGTTCTGGTTCAGTTACAGGATGCAGTCCTTCTTTAAAGGAGTGGCTGCATGTTTAATATGAAGTCACCTTTGCATGACATAACTCTGGATCAGCGGAGTCTGAACAGGTTAAGTTACACAGGCCACCTGATTGCAAGTACCTAGATCTGGGACCCGTGGAGTTTAAAAACCTGCTGCACATGCTGGAGCCCAGGGAAGAAGTCAAGATTTATTCTCCGATAGTCTGGGATCAAAATTTAGGTTTTAACAATTTAACCAAAGTATTAAAGAACTTCCCTCCCCCTCCAAATCAAACTGTTAGGCATTTTCAGCTGTATGAACAGAGAATACTGCAGAGCATCTCAGGAGAGACCAGTTAGCCTACTTTCAACACCTTACTTGTACCCACTGGAATTAAACCAACAGCAAGAACAAGTTACTAATTATCAACACCTATAATTACATGGAGAGCAACCTCATGTTGTAAAAGAGCCACTTTTAAGCTGGACATTTTCTGTTATTCTCCCTCAAAAAAAGACTGTGAGCAAAGGCAAGATTCAAAAACCCTTCTGAGCAACAGAGAATGCACTTTTCTAGACCCATCTTGGGAAGAGGAAGGAGGTTTCAGGAAGGACAGGGACACAAAGGCTTCCTTTGGGGCTCGCGGGGCAGGCGGGGGGACGTCCACGTACCTGTATTCACGGGTGACTGCGGAGCATGGTCTGCACAACGCAGTAAACCGGGAAAAGGAACTGCACGTCCACACAGTCTTCGGAGGGATCACAGAAATCGCAGGAGATCAGGCACAATTTTCCTCTCCTCCTCTGCGGATGGATTCAGACTGTTAGGAACCGTGCAAAACCGCAAGGTATTTTGAGTGCCAAAAGACTAAACTCAAAACTGTACAGCAAAAATGAAAAGGCCCAAAAGGCAGAACGGTATTAAACATCTCTCATAACCGAACAGTAGAGGTGGGAATACGATGCAGCAGCTCTATGGAGCTGAAGTACCCACTTCTCTCATCCCACATGTCCTCCGTGCAAGGCAGCTCCTTCACCTGGGCTGAATCCACTTCATGGACCTCACTGGGGCCAGGCCAACTCACCTAACACTGGGATCCAGCCCCAGTTTCCCTGCTACAGCATCCCCACTGCCCTCCATCCCTTGCACTGCGCTTCATCCATAGTATATGATAGCAGGATAATGTGCAGCGCCAAGCAGCTCTATAGCTTAGCAGAACGTTTAATAACCCATTTGAGAGTTTAAGCTCCTGCTTATACATATTGTCCTCTTGGACAGCATTTAGATGAAGAGAAACCGTTTTCATTTGCTATATTTAGATCAAGAGAGCTCCACACTGAGAGCCTAATGCTCTCCCGCTGCCCTTAGCAAATGACAAGACGAAGAAAAAGAAGTTTCAGAAGTTCTAGATAATGGGGCTAAAATTAGAAGGAAACAAAAGGCAGTTTAACCTTTCAGATTCGTCCCCACAAGGGCAAGACGTGCAAACGCCACCCAGGTCCAGCCTAGGAGTGCAAAAATACCCAAGCAGGAGGCTCGGGAAGGCTGCCACAGCCCGCAGCGGGCGGTGGGAGGAAAGCGGCCGTCAGGGAATTCACGGGAGAGCGCTGGAAAAATTAAATTAAATTAAAATAAAATAAAATAGCATACACACCCACACATATAAAACAAAACTATTAATCTATACACGAATATAACAAAGATATATGTGCGTGTACGAATTAACCCGTAACATGCACTGTACAGGCACCTACGCACAGACGTACATACATAAGAGCACACCTGCTTGCTGACGCACATACAGGTAAAACCGCGTCCATCGCCGTCCCCAGAAGGAGCCAGCGAGGCTCCTGCCCTCCCGTCCGCCCCACGCCGCGCCGAGGGGCCGCGCGAACGCCCCGCGCGCGCAGCCCGCGCGCAGCCCCCGCGCAAACACCCCCGGCCCGGCCTCACCCGGC
>JAUBNY010000614.1:1217201-1234643 GCA_032275445.1 Crypturellus soui | reverse complement strand
AGAGAGGGGAGGACACTGCAAATAAATAAAGACCACAGCCTTTCATTTGGATACAAAGCACAAGTTCTTCCCGGATGTCTGTTGTATCTGTGGATGTGTATTTACTTTTTCTTAATGCCCATCTGAGGAAACTATGTTAGAAATGATAAGATTCTAAGATAAGAAGAAGGTGAAAAGAGGAGGAAAAAATCCCAACGTGCATAGTGCACCCTGGCAGAGTAGATCGGAGCACCTGAGCAAGCCAAACGCTGCATCAGAGTGTGAATCCGTGCTGAGTTCATTGACACTGGCTGTCTGCACATCAGGTCTGTGCAAACATAGGCAGCCTGCTTAGGCTCTGCCCGGTTCAGCCAGGAACTCTCCTGTGCCTGAAACCCTTGGTGAAGGAGCTGGCCGCATTGCCCAGCAGACACCAAGCAATCCAGCTCCAGCATCTGTGCGGTCATGGAGGGCAGCAGAAAAGTCAGCAAGACGGAGAGCAGGTGTCCTGCTGTCAGAAGGGCTGCAATACTCATGTACAGAACGAAAATTTACAGCTCTGCATGACAGAAAAAGAAGCAGTATCTTCATCTTCTTTATCATGCAGGGTGAATTTATTCATATGAGCATCAGGAAAAAGCAAGTGCACCTCCATAAACACTTCCATGGTATTTGTGGATGCCTTACAGGTTTGAATGTGAATATAAATGCTGTGATAAACAATGTCAAGATCAGAGATGTTATTTAAAACAAAGATACCCTTACTGTAATTGAGAAAAGGAAAGAGTAATGCTGGTGACTTCCTGTATGAGCAAGAGTAGCATTTAACAGACCAGTGTTTTCCCATGCACTCATTTCAAATGCTGAGTTTGAGATACTTTGGGCCTCGCTTTTGTATATGCTGAGCAAACAGGACTCTGCATTTCATGAGAATCATGAGGTTCGTGAAGACATGGGTCAATCCAGACCAGTTTCCTTTGGGGCCTGCAGAAACAGAGGCACCAAAAATCACTGAGCTGATTGGAAAATATTCGTCTTTACCTCTCTCTTAGTTTTTCCATCTGCAGCAGGGGCAGGATGATATTTACCCTGAGGGAGAAGTGCTTTGGTGCCTAGGGCCGGTGGTGCTGTGTGTCCTTAGTGAGGGTGAGCAATGCCCACTGCCCTGCACACAGTGCCAGCAGCCCAGTCAGAGCCAAGGACTTGCCCTAGACCTTGCCAAGATGAACGTGCTTCTGCTGTAGAGGTTATGTCTGAATAAGGAATCTCTGCTTCTAGTCCCAATGCCGAGTTAATGCAAGTTGATGTGTGTTGCAGCACACCCGAAGGGAGAAAGCAGGTCAGCTCTTCTGGAGGTGAGCAGAGCTTTAGCCACAAGAAGCAGAGCAGCTTTGCTGCAGAAGGAAGTGGGAGGCTGGAGCAGCAGAGAGAGAAGGGTCGCGGCTTGGGCACTGATTTAGGATGTCAGTTGTCCAGGCTGCTTTCCCAGCTCCTGTATGGACTTCCAAAATACAACATGGACATAGGAATCTTTCCGAGGCCTGACTGCTGCCTAGACAGTAAGTACTCTGATGGAGAGACTCCTGCTTGTTACATATATGTGTGTGCGTCACATATGGAATGATGGTCTGGTTCTTCGGTCTCCGGAATAATTGAGCCAAATAAATCAGAGCTGGGCTGGAGTCTGTTTGAACAGCTCCGCAGCAGAAGTATCTGGGGTCTGTTGGTGTTCGCAAAAAGAATTATGAAATGTTGCTCAGAGTTGCAGAAAATGTTTTATTCGAGCTGAAATGGAACCTTTCCTTCTTAACACCCCTACACTTAAAACAATAGTGAAGAAGTTAAGTGACAGACTATGATCCATCTTGTTTTATAATTCAATCTTGCTCCAAAGCCAGTGCATTTCCAACACGCTGACATAGTTACTTTTGGTGTTGAAAACATATAGTTTAATAACATTTACATGTATACAGTAATATACATAATATTTAAAGAGATACCCTGAATACTTTACCTAGATGTTAGGCAGGCAAGGAGCCAGTGCTGGCGGTGGGTCTTTCCCTGGAGCCTCCGGAGCACTGACCGATGCCGGTGCCGCACGTCCGCTGCTCACCGCGTGCAGGGCTGCGGTGTCGTGAGCAGGGTGTCCCCTACGGTGTGTCATAAAACGACACATTCAAAAGGGGACATTGAAGTACAGCACGCGATCTGTGCTTTTGCCAGCTGAAGTCTGTAGCTGTTCCCCACATTTACTGTACTGTAGGGTAGCAGAAAAACACTTTTTTTTCCGTCCAGCCCCATGGAGGAGGGGGAGAATTGACTCATCGAGGCCTCTGAAGCATCTGAGCAGCCCTGGCTGCTGCTGCAGTGGAGGCTTTGGCCACACACTGCTCTTCTCACCTCCCTTGGGCGAAGCCTCCCCAGGGCTTTCCACCCTGCTGTGCCCTGGGCAGCATTCCCAGCTCCAGGCCCCTTCCCCTCAGCATCTGCCCCGAGCTGGGTGCCTTCTGCTTCGCGGCCTCGACAGAGTTTCTGCCCGCGAGGCCGGGGCTGCAGCGCCAGCCGCGTCTGAGGGGATGCTGCTCGCGCGACCAGCGCAGGGCCCTTCCTCTCTGCTGTCCTGGGAAGCCTCTTCCTGGCTCCTTTGGACTTAGCTCAAGGTTCTCCAGCTGTGGGGAGATCAGTGTCGCAAACAGCGTTCTTGAAAGGAAGCAGAAATCACTGCTTCGTCTATAAAGCAGCAGGCACCCTGTGATCGCAGCGGCCCTGCTGTGTAATGGAGTGTCCAGGTGCCCCAGCGGGTCTCAGATTTCAAAAGTCTCCGTGGCTCCTCCAAAGGAAAAAACTGCATGTAAAATGCTAACTAGGTACATTTTGCAAATTAAATAAACCGGAGATATGCAAACCTCGCTTTCTTTGATTTTGTTCCCATGCCTTTATTTGACATTTAAAATTTAGAAACCAAACCAACTAAATCAATAATGTTCTGCAAAGCATTTAAACTAAGCACTCTATATCATTTAAATGAAACCCTCTCTGCAGGAGGACTGAGCCTTTTGGCTGGAGAAAGGGGCTCCCGTCACCCTCAGTTTCTTGCTGCTGTGGCTGGGAGTGACAGATTCCCCCCCGCAAAGTGCTCAAGGATCTTCATGTCGTCGCTGCAGAGAGTTCCCTATGGACCATCCATCTTTTTAAGTCATCAGCTTGTTGAAAGGAGAGGCTGTCTGATCTCCTTGCCTTAAATGCGGATGGAAAAATTAAGTCTAACCAGTGGAAACTAATTTGAATTCAGTAGATTATTTAGTAGCTTGTATGTAAATCCTTGCTCTCCATTTTTGAATAGTACAAGTGAAAAAAAAAGGGGAAAACAAAAAGTACTTCCTTGGAGGCTGTTTGGTTGGATTTGGAGCCGAGTTCTGAGGAAGAGAATTTGCTCTTCCCCCAGGGACAGCTGTTTCTGGAGGTGTTTTGCAGCGTGATACCTGCTCTACAGCCCGTTGCAATCAGTAGGTGTTTCCCTTCGCACAGAAGTGGGTCACAAATGAGGACTATAATTTATATTTCCTTTAACATTCATCAGCCACTTGGGGATTTTTCAGGGCTTACCTAAATGCCAGAAAAAAGGCCAAAATTTACTTCAGGTATGATGTAATCCATTTCAATGAAGTAATCCCGAGGACAGATCTGGTTTGTTATTCTCAAATTATTATGCTTATTTCCAGTGTAATCAAAATTAATTAAAGGCTTTCAAACCCCACTGATACTCTGAATTGCTGCAATAATTTAATTGCATTTACTCATGAAAAAGCTTCCATAATTGTTAATGCTTAAGCTTATTAGTGGAAAATATTTGACTGCAATCTCATTCTTCTGTAATGGTTTGGAAAAGCGAGTGCTGTAATAGCTGTTCTAATTCAGTTCGCCTGCAGTGCAGCTCGTGTCGGTGAGGCAGAATCAACCCAAACTCTTCTGCTTTTGTGTTGTCAGTGTGTTGCATCCAATCTGACATGTTTGAAAAACAAAATGAAAAATAAACCGTGAGAGCTATTCCAAAACTAGCCCCTCCAGACTACCTTGTCAAAGACAGCAGGGTGTTTTTTTTTTTTTTTTTTTGCAGAGAACAGGTTAGACCAGATGTCAGCTGATCCCTTGCTGGAGACAGTACTTGACACAAAACACGGGTTTTTGGAGGCGGCTGAGCCCTGCCTCCCCCTTTTACGAGCTGCTTTATCTGGCAAGTGCCTCAGGCTCACCCCGGCCTTTGGGAGAAGCCTCTGAGATTCATTCAGGCCTTGAGAACGCAGTGTTGAGAGAGAAGAAGGTGAGAGTTGCAAATCACGTTTTTAATGGAAAATGAAGCGCAACCCTGACTCCAGACAGACTCCCATTTCTGGTAAACTTGAGAGACATCATCTGCTAACGGCTGCCAGGCAGATCTCGCCAGCAGTTAAATGGCCTGCACCCTGCCTGGGAAAACCATCATCCCTCTCTTTCCGAGGCAGCCAAAAGCTGAGGCACATGTTTTCATGTAGATGCAAAGGAAATGCTTGTTCCTCGTGACAGCCTGTGTTTGAGGGACTCCATCCTGCTTCCAGGCGTCTTCTGACCAAAACCGAAATCCCTGTGTGTGACCACCCGGTTGCGCTGGCGCTGCTTCTCCTGCGAGGGCAAGGGGGGGCGTTGCTGCCCTGCCTGGGGCCAGAGGGCTCCCCTGCTCCCAGCAGCCTGTTTATTCCTTGAGACACCGCAGGTGCTGCTGAGATTCTTGCCGTGGAAGTTCATTTTTTCACCAGACAGCCAGTAAACTGAGACGCTATGGGAAAAGGGAGGCAGCGAGCATAGCGTTACCTCTCCGTGCAGGGGCTCGGTCTGGTCAACGGCCAGCACGGCCAGCACGGCCGTTGTTCAGCAAAAAGGTGAGAAATGTCATGTTTGATGGCAATCTAATGTCAGAGTCCATGACATCACCTGTTCACAGCTGCTGAACATGGACAAGCGTGAATCTAGCTACGGGGACAAACAACTGCCTGCACGGAGGAAGCAGGAGGGAAGAATATGTCCAGTGTTTGGTCAGATCGGATTCTTTCTTTTAGAGCAACCCCTACCCCCAGTTCTCCGTGTCGATGTCAACTCCATTACTGAATCCTTGGGGCATGATTCCACTCTTACATGATCCAGTGTTTTGGCTGGAGCAGAACTGCTGCAGGCTGATTTACCCACGAGCAGAAGTTGGCTGCAACTGGAGCAGGAGGAGCGGGGAGGCTGGCATGGCGTGGGGCAAAGCTGAGAGCACCTAGGAGTTTTGCTGAGGCTGGGCAGTGGAAGAACCTCCAGCATGGGCTGCCAGGGCTTTGGGAGCTTTGCAAGGTGCTCAGCTCCCCCGGTAACCGGGCAGATTTGGGCTCTGTCCATCTCTTGATTTTCAAAAATCTCCCCAAACTTCACAGGCCCCATGTGGTGGTGACTTCCCCTCCATGCAGACTTACCTAGGAGAAGGAGAAGGAAGGGGCCTTCACCTCAGGCCTTGGGTAAAATAAGATACCTCTTAAAAACCCTGCAGGCGAGACCACTGTTCAGACAGCAGATTTGGTGGCTGGGGTTTTGCTTGATGGTAGCGTTCGCCTCCTCTTCTCCAGTGGTCTCAGAGGGCCAAGGACGACCTGCTGGCAAATGGCAAAATGGACGTTGAATCAAAGCAGACTAGAATTTCACGGGTTATTTTATTGTCCCTTCTTGTGTCTCTCCAGCGGCTTTAACGTGGTGGAGTTAAACTTGTGATTTTAACTCATAAACTTCTGATCTTAACCCAGAAATCTGAGCAGAGATTTCTGAGTAGGACAGTCCTGAGTAAGTCTGCTTTATGGCTCTTCACTGGCACATGACCTTCTTGGTTCCTAAGTCAGCCTCCAACACAATTTCAGTCTCTCTTGGAGGTTTCAAGCATGAATATGCTTGTGAAACCTTCCTGCCAAAAGCAGGGCCCTCATGCAAGGTTTGTACCTACGCAGATTCCAAATTTCCATTTTCCTAACTTGAAATACTATTCCACCAACTATAATAAATCACAGTCTGCTCCCCTCTTCCTCCTCATCTCTCTCTGAAACAATAAAAATGGTAGATGATTCCCCAAGGACCACTGCTGCTGATGACGCAAATAGCACCTCACTTACTGGATCCTGCAATTCTTGTCCAGCCCCATCCATCAGCTTCACAGAGGAGAAGAGAGGTTAAGTAAACTGTCTTTTAATGACAGATGGGTCTGTAAAAAAGAAAAAGAAGATGTTTCATTGTTCTAACATTTCGTTCCTTTTCGGAAATGTCAAAAATGTAAAACAGAAGGAAACAGAGTTGTTGGTTTTTTATTATAAAATACACTTGCAATCCCATGCAAAAATGACCCTGAGGGGAGTTAAAGAAATTTGGTCGTGCACTGAGTGAAGTGAATATCCTTGCCAAGAGAAGATGGGTGTTTCCAGGATGCTGTCTGCCTCTGCCATCGTGCCAAAGCTCCTCTCATACCTTTTATCAATATTTCTCCCTCTCCCTGAGTCTGGAGATGGGATGGTGGTGGCAGCTGCCCGGAGCTCTTGCACCATCCCAGTTCTCCTATTCAGCATAAAAAGCCACAGTAAAGGCCCTGGCAAAACTGAAACAGTTCTTTGTATGGAGTCACACTTGAGAGTTCACCCTTGGGCTCTGCCCAGGGGTGCCCTTCCTGCTCTTCATCACCCTCAGCCTGCAGGCCCGGAGAACCCCCCGCTTTGGGCTGATGATGACGTTAATGTGACACAGGGGACAGCGAGGACTTCTCTGTATGGACCAGTCCAGAAAGGAGGAGCGAAAAGGATCAAAGAAGCAGTGGAAAGAAGCCACAGTGACTCTACTGAGAACTGCAGGCACCGCACCTCTTCCACCCTCACTTTTGTAGCTCATTAAGCTACTTAGGCAATTAGGTGAATTTCCCTGGGAAAAACAAGCCCTGAGAGCGGCCACCGCTAATTCTGTGGCATGATCCCCATCCAGCAGGAAGCAGGGGCAGGTACTTACTACAAATGCATTAGAGCTGCCGCCTCACTCAGGGGCCTTGCAAACGGATGCCTAATGTCTCCTCCAGATGTAATGGCTTTCTAGATACCTTGCTTCAAGCAGCAAAACGCTGTGAGCATCCGCCAGACCACGAAAGCACTTTCTGCCTTCCCTCTGGAAAAAAGGAAATGGGCAGCCTGCTCCTGGGAGCAGGAAGGAGCGGCTTGTGAAGAACCGCAGACCTCATGGAGAAGGAGGATTGCTGCCATGCTTGAAATACATCCTCCTGCTCAGGCACCTAAGTATGCACTTAAATGCCTACTTAAATTGGCAGATGAGGCCCAGGCAGCTGGGACAGTGTAGCCTGGAGAAGAGAAGGAAGAGGGAAGGCTGCAGCTGGTACCATCTGGGCATGGAAAAGCCATCCCAGATAGCGCTCCGCGTGGTGGATGCGCGAGTACCTGCGGGTGCGCTGCGAGCTTGATCCACGTGTGGGTTTAGGTCTGTCTGCGGAAAGGGATTATTGCCCCGGACAATTTTACATGTGAGGGCTGGTGTTTTTCGGTGACTGCTCTAATACAGCTCCTTTTTCAGGCTCGGGATCTGCTGATCTCTACGATTTGTTGCATGGCAATGAGCAGTACCGCATATGGAGGCGAATACAGATGATATGTTGTTGTTCGACAACATGACTCAAGAGTATTTTCATAGCTCTGTTGCTTTAGCTATTCAAAATTACGGAGAATCAACTTAGATCTGCAAGTTTATTAAGATCTGCTGTACTTGTTCAAAGTTGGGCATTTTCCCTTTCACAAACATACGGACTGAGAAAGGTAAACATCTGACCCTTTTCTGGGTACTTTATTAGAAATATTTTGGTAAATCCTTAAGACATATTATCATGGCTTTCAGATGGGTGCAAAAACAGATACTTGTAAAGAGCCAATATGCTTTATTTTAAGCTAAATGTCCGCAGCCCAATATAGGCTTTAAAATTATTAATCATGTCTTGTGCAGTGCCCTGTCTTATCCCAGTTTTTCAAAACACAGAGATCACTTGTTACAGAGTGGAAAGTTTGACAGCATTCCTTGCGATTTCATGGTCATCTCGTCCCTAAAAGGTGCGGTGGAGCCTCGCAGCCCTGGAGCACCGAGAATACCCAGTGTGTTCTGCAAAACCCCAAATTGTGTGTGACATACTGCGCGCCTAAAAAAGCCAGCTCATCTTCTTCCTGCCATGGCCATAGCTATCTCAAACAAATGCAAAGCTGCCCAATTATGGTTATGTGGTCACAGTGTAGTGGAATAACTGTGACCCACGAGTAGGAAAAAGCTCTTCAGACAATGAAGCAGTATTTGAACCCACATTGTTTTGTGCCCACAGACTTAGGCACAACTTCTAATAGCCTCAGGGTCCAACAGGGAGGTATTTGCCATTTTAATTTATTTCTTCTCTTTTCCTGAACTTCAGAAAGATATAACAATATATTTTTAATGTGTTCCTAGTGCTTCTTCTTAAGTCAGTGCAAGAAAAAAAAGGGAAATATTAATGCTAAATCATGGGTTACTCCCCAGACGGGCACATATGCTCTGTTCTCACTAGCCACAAGTAGGAAGCACAGGCCGGCTTGGTGCTGCGGGACCAAGCCACAGGGCACAGGGTGGCAGCCCCGACGTGGCGCTGGCCTCTGCTCTGGCACCAGCAAAAAGCAGGAAAAGCAGCACAGAAACTAATGAGCATTCACAGAGCTAAAGCCACCGCACACTGGCATCAGTCATCATCCTGAGGGCTTTACAAGCTGAGGAAAAGGTAAGGGTAGTACCGGCCAGTGTGCATTGCATCGGGACGAACGGCAACGAACACCTCGTGCTCAAGACAGGGCTCACAAACTGCCTCGTATCTATAATTCCCCGTTGGCATGCTTAGCTATGCACAATATTTTCCATACGCACATTTTAAAGCTCTTGAGCTCCGTAACGCTTCTCCAGTGTCCTGCTGCAAAACGCAGAGCGTGTGGTCCGGCCCGGCTTGCTTGGCCCAGCACTAAGGCCTTGCGGGAGCGCTGCGCGTGGCCGCATGGTGTGGTGCATCCCTCGCTGCAGCACGGGGCACGGAGCGGGAGCAACGTGCAGAGGAGGCACCAGGAGGACGAAACTGGTTCCTCCACAGTCTGGGGTGTTCGGCCAGGCCTGGGCGGACGTGGGTGCAGTGTGTAGCACACCCTGCCTTGCGACAGGGGCCTCTGCAGAGCCCCATGCGCTCCTCCCTGCACGGGAGCTGGTGCAAAACACACTGAGCTGTCACCCCTCAGTGCTGCCATGGTGTTGGTCTCTGTGCGGTGGGACGGAGCGGAGCAAATCGCCGCTGTACCCACCTCTGGCCTAGCTGAGAGCGCGGGAAGCCAAGGGCAGCTGCTTTGGCCGCCGGAGCGCTGCAGAAGGGCTGGTGCGGAGAGACCCCTGAGCCCTGCTCCAGGCCCTGCGCTGCCCGCGCGGCCGGGCCCAGCACCAACGGGCCCGTCCTGTGGCGAGTTTGCAGCGCGCGCCTCAGGCTCGCCTTTCATCCCAGGTCTGCTGTGGTTCTACTTGTAAAATGTTAGTCACATTAGTTCTCCACCACAGGGGCATAAGCATGAATTAGGGTTGCTGGCTATAGAGCTGTTTTGTGTTTCTCCATTTTATATGGCTGTAAGTTTCAACCTATTGGTGACAAAATGCCATAAAATATTTATTTCTACTGCAAACCCACAGTCCTTCTGATCCAAATGGATGAATGGCGACAGCTTGGAGAATTCACCTTTAAAACAGAGTGTCAAGGAGTAATATTTTCAAAAAATCCTATAGTAAAGGAGGAACGGAAGGAGGAAGATACTTTGGGAGTGTAGTTGTTTTTATGATTAGATTTTAATGATTTTTTCCCCACATTTTGATTTTCAGTTTGATTGATACTAAGCAGGCTGTGGTCTATTCTCTGCTACTCTGTCCTCGTCGCGCAGCCCACACCACGTTAATCGAGTGCCTCCAAGTATCTCAGAGCACAGTGTGTCTGACGTCTGTGGTGCTGCTGCTCGCCCCTCTCCATGGAAGTGGGAATTTATGCAGCGCAGCATCTCGCTTTGGCAGGATTTGCTTGCTTGTTGCTTCGCCTTGAAAGGGGGAAGGGATACATGTGTCTGTGTTGCTCCTGAGGAAAATAGGTCAGAGAAATAGGCCGTGCACCTGCAGTAGTGGAAAGTGCTGAGACATGCAGCACACCCTAGTCCCACGGCGACTATTCCCAAGCCCCAGCCCCTCACAAGGGTGCAGTGAGTGTCCCTGGTTTGGAGGAGAAGGTCACAGTCATTGTCTTCATGCTGGGAAGCCCTGAAGTTTGACAGCTGGGATATTTCTTTCCCCAAACTTGTATAGTCGCGTTTTGGTGGGACAGCGCCTAGGGCAGCTCCATGCGCCTCTCTCCACGTTGGTCCTGCCGTGCATACCTGCCTGCCCAAGGCGAAGGGCCTGCTCATTTCGATGGGCTCTCCTGCGGGCCTGGGCATGGGCAACTGCACAGGCAGCTTGGCCTTAGTCAGAAGTTTGCTGGATCCCGTGTTTGCGAATCATGGCCTTATCCCAGCCTGCTTCAGTATCTCAAGCAATGAAACAGGAGACATAAATTCAGGTGAAGGATATGATCTTTATCCCCGAGTTAAGCAGAGGCAAGATGGTTTGGGACAGAGAATGCCCTTGCACTTGGCAAGCCCGTGTGGAGATGGCAAGAGGGCTGCCGCAGGACTATCTCTGAGTGTTTTGTCCAGCACCCATTGCACGGGGTCGTGTCTGAAGGTGTCCTTCTGCGCCCGCGAAGGAAACCTGCCTGCTTTTTCCCTCAGCCCTGCTCCTTGCCCGGGCTGGCAGCCTGTTTCAGGGTGTGCTTTCCATGTTGCCTGTCCTCAGACACTCGGTTCCTGCTTCCCTGGGAACAGATGCGCTGCACGTTGCCTGCTCCTTCCTCACCGCGCAGCGGGGACTGCTGCCCACCTCCAGCATGCAGGCAGCTATTTCTCTCCTGCCCCTACGCGTTTGCAGAAGCAATATATCCCCGCATTTTGTTTTTCTCCTTCCACTTTTATTAGCCACTTCATGAAGAGGAGCCTGATGTTTTATGTGACACCCACAGAACAGATCTAGCTCTAGACATCCTGTATTTCAGTAACGTGGTGAAACCCTGCTGGATTTTAAGACCTTGCCTGTGCTAGCGAGCTCTGTATGAGTACACACGCCACAGTGAATTTACGCCTGCTTTTCCCTATTCCATACAGATGAGCACGACTATCAGATGGTGCTTGAACTTGTGTGGCTTTAAGCAAGGGCTTTGAGCACCCGCTGTGGTTATGCTGTTGTAAATAACCTCTATCTAAACAGCCCTCCAAAATGCTCAAAACACACACACGCGGCCAGGCCGCAGCGCTGGGTGCACAGGCGTGTGCTTTGCCGTCGAACAGCACGGCTCTTCTGGCGAGGACGATGTGTGCTGGTCCGTCTGTATTCCTGAAGGCATTTCAATGAAGCACTCCTATTTTTAGGAATGGGAGCTGCACACAACCAAAATCTGCAGATCTTGGCCCTCACGGGTAAGCTGCTGCTGTGAATAGCAGCATTATGCTCTGGGGGTCCCTCTGCGAGGAGAGCCGCTCATGTAACTTCGCTCAGTGAAAGACCGGCTCTTAGCCGAGCACACGCACCGAGGGAACAGATCTGGGTGGAAAGAGTCTAAAAATCCCTTTTCCTGCCCTGAATTCAAAATAACATTTCTCTTACTGGAAAAACAAACATAAGCTCATTCTGGGTGTCTCTCGCTGTCTGCCCGTGGGATTGGCAATCCGCACCTTCTTCTGCAGATCCAGAGGCCTTCCTGCCCCTGTTTACACTCCAGAGGTTGTGTCTGAACTACAGAAAGCTGATCCGCTGCAACACCGATTTCCCCCCAGAGGGGAAATTCCTAACTGTGAAACCCAGTGGAGACAAATTGCGGGTCTTCCTAAAATATTTCTACTTGTTTTCCCTCGGCCAGTCCAAACAGACCCCCGGAGGGCCAGCAGGGCTTGACCTTGACCCCACTCCATCAGCAAATGGCAGTTCTGCCTGCTGGAGTGCCCACACCGAGGCAGCTCTTTCCGATGAGTTATCTTGGTACAGAAACCACGCTGTATCGCGGCCCAGAGCCCGCTCCCGCTGCCAGGCGGACTGTGCCTGGGCGCTACTGAGCGCAGAAAGCGCTGGCTGTGGCCTTTCCCGCACCAGGGAGGACGGCCTTCATCCCGAGCGCTGCTGAAAGCCGCAGAGACCTCTCTGCCCTCCCGCATCCCCCAGCATTTCCCATCCGTGGGTTGCCTGCATCTGGCAGGGAGGGCTTTGCCCTCCTGTGGGGCGATGTGGGTGACCAGTGTGGGGGAAAGCAGGGCTGGATCTGGACGGAGATGCGTGGGGAGGGAAGGGGATGCCGGGTGACACGGTTCTGCTTCCAGAGAGGACATCGGCAACCTTTTGGCCTTCGGACCTATGGACACAGGGACCATCCTCCACCTTGGCCCCGGTGTGCGAGGCAGGAACATGAAACTCAGGGCATCCTGGGGAGCCGGAGAGCCAAACACAGGCTGCAGGGCTGGGCACTGGGAAGGTTTCTCTCCCACTTGCCCCTCGGAGCAGGCAGGTTTTGCTGGGGGGCCAGGCCCGCTGCAGGGCTGCGCTGCGGCACACACAGGGTTGCAGCAGCGAGACGTATGCTGCACGCCGAGACAAGCAGTGGAAAATGGATCATGTATCTTTAACCCGCAGAGGCCGAGACATGTTTTTTTTTTTCATCGCTAACAATGGAAACTTTTTTTTGCAGTGTTTCCCTCCAGCGGCCCTGCCAAGCGGCACCAGAGCACAAGCGAGCGAGCGAGCAAGCAGAAAAAAAAAAAAGAAACTTGTTCCGCTGAGTTCAACCCCAGACAGGCTCACAACTTCCTTCCTGCTTTCCTACCCCCTCCCTCTGCTCTCCTCCTTCGCTCTCCTCTTCTCCCGCCGCCGCTCCTGCTCCCCGCACCTCCAGCCGCAGGGGACTTGGCCACAGCGCCTGGTGCCCACACAGTGCCCAGAGGGACAGAGAGCGGGAGCAGGAGCACGGGCCCCCCCCGGCAGCCCCCCCGCACTGAGGGCGAGAGCGGAGCTGCTTAAATACGGGCGCAGCGTGGGGCTGCCGGCCGGGCTACAGCGCGCCCGCCGACATGCCCGCTGCAGCTCGCTGCGGCCGCCGGCGCCACCGGGCGCTGCGGGGCAGCGCGAACTGAGTGCCCAGAGCGCGGAGCCTGTGCGCAGGTAAGCAGAGGCGGCGGTGGGCCCCACGGGCTCCCCCAGCCCTGGCCATCCTCCCCACGCCAGTGTTGGCAGCATGGGAGCCAGCGGCGCCTCCCAGCCTGGGGTGATGGGGAGCGCTCAGCTCGCGTGCTCCCCGGGGTGGATGGAGGTGTCCGGCTGCCCCACGGGGATGCAGACGGGATGGAGGGGCCTGGCGGCGGGGCTGCGGGGCGGTAGAGCTGGTGGCATCGTCCATGTGCGCGCATGTATGCTGAGCCCGTGCGCAAGCCCACGCGCTCACGTTGGCAGAGGCTCGCAGAGCCCTGCCGGGGTCTCCGCGCCCTGGTGTGAGAGGAGGGCAGCAGCTCCAGCGGTGCACAGAGCAGCGGGGCACCGAGGAGGCATGCCGAGGCAGGGAGGCTTCCAGAGAGCCCCCTACAAGAGCAGGGTCCCCCCACATGCGCTCGCCACGGCAGAGTAAACGGCCGAGCACGGTGGTGTAGGGCATCTGGGCTGGCACATGGAGCCGCAGGCAGCGCCAGGCGCGCATGGGGCAGGGACAGGGGAAGCCCAGGCTGCTGCGGATGTGGAGGGGGGAAAGCAGGGGAAACAGCGCGAGCAGGGAGCCCTCATGCTTCCGCACGGAGAAATCCCTGCTTGGGACCAGACCTTGGCTGGTCGGAGGTGACGAGCCGGAAGCTGGCAAATCTGAGCTGTTTGGAGCTTTTTTTCCTTCCTCCAGAAAATAAAAAAAAAAAAAAATTGGCGTTGGGGCCAAAACCTGAGAGCTTCCAACTTGCGGCCAGCACTGAGTGGACAAAGCTGCAGGGATGAAACCAGGGAAAGAGCTGCCGGGGGCTTGGTGTCCCCCACTCCCCACAGCTGCAAGGAAGGGGGGCATCTCTGCCCCAAATCCCCCTGGCTCTTGGTGGCTGGGGGTGGTGGCCCTTGGGAGCACAGCTCGGGGCAGAGGGGACACAGGGCCGCTCTCACCGCTGCTCTTTCTCCCGGCAGCCACCCTGGTTTATGGAGCAACACCGTGGTCCCCCGGCGATGCTGCAGGTGCCGTCACGGAGGGAGCCCCGCCAGCCCCACGGAGCCTGAGCGCCGAGGCGGCGGCAGCGGCGGCCCCTCTGTGTGCCCCGGCCGCCTACTATGGCCGTGTACTGCTATGCGCTCAACAGCTTGGTCATGATGAGCGGCAGCAGCGAGGCGACGAGCGGCGGGAGCAAGACGCCGCCTCCCCCAGGGCAAGCGCTGCCCAGGGCCCCTGAGACGCCCGGCGGCCGCCTCCCGCTCCCCGTGTTCAGCGCGGCGCCCGCGCCGCCCCGCTCACCCCGCCGCGGCCCCGCTTTTCTCTTCCCGCCGCCTGAGGAGGGGCCGCCAGGCCCCACGGTGCCACGCCGCCTGCAGCGCGAGCTGCACCACGTGCAGGTCAACCAGAAAGTGGGGCTCTTCGAGGCACACATCCAGGCACACGGCTCTGCCACGCAGCCCCCCTCACCACGGCCACGGCCCGCCAGCCCCACAGCGCCCGCTAGCCCCACAGCGCCCGCCAGCCCCACTGCGCTCGCCAGTCTCACAGCACCCGCCAGCCCCACGGCACCCACTGCTGCAGCACTCGGCCCCGGCACACGGCCACGGGCTTGTGGGCAGAGCGAGGCCGTCAGCGATGGCAGCAGGGGCCCTCCTGGGAGCTCGGAGGAGACACGGAGCACGGGGCAGGTGCTGGGCAGCAGCCACTTGCAGCCCCTGGGGCCTGGCCCACAGCGGGACGAGGTGGTGGTGGCCCCCACGAGACCGGAGGGCCGATGCCCAGCGGGCAGTGGGAGCATCCCCGCTGTCATCGTGACGGACCTGGGGGGCCCGGAGGAGGAGGCGGGCGCCGTGCCCCCCGGCAGCCTGCCCGTCCGCAAGCTCTCTTCGTCCTCGGCCTCTTCCACCGGCTTCTCCTCATCCTGGGAGGAGTCCGAGGAGGACATCTCCAGCGACCCCGAGCGCACACTGGACCAGGCGCCCGCCTTCCTGCAGACCCTGGACCAGCAGAAGCCCCGCGTGGTGAGTCCCCAGTGCCGGGCAGGGGTTCAGGACTGGTCGCACGCACCCTGGTGGGGGTGCAGGGCCGGGCTCCAGCTTCCCAGGGCGTACGGCACGCTCAGAGGTGTGCTCGCTGCCCCTTGCACGGCAAGGAGCTCCGGCTCCTCCCGGCACTGGGAGCCTTCCCAGGATTTGCATGAGCCTGGAGGCAAATATACTCCCTCTTCAGAGTCGAAACTGTGTGGGCTAACTACCTGTTGGGATTTATACCCATGCCCGTCCTTGCAGTCCCTGTGTGCCTTCCACAGGGAGTTGGGAGTCTCTGACACTTCAGCTACCTCTAGGGAAAAGCTTTTTGCTTGTGAGGCTCCCTACATGCTAAGTGAGTGTGTTTTGCATGAAGTGTTTACATTAAGCTCACTTGTTTCTGGATCTTTGTGTTGGGGCTGCTTGGGAGGCAAAGGAGAGCATTAGTGCTGTGTGGCTCTTGGAGTGGAAAGGTCCCTTCGGGAGGGAGGGCTTCGCAGCACGCGCCGAGGACGCGTGCGTTCTGGACTTGCTGCGTCGCTCGGGGATTCACCCGCGTCTCAGCGCTCCCCACAGAGCGCGCTTTGTTTGGAGCTGTCACACTGCTTATCCGCAGCGCTTTGGCTGCCCGAACCCAGGCCCACGCGACCATCATGAGCTCCTCGGAGCAGCACGTGGCCTCCCCAGCCTCACCCAGTGGTGGGTTAAATCCATGTGAAACTGACGCTGAAGCCTCACGCAGACAAACCCTGAAAACTAGTCTAGAGCCCAGTGTCTCCTCAGTGCTGAAGGGTGGCGGTGGCCCGTTGGTTCTCAGTGATGTGGTTCATCATATCTAATTTTCCGTAGACACATGATAGTGAAACTCTAGTTAGGCTCAATGACATGAAGAAGACCAATGCAGCAAACATCTAAGTAGAGCGAAGGAATCAAAGTCACGATGAAGAACTGCCATGGTGTGGTTTGTAAAGCACTCGCTAGTCTGACGTAAACATCCTTGCTTTTCTCCCCATTTCTGCCTATTCCAAGAAGTCGGGCTCAGTTCTCCTCAGGGCGGGGAAGTAGCTGAGCAAAAACAGTTTGTGAAGTTACAAACTGCGATTTAGTAATCTTACTATTTTAGTAATCTCTGATCACCTATTCTCCATACCAACAACTGTGATGGACCCTGGTGATTTTCTTTTGGAAAACAATTCACTGATGGGCAAACTCATCTCTGAGGCTATGGTGGAAACCTTCCTGGCGCCTCAGGCGGGCTCTCAGCAGCCTCCCATGGCCTTCATTGCACAGCACCTGTCCCATGGCTTGGTCATGAGTCAATCTTGCTCTACCACTGTGAGATCAGAGTAGGTCTGAGATCAGAGTAACTCTGCTGGGTTCAGAGACTCTACTCCAGGCTGAATGAGAGCGTGATCTGCTCCAAAACATGTCTGTGGAGCCTGAGGAGGTTCATGTGATTTTTCTTTTTCAACATTGGAGGAGTCTTGGCTGGACTAACTTATGTTGATGCTTTCCACTGTGCTCCAAATGTCTCGTGGCAGGGTTGATCTCTGGCTTTGGCAGGGTATAGTCAACTCCGCAGCAGGACTGTGCGCAAATGCCCAGTAGCTGAAAGCTGATTCATATAAATAACACACAAAACTTTGTATACGGGTTGGCAAGTTCTTCTAAATCCCTAGTCTCAGGTTGCAGCCTCATCAGTCTTCATGCGCTCGCTAATTCATTTTAGACGCTCACACTGCCCAGAAAGGAGCGGTGCAAGGGCACAGTGTGCGAGAGGCTCCCTGCCCTCGTGTGTCGGGCTGAGGACTGCTCTTCCTGGGGCGCTGGGCCGGCAGGAGATGGTGCTCCTGGTGCCGCGGCCACGCGCTGGGGGAGGCCGACGGCACCTGGGAGGGCACCGAGGGCGGGCAGCAGGAAAGCCGTCCTCGCTGCAGATGCGCTCCGCACTGCACATCCCGCCGTGCATGTTTATGGCGCCGATAAAGAGCGGGGCAGCTTCTGTCCTTCCTTTCTGGAGGCCGCCCGGCATGACGAGTCCGGCAGTGACGT
>JAUBNY010000614.1:1188512-1206336 GCA_032275445.1 Crypturellus soui | reverse complement strand
ACTTACCCTGTCCAGCAAAGCAAGACCAACAGCCCGTGTGATGAATTTGGAAGGAAGCGCACACGGGCCTGCAGAAGCCACAGTCCTCTCCTTGAGCGCAGAGCCGCCGGGGCAGGCGCTACTGGCACCTCAGGGCACTGCCTCGGGCACCCTCAGTGCTGGCCCGAGCGTGAGGGCGACTGTCAAGCGCAAGGCATGGCCGGCCTGGAGGACTGTGGACTATGGTACCGGCCTCACTGCACCTGTGGGCTGCGCTGCACACATTGGTGTGGCCAAAAGGCCAGATAAGAGCGTTGCCCCAGTTTCCTGTTAAATCTGCACCTGAGGAAAGTTGGGCTGAGGCTTTTAGGTGTGCTGGACCCAACCTCACAAGCGATGGACCCGAGGTGGGAGAGGAGGTGCGAGCCCCTGGACGCACCGTGCTCAGCTTGCAGCGGCATTACTGCGGCATTGCCAGGCCGCACCAGGCCTGGCAGCCAGACCCTGCCCGGTGCAGATGCCCTTGGCTTCCTTCACAGCAGCAAGCGCCCTGGCGTCCAGGACGGGGAGGACCCGGCCACTCTCCCCAGCACTTGCGTGAAAGGCGAGCGGCAGCGCCGCGTTCGCAGGGCTCCTCCCTCTTCCTGCAGCCCCGGCTCGAGCGGCCGTGCGGCTCGCGATGCTCCGTCACAGCAGAAAGTGAGAGAAACGCGGAAAAACAAGGTGACACGGCCGGTGCCTGTTTCAAAGCATGCAGTTGGACTCTGTGCCCATACGAAGGGGAGAAGGTATTTTTAAACTATGCTTTTTAAGCACAAGAAGTGAAGTAGACCCCAAACATTATTTTTGCGTCTTTAATTGTGATTGTATCTGTGGAGGAGCTTCAGTGGAAACACTTATGAGGACTGTCCTGATGGGGTCTATGGTGATCATCCTCAGCACCTTGGCAGGCCAAGAGCTTGGATTTTTTAATGCCGGGATAGGTTCTGAGGAACATCAGTAGGCTTTTTTAGATCTTAGTTAGTCCCTCATATGCTTTTGTGAGTGAACTGTGCCAGTGACGTTGTGAAGCTGTAAATACCGGTTTCAGATCCACCTACCCCTGGGTGGTCTACGTACATGACATGAAAAAAAGCAGGATTTTCAGGTCAGAGCCTGATGCTAGAGGTGCATGTTTGTGCATGAGACATTTTGAGGATTAGCTCAATGCAGCAGCACCAGACCAGGGAGCCGATGGGCTGGAGGTACTGAATGGCAGGGTCACCTGGCAGCTCCTGCTGTAGCATCGAGGAGTCCCAGGGACCAAAACACATCACTATTTATCCTAGGCAAGAGAAGGCTTTGCTGGGATCACATCTGTATTTTGAGGTCCATATGTTACTGCCGTTCCTCAACACTTTTCTCTTGATTTGGATAGTCAACAAGCTCCTCTGGATGATGCTATGCCAGGTGCATTCAGCACCCTACCTCTGCTTGCAGGGATTAGCCCTATAATCCATAGCTTGGCTAGCAGTGGATCCTTGCCTCCCCTCCTTTTCCAAACATCGTGTCCCAAAACAGATACCAAAGGAGTCCAGGAATGAAGCTGGGCCTAACAGCAGATGTTGCAGTGTTGTGTGACAGCAGAGATGTGCATCACCTCGCATTGAGGGGAGTCCTTGTCCTCTCATGCAAGAGGTTCAGCAATATGTTTCCTCTGTCTGCTGGAGTCTTGCCAAGTCGAGCAGGTTAGGTTAGCACTTATAAGAGCAGCTCTGTGCAACCCTCAAACTGGGGCATACGGGTTTCCTCTCCAGATTTGCATTTCTCTTGCAGCCCTTTTCGACTGACCTGAGGTTCAGTCATGCGCAGGCGGAAGAAGCCTTGCACTTCAGCAAGGTTAACTGTAAGTGCCTTGAGGAGGAGCAGGAGAGCAGGAGCACACAAACACACACAGACAACCCCAACCCCAGCCTTGCCTCATGTCCCAGGAGTGCACCCCAGCACCAGGAGAACGAGCTCATTTGAGAAGGAGGGAGCTGTGGGCAGCTCACGACCTTCGTGCCTTGGTGCAGGGTGTGGATGGGCACAGGACACCCAGACTGTCAGTTTTTCTTCCATTCTTGCTGGGAAGCAAAGCCATCACTGGAGTTTTGGTGAAGGTGGTTTTTTGCTTTGTTTTGTCTGAGTAAGGACAGTAAAAAAATTAAATGGGATTTCAGGTCCAGTTGCTTTTGCTTTTAGTTTCACAAACATGACGAGCATCCCAGTTTCTTTAATTTTGAGGTCAGAAAGTAAAAAAGGTGTTTAAGGGGACAGCAAGAAAATCTTTAACCCCGCAGCACCTCTGTGGCTCTCACCACTGAAACAGAGCACAAAAAGCCCCCTTGTGAGGATGGACAAGCCGGGCCGGAGCGTGCGCATGGCCCTCATCGCCGAGCCCCGAGTGAGGCAGCCAGGATCTCTGCGGCTTCGTCCCCTGGAGGAAGCTGGGTGCCAAACCCGCAGCCTGTGGTAAACCCTTGGCTCTTGGCACCTGCTCCTTTCACCGTTCTCCCTGTGGCACCCAGCTTCCTCCTCCTGCCAAGATGCACCTTCTCGAATCCATGCATCAGATCCGTAGCAACACCGGCAGCGTGCTGGTTCCCTGAGCCGCCTCCCGAGGGCTCTCTGCAGCCTCCTCGTGACGGCCCTGTCCTTCATCTGAAGTGGTTTGTCAGCTCCTGCCAGGCCCTTCTGCTGGAGCCACCTGAGGCGGCTGCATCCCTGGGACACAGAAGGTTTCTTTGCTTCTGGAATCCCTAAGGTTTTGTGAGTTTTGTGTTTATGCTGTAGGCTGTGGCAGTGGATCATCTTTTTTATTGCACAGGATGTAGCACAAGCAGGCCCTGATTCCTGTTTACTTTAAATGCTATCATGGCATTGCTACGCATGCCTTCCTCATTACCCCTCCCCTCTGCCATGGGCCTTCCAGGGCTTTAAGTGCTCCATCTGCACAGCCCGCACAAATCAAACACATCATGCGATCAATGCGCCCAGGAGAAGGGAGGTAGAAACCTTTCCAGTGGAAAATGGATGGGTGTCATTTGTTTGCCCAGGTGTCGCGTGCAGACCGGGACGGCTCAGGCCGCGCCGTGGCCGTGGTGCCGGGAAGGCCGTTCTGCTCCCCACGCGCCGCACGTGAGGCGGCCGCGGAGCTATGAGCCGTCCGGCCGCTCTGGACATAGGTCTGCTGATAGCTCCACTTACAGGAGACGCGCTGACTTCACCCATGGCCCCTCGGTTTGAGGCAGGCGGGGGGAAGAGCACATATAGATTTGGGCTGTGCTCCAGCCCTGCACATGCTGCCCTCCGGGTCTCAGACCGCTGGGCCTGACGGTACTGCAGATTAATGTTCCTGTGGGAAAGACAGGGACTTTGGCGAGTGTATCCAGTGCCTGGATAGCCCAGGAGCTACCAGGATATCAGAAGTGCAGGAGCCCAGGATAGGAGCCTGGGTCAGACCTCCTCCTCCTTTGCTCCTCAGCTCTTGGGCTCACGCCATAGTCTCCCTAACACCCGCAGCTGTCGGTCGGACACCTCCCACCAGCCTTTACCATGACTTCTCAACTCCTTATTTTTTCCCTTATTTATAGTCTCTCTCCTTGTCCAGCAGAAAACAAGGCAATGCAGAAAACAATATGCAATTCAGTTTGCAGTGGTGCATCCAATGTACAGGAACTGGCTACTTTGTACGGTACATGCTGTGAAATAACAGACCTGTCTTGGCACGGGCTGGGCAAACAGAGGTGACTAAGCAATCCCGTTGATTTATGGCATTAGCCTTGCACAGAAGATCCGGGAAGCCTCTGGGAAAACTGCCGATCGCTTAAGGAATTGCCACCTGAGAGCTATAAAGCCTGCTGGGCACAGCGGGGACCTGCTTTCCGAGCCCGGAGCGCGAAGCATGAGGCAGGGCAGGAGATAGCTGTGGCCGCCAGCTCTCGCGGAGCGCCCCGTGGCCGGGGCTGCCGCTGGCTGCTGAGGGAGGTGCCGCTGCGAGCCGCGGTGCCATGCAAGGGGCCCCGAGGAGAGGCGGCGATCATGGGTGGCTGCAGCGGCTGTGGGAGCTCCTCTCGCAGGTAGGCAGCTCTGCGGGCGGGATGGGAAGGGACAGGAGCTCGGGGCTGCCGAGATGCTGTGGGAGAAGGGGGACATGGAGGCGAGTGGAGCACTTGGCGGGCACCAGGTTGTCACAGGCAAAGGGACTAAGTCCCTTGCCTGATTTGATCTAATGTCACCGTAAAAAAAAAGACATCCATCATAAACGGCATCACAAATGGCATCACAAATGCCCACTTGGCTGGCTGCTGCTAGGCTTCCACACTGTTTTTATTTTTGCTTGTGCCACTTGTGCCCCCATAGGGATGTGCACGCAGACCTGCCACCCCTCAGTTCAGGTTTTACTGGCTACAGCGTGGTTTTTGCTCTCAGTGACGCTGCCACGGAGTGTGCAGTGCCGGGATTTGGGGTTAAGTGGAGATAAATGATGTGGCAAGGGCGAATAGAGCTAAAAGGGAAGGGAATTTGGCCACTGGGACCAAAGTGTCCTGGTGTGCAGGGCAGGCAGTACAGGAGATACCAGTGGAGGAGCGTGGCGAGCGCTCTGCCTGTTGATCCTGACAGTGGTGCTGTGGTTCGTAAGCACCTCCTAATCACCTGTGGGGTGGGGGAAGGAGGCTTTACAACCCCTACCCAGCACCTGGTGGGGTCCATGTGCTACACTGTCCCTGCCCAGATGGGCTGTAAGTCTGGGATTCGCTAGGTACCTGGTTGTTGGCATCATGCAGCCCGGAGTGGGAAATTCGCCAACGCATGGTGGCCAGAAGCAGCCCCTTGAAGGCACTGCCTGTGCAGCTGCTCACACAGCCTCGAAGCTCCTGCTGCAGGGGCCAAGTCTGCACTGCTTAACAAAAAGCAAACACAGTCTAAGACTGAATGAACGTAACTGAACTTGGACTGAGTTGATTTGGGGGGCCAAACATTTTACCAACTGCTTCTTTTTTAAAGAAATGTCACTCAGGTAAGGTACTAGTATCAAGCCTGAGTTCTTTAGGGGTTGGGGCCCTCTGCCTTTCCTGTTCCTCATGTATTGAAAAGAGCCTAATTTAATATGGTTGTGCTATCGCTGGGAGATGTGTTTGCTCTGAATGGCTCTTTGCCGTGCTGCTCCTGCAACGTTTCCCCCGGTTCCCGTCGCAACAGCAGATGTTAGCTCTCAGTGCTGAAAAGAAGAGCCCAAAGTTCAAAGGAAGCTTTGCATCAGGCTAGAAGAATGAAGCCAAAACTTGACATTTCCTAGGCCGGGCTCCGTGCCTGCTAGCACATTGCGCAGATGCATGCGGTGGGGATGTGCAGAGGCCGTGACAAACGGAGGTGTTCGTGGGCCTACAAGAGGGTCTTGAAAAAGAAGCCGTGCCTTGAGGCTCGAGCCCTCGGCACGCGTGCTCCCAGTGCTGACAGCCGCAGGACGGCACCGGCTGCGGCTTCCTTGCTTCGCTGCAGCCGCCTGGCTCCCGGGAAGCTCTCTGTGAATGAATCAGCGGCAGCGACCTTATTTTCGGTAAGCGGGGAGAGGAGGTGCTCACTGATTTTCCGCAGAGCTGCCTGCTTAAGCCACAGAGTAAATAATAGGAACAGATATTTCAAGAGAGCCTTTCCCCGGGGGGTTGTTCCCATTGAGTCAGCCGCTCTGACATCGGCAAACGAGAAGTGCGGCCGCTGCCGGGGCCGAGCAGAAGCCGAGGCAAGCGGGGCCGATTCCTCCTGCCACGTCGGCTGCGTCGTCGCTATGAGCCTCCGCTCCGCGCACACTCTGCGAGCAGCGCAAACGTGAGTACGTACCGCTCGCGCCGCCTCACGTGCGCGAAGCAGCGCTGGATGCGCTGGCGTGGCACCGCCACCCGCGCCTCCTCGACTCGTCTTGCACAGGCTGCAGCTGCCCTGGGTGCGGCCCCGGGGCTGCCCACACACCTGACGGGAGCCCGTGGTTCGCATGGCTGCTGCCCGGCTCCTGGCGCCGATCTCACTTCTGCAATCGCGTTTCCTCTCAGCTCCAGGGTGGGAGCTTTGCCCCCACCTCAGGAGCGCTCGCCTCCAGTACACCCCTAAGGCAGGGTTTGGTACGTGCGTGTAGTCAGGTGTATCCTGTGGTGCTGGCTAGTGGTCACTTAGGCAAGTCATGGTGTAAGTAGGGGGGACGGCAGCAGGCGCAGTCCCTGCCACGCTGGGGCTCTGCCCGTGCGTAGCCGGCACTGCTGCGTGGACGCACTGGGCAGCAGACACACACGGGTGAGGAGAGCTGGGCGCCGAGCACAGAAAGCTGCACTGCCCCTTGCACGCTGTGATATGAGCACTGGCTGGTCTGGCAGGGATTGAAGCTGGGAGTGCTTGCCATGAAGGAACTGATTTTCCAACCCTGAGCTCTGCAGCCGCCAGTTCCCTAGGTACAGAGAGCACTGGCCAAGCAGGCTGGCTGCTCCGGTAGCAGCTGCCCAAACGGGGTGGCAGGGTCAGGCCATGCCGGATGAAACACATGCTAAAAGTAACCGTCCTTCCTGGGATGTGGGTGTCCGGCAGGAACAGGCTGCACGCCTGCGGGTTGCGGCACCACTGGTAGCTCTCGCCTCCGGCCCCGCAGACCTGACAGCTTGTTTCCATCCGAAACTATGGGTGCAGGGAGACTTCCTGACTTGCCTGCTGCTCCAGCCAAGCAGCCGTGGCTTGTTGCAACACGAGGGCTTGTGAGAGGAGTCCAGCACGGGGAGCCAGCTGCGGCGGCAGCTACCCGCTCTGTGGGAAATGTGATTATTTATGGAACTGCAGCCAAGGCTTCCCCTTCTGTGAAGCCCACCAGGGAGGCAGGAGGAGAGGGAGTGCAGGTGGGGCTGCAGTGCCAGAGATGTTAACTGAAAACGTTTTCCAGGATTACTTAAAGCAAGCAAAGCACTGTCAGCCGGGCAGTGCCAGCAGCGGGGAAGCGCCAGTGGGGCACCCGCGAGCCAGGGGCTGAGTCAGCGGCCTGTGCTGTGCCCTGCATCCTCCCAGCTGTCTCCCCTTGGCCTCCGCCTGCCCTCACTCGAGGGGGACAAGGATGTGCTGCCACCATCGTGGAGGGCACCATTTTATTAGTTTATTAGGATAAACTGCTTCCCGGAGTTTGGAAACAAGGAAAGCTCAGTGCACGGCAAGGAACTCTGGCTTCAAGTACCAGGGATTTTGGCTGATTGCTGCTGTGTCTCTCAGCAGCGCTGGAAAATACTGCAGTCTAATAACACCTTTCTTTTTTCCCCCTCCTTTTCCCCTCAGCTTGAATTCTTTTCTCTGGCATTTTGGCTGACTGTTGAGCGGATTTATTGCTCTAATAGCAGAAAACGACTGTCAGTTAATCCCTGTTTCACTGCTTCCAGGGCAGACAGCACGTGGCTTGCCGGCGCGCCGGAGCTCCGCGGGCTAGAGGGCCAGGCCGTCCGGAGGCCGCATCGAGTGCTGGGGGTGTGGGACACGCTTCCACCAGGAGCCAGGCTGGGCCCATGTGTGCAGGGACGGCATCCTGCCAGCGCGGCTCCGTCTGCCCACGGAGGTTCCCAGGGCAGGGCCGGCTCCCGCGTCAGGTTTCGCTTGGGCATCTGCCGCCAGGAGCCATGGCCATGCTGGATGCATATGCTGGATGCGGGCTGCCTCCATGTGACTCCCTGGGCTAAGCTTTGTTGTGGGAGGGGGAAAAGCAAAGCCTTTGTTTACCCGTCTCAGTGGAAAAGTTTAGCTCCAGGCCGCCTTGCCAAGGCAGGCGTGCGAGTGCCAAAGCGATAGCGCTGCGCACGCCGGCTGCTCACTGAGCGGGACCGAGGCCGCCTCGGCCACGCTCAGCGGCCGCAGACAGCCCGTGCAGCACCGGGCACATCCACGGGCTTTGGCTGGGGCATCACCGGGCCTGGCTCTGCCGGGTTTCTTACCTGGGCTGGAAAATGAAAGTGCATTCGGCACCGCTAATCCCAAATCCCAGTTCTTATTATTCTGCAGCTGAAACATGCCTGAAGCTTCCCCTGGGATTTTGCCCTCATCCTCAGTCATCCTCGTACTTCTCTTCCTCTCTTCGGGACTAAGACGAACCCTCCCACCTGTGCCCACAATTTCCCTGTGCTTTACGTGACCCCTTGGGCACCCGAGTCTCCCTCCAAAATTTCCCTCCCTGCAAAACCTCGCTGTGCTCCAGGATGCGCAGCTGCTGCCTGGGCATCGCTCCCTGCTTGTCTGCAGCATCGCTCTCTGCCACTAATAGTCACTTCACAGGTAGAAATCAAGGTGTTTTCGTCAGTACCTCTAATGCGCTGGCTATTTTAACGTCTTAGTTCATTAGCAAGACACCGTTTCTGGCACATACGCTTCTTCATGCCAGGCCATGGACTGCAACTGTCAAAAACACTTGCAGTTATTTATAAGCTGAAGAAAATAGGTCCCCCTGCATCTGCTGGTGCCTGTACCCGGATACAACCCCAAGGAAGAGGGCCAAGCCGTGCTGCAGTTCGCTGGGTCAAGTAAGAGGCCAGGTGAAATCCTTGGGGTGATTCAGGACAGGGGTTAGTTCTGCTGTCACGCTGGTGCCTGGGCATCGAAGCTCATGTTCCCAAACCCAGTTTCTCCTCTTGTGGGGTGTTTAAACACCTTAAGTTAAGGTGTCTAAGTCTGGGGTGTTTCTCCTCTTGTGGGGCTCGAGCTCACCCTGTCGGTGCTGGGGAACCGGCCCCGGTGCAGAATGGAGGCGCGTGAGGCGCCGCAGCAGCAGGTAGCCCTGTCATCATTGGTGGGGCGTTTGGGAAGGGCAGCAGCTTTGCATACTCAATCCCGTCCGTGATTGAGCACAGAGAGGATTTCGCCAAAGCATTTGCATAGCAGCTGTGCCGCGAGCTGCGAGTGCTGCCGCGTTGCGGACAGCAAGTCCCGTGACGGCGCCAGCACTCTGGGCCCGGGGCACAGGGCACAGTGCCCAACTTGCCCCACAGCTCCCTCCTCGAGCTCGGCGAGCTCTGGCCGTGTCATGGAAAAATGGAGGGCGCAGCGGCCGGTGCGTCAGCGGCTGGCCCGGCAACCCCCGCCTGCTGCGGCGCAGTGTGGCGGGGCGAGGAAGCAGCGCCCCCGCCGCCCCCGCGGCACCCGAGGAAACACCGGGCTGCAGCGCCCGGCCGCCGCGTCTCTAGCACCGCAGTGAAAACATGGGGTTTCTTACAGGCTGCCCCCGTGCTTCCTATTTTTAGGGTAAGAAAGGCTGTTGTGCTGCGCGGCCACCACAAGCAAAGAGCTGTTTCTGCTGCTCTGCAGTGGCGCTGGAGTGACAGGAAGTGTCCGAAACCCCCCCCACAGAACAGCCCTGGGGCTGCAGTAGGATGGACTGCGGGGGTCAGTCCCTAGTGGTGAGTTCCCAGAGACCCCCCACTCGCACGATCCTGGAGCAGCAGTATCCACGGGTATCGGCACTGGCACCACGCGGTGCCAAGGGCTCTCCTGGCTCCGAAGGCTGCAGCGTCACCCCCATTCGAGGGCTTCTCCATGCATTGGAGCAACACAGTTTTGGCAAGAGTCTCTCTCCTCAAGGACTCCTTGAGCCTTTGGCATGCTAAAAGCGGCCCTGAAGTGACTACAGCTTTGACTGTGGCCTGTTACGTGTGAGAGAGGGGGGGCGCCAAGCTGCATCACTGGCTTAGGCAGTGAGGTTTCCCCAGCCCTTCTGCAAGAAAGGCCAAGAAAAAGCCCGTCTTTCTCCTTTGTATTTATTTATTTATTTTTCCAGTTGAACAAGCAAACAAAGAACAAAAGACAAAAGGGGTCGGAGAGCCATTGACCGAGTCCTTCCCGCGCCACTGGCGCAGGTGAATGGCAGAAGGGCTGAGAGGAGAAGATAGGACCAAGTCTTCCTGCCCCGTGCTTGCGGCTCTTCCCTGCACGCTTCCCCCAGCACCGCTGCTGTAGCCGTGCTCGCGAGAGGCTCCCTGCGGTGCTTCCCAGCAGAAAGTGGCCTTGGGGCGTCTCCTCATGCCACACAGCATGTCCCGTCTGGGAAAGGGCGTTTTAGCTTGTAGCCATTGCGCGCCTGAGGCACCTCACGCTCTTGCAGAGCTGGCTGGGGAGGCTGCTGCTTGCTAAGGCAGGCATGGAGACCTAAACACCACGTCTGCATTATGCAGCTCGTCTCAAAAACAGCTGGTTTGACAGAGTGTTTAAAAGAAGAAGAAAAGAGAATGGATTTGCTTTTCCATCTGTCCATGCATAAAGACCGAGCGTACCCGATCTGGCCCCGGCTTTGCCCTGACCCTGGGCTCCCTGCCGCACGCATGGTCATTGCAGCTGCGATTTTCCATCATTAGCGCTCAGACGAAAGCTCCATTTTCCTGTTTCAGATGAGCGTTTCCCCTGCAGCCCCACAGAGGAACCACGTCCTCCCGCCGGCACTCCGTGGAAAGCTGTAAACAGGCGCCGGGGCAGCACATCCCCGCGCCCACCCTCGGGACCCTCTTGCGCCCGACATTGCGCAGGCAGTAGCTGCAGATGTCATGAGTCACTTCATCACACTGGTAAAAGAACAGACCTGAGCTGTCTTGAATTGCACCCAGAAGCAGAGAAGAAGAAATCAGACTCTGAAAACAGTTATTAGAAACTCCTTTATTCCACCCCTTGATGCTGCTTCTGTGTTTGGTGTCTCAGGCTCAACACACCTTGAAGCAAACTGTCCCTAAAACATGCCTTCAAAACGTCGAGGAGGGAGCTCAAGTAGGCTGCGCCCCATGAATAACTGTGTCCATCAGTCTGACTCACCTGGACTGGAAATTACTGGGACTTTACAGTCTCCTCCTAGTCAGAGCACATGAACCAGGTTCACATCGAGGTTCCTTCCCTGTACAAAGCTCTGTACAAAGCAGAAAAGCAGCACCACACCATGCTGTGGCCCACATGGGTGCTCTGTTGTGAATGTTGGGACCTGAGTCTCTTCCAGGCTTTGAGCTGCAGCTCTGGCCTTCGGGTCGCTGAGCTGGATGTCAGGTTGGAATGTGTAACACAGCATCAAGTAATCCAAGGCCAATGCAATCGCTTGGGGTCGAGAAGGACATGTCTTCTCACAGATGGCACGTGGTGGCTAACAGCTGGTCAGACTTCACAGTGACAGAGCTGGCAAGCCTGGAGGGTCCTCCCCGCACCAGTAGCTTGGCACCGGGAAGTGCTAAACCCATCACAATTTAGCACTGATGGCCAAGCCCAAGGCAGCCTCTGTCTGCAATTTGTCCCACTCAGCCTCTGGGCTGCACCTGAAGCCAGGGAGCCAGGAAGAGTCCTGCACTCAGCAAGACATCAAGCGCATGTGGATAGAAACACGGCGGTCTCCGTGGAGGCTGATGACAAAGGTTCCCGACAGAGGGTCTGATCTTTGGACCATGTGTCGCGTTTCTCAGCTGGCCGTTGCCTGCTCCTCACTGCTGCCCACAGCCTTGTTCACAAGCACGATGCACAGATGGGTCCTCTGGGCAGCGAGCAGGAATAAGGGCACTCAGGCCCAGTTCTGCCTACCAGCAAGTAATTCTCTAATCTGCTGGATTTTAAAGCTATTTGCTTACAGGGGAAGAAGCACCAAAAGCCATTTCTGAACTATTCCCTTACGCTCTCTAAGCTGAAAATTGCTTAACAAAACTAATTTGTATGTACTTAATGAGTAACAAATGCATTTCCAGAGATCTGGATCAGCTCCCACTCAGGAAAGCAGGCTCAGCTTCTCCAACGCTTGCAATTAATAATTCAACCAGCCTTACTGGAAAGTCAGTCACAACTGAGGCGATTTAGGAAGTTTTCAGCTGCTGAAATAAACACTCCTCACCAGGAAGAAATGCTCTGCGCAGGCAGAGGACTGAGGTTTGGTTTCTTCCGAGCTCACAACTCTGGTTTTGTCTTTGCTCCCACCGAGGCGTTTTTGGCTTCTTCCCTCTTTACCAAATGGGATGGAGGAGTTTGGCTGTGCCTCTCATTTCTGTCGTAACTAAAGGCGGGAATGGCGGGAATGGCCCCCATGCCCCTCCATCCTTGGCTCATGCCGTGCACACGAGAGGGGACGCGCCGCATGACGCTGCCAGTGTCCATGCGGGCTCTGGGTGCGCTGGGCTCCGGCGGCTCCCACCGCCGCCACGTTTCCTTCCATTGTGAGCGGGAGGGCCGGCCGCGCAGCCGTTTCTTGCAGCGCCGTGCTCACTGCGCCTGGTTCTTCTTGCTGCGTCGGGAGCAGGAAGAGGGAGTCTGCGACAAGCCCCTGTTTTTCTTTCCAATACACTGGAATATTATTTTCGATGAGGCAAGCAGATGTTCCTGGCTTCCATACGTTCTTTATCCGCGCTCCTGTGTCACGCGCGCTGGTCTCATGTAGACCGCAGGGCAGGCAGGAACTTTGTCCCTGTGACCCTCTACCCCGCATCCTTGGTCTTGGTGGGGCTGTGCCCTGTCCCATTGGAGAAAAGGGTGTTCCTGCCTGAGCCAAACAGAGCGGCCTCTCTCCCATGGGATGCAAAATCCTGGCTGGCTAAAATTCCAGAAGACAAGGTGTAGACACAGTGCACGTAACTAGGGTATAGTGCGAGGTCCCTCAGTGCAATGGAGCCCTTGGGAAGTAGCAGAAATCCTATCTGGAAGAAGGGATCTCCTAAAAAAGCTCCCTCGCCCTTGTGCAGTGTGGCAGCAAATCCTGTGATGGGGCCGAGAGGCGCTGCAAAACCCGGGATGCTCCAGAGGCAGCAGCGCCGCCGCGGCTGCCGCCTGTGGGTGCCCCGCGTGGCAGTCAGCACTGGGACCAGGCTGCCACCCCGCAGGGCTGCTCCCCACACGGGGAACAATCGTCACTCGGGCAACGCGGGCCGCTCGCTGAAAGCCGGAGAAAACACATTCCTCCTTTTGAACATGGAAAACGGAGCGGCCTCTTTTCCCTTGGCTGCGCGCGCGGGGGCCTCCGAGCGGGCTGGCACAGTGGGAACCCCGCGCGCAAGCACTCCGGCCGCCCACTCATGCAGGAGGGAAAGAGGAGTCTCCCGTGCAAAGTCAGCTGTTAAAAGAAAACCCCCCAAAACAACAAAAAACAGTGAGGCTCCAGCAACAAGCAGCTGCTGGCTAAGCCCTGGCGCTGGCGGAAGCGATAGAGAGGGTGACTCCACGGGATGGCTCTTGCTGCCATCTCCTCTCCGTTTTCCTCCGTCCCTCCTGACCCAAGGCTACTTCAGCATCTTCTGAGGTTCTCTGAAGTTGCTCTGCCCTTCCCTGGCCCAGCTGCATGATCTTGACTCTGTGCACCGGTTAACAAAAAAATACTGAAGTGCGAGTCCAGCTCTAGCTATTTCCAGGAACATTTGGTCCCGTAAAACCATAGGAAACCGCAATTTCAGCAAATTACCACATATCTCTCTGGCTGCATGTGTGGAAAGGGAAAAGCTCCATGCGCAGGGAATAGCACCAGTAAAATTCCACCAAAGTCCATGGTTGGAAAGGGAGGGGACGAGCAGTCTCAGAGAGGCCCGTCTCCCCAAAGTAGACATAAAGGAAAGCCATCTGCTATAGGGAAAATGCACAGCAATCGCTGAGCTCATCAGCCACGTTTTTTGTGTAATCTAATTACACACAATATATCCTCTGACCTTCTGGGTTGGCACCGAGTTCCTGCATGTTGTTCTTTCCATATGAAGCTCTATTGACAGATGGGGAAAGCCCAGAGTTTGCTTTCAGCTTCTGATAAGTAAAGTTAAACAAGCAGCAGATAAAACTGTTTTCCCAGCCCTCCTCTCCCAGTGACTCGTGGCTCGTGCTGAGGGCTTAACTCCTCTGGCCCCCATCCACCTCCTGCTCTAGGCACCGCGTGCCAAACTGAGCACAGAAAAGCTGGCAAGTGGCTTTGAAAAGCCACAGGCTGCTCAAGCAATTCTTCCAAATTAATGTTTAGAGGTGGTTTTGCTGTAACTCGCCTTCATTCCCGTGTGGCAGAGCACGGGTACAAACAGCCCCCCTCCTCACTAAGTGTCACTAAATAATTTGCTGCTTAAGAGCCAATCCCTCGGCACTTGCTGGCACTGAAACAGATTATAAATAAAAGGTGTCAAATGGCTGCAGACACCGTCTGCGTGGTCCTTGCTTGTAAAGGTTACGTGCGCTCACGGCAGGTGCGAGGGTTCAGGCCGGCTCTGTCGTGCGGAACGTTTGGAAGCTGCTGCTTTTGGCACGGCTGCTGCTTGCTGGGCATTGTGGGCAGGGGGAAGTGTGTGTAGTCCTTTGCCCAAAACAGCCCTCGGTAGTAGTCGCTGCCAAGCTGCTTTTCTGGCATGCTGAAAAACTGTTTGGCTTGAGGTGCTGCAGTTATTGCAGGTAACTCTTCCGTAGCTGTGTTTCTGCACTCATATTTAAATAGCTCCTTGAAGTAGAAACTGACAGTTACAGCAGACCCTGGAGGCGCTGCCCATGCAGACTGGGCTGGGGCATATTTATTTACTGTAAATAGCAGCAGCAGCAGCGCTGGGGTGTGTGAGCAGCACAGGGCATAGCCAGGGGCATGGCCAGCCACTCGCAGAGCTGCCACTTGCCGCGCGCGACTCGCAGAGAAGAGCCACGGGCGCCTCATGCCGCGGCCTCACGCGGGGACGAGCACAGGCCTCATGCGGAGCAGGCACGAACGGGACGCCAGGTGCTGAGATGGGTCCCCTCAGCACTAACGTGGGCTGACGCCCCCTCAAACACAGCCCTGCGCTTTGACATCCTCCGGGGCCGTAGCTGCGAGCTCTGCACACGGCGGCACGAGCCCTGGGCTCGGGAACACACGCTGCCTCGGCTCACTCCCCACACGGGCCCTGCACAGTGCCGAGTGGCGCAGCATGGCACAGCAGGAGGGCTCCTCTCCTTAACTTAGACGTGGTGGGTCACATTCATCGGGAGGCCAGCCCGCCTCGAAGGCTTTTTCTTCCCCCCTTTCGAATGAGATCAGTCAGAACTCGATGTTACTATTTTAAAAACAAAAGGAGGGGAACCCCCCCCCGCCTTGGCCGCTGCACACTGCCAAAAGGAGAACAAAGAACAGCTAAAGTGCACAAGTCCTGGCACTCGCCTTGGAAATAAAAACATTCATCCTCATGTCAGGTGGGGAGCTGCCTCCCACCTTCCTGCTGCCAAAGCAAGCAGGCCGGGCCAGGGAGCAAACCCGCGCGGGGGCCGGGATGCCGGGGTGCGCCCCAGCTCCAGCACTGCATTGCGGGAAGTGTCGGCCTCACATGGTCGTCTGCAGGAAGGGGCTAACATCCCGCGCAAATGGGTTACCGTCAGGTGAAAAGGGGCTACCATCCTGCCTGCCCCCGCAGAGGCGCGCGAGGCACGGGATGAGGTGGTGCACGTGGCTAGGCCCTCTCCCTTGTCAGCCGCTGGCTGGAACAGAGCTGGGACACCATCCACCTCGGCAGAGCCACTCGGGATCTCTGCATTTGGAATAAAGGCGCAGGGAGTCCAACTTGGCACAGGGCAGTGGGAAAAGAGCAGATTCTCTGTTTGCCTTCCATTCTGCACTGGCTCTGGTGTCTCCTCCCCTGTCCAAAACATCCATGTGTTCCCTCAAGTGACTCTATGGAGAGAAAGAGCTTAATGCTTTGCATTCACCTTCATGTTCTTTTTTCCCTTAGAGCAAATCATGGCGGAAGATCAAGAATATGGTGCACTGGTCCCCATTTGTGATGTCCTTCAAGAAAAAGTACCCTTGGATCCAACTGGCAGGACATGCAGGTACGGGGCATCGAGAGGTGAAGGGGACACCTCGCTGCCTTTGCAGTTCGCTCTTGGACATGAGAGCCACCACGTGGCAGAGCCATGGAAAGCCGTTTCATTACATGAGGCTAAGGTGGTTACAGCCGCGTCCTTGTTTGAGGTGTGCCACTGCTGGCCATAAACCCCTGACACTGTCCATGACTCCAGCAGCACAAGCCTGTTACACCAGGCGAGGTGCCACTAGCAGGGACCACTTTGGATGCAGGTGCAATCTGCAGGTGCTTCTGTGGTGGTGGTCTGTCCTTCCTCACTGGGGGAGGCACCGTGTCACTGCCCACCCAGAGTGAGTGCCCCACTGCCCTTGTCGCCTGCAGGCAGTTTCAAGGCAGCGGCCAACGGCAGGATCCTGAAGAAGCACTGCGAGTCGGAGCAGCGCTGCCTGGACCGCCTGATGAACGACGTGCTGAAGCCCTATGTCCCTGCCTACCACGGGGACGTCGTGAAGGACGGGGAGCGGTACAACCAGATGGAAGACTTGCTGGCTGAATTTGACTCCCCCTGCGTTATGGACTGCAAAATGGGGGTCAGGTTAGTGTCTTTTGGGGCAGTGTTTGACTTTAAAATCTGATACTCAAAGCAGACCTATTTCCCAGGTAAGACTCTCTGAAGCCAGTAGCATCTGACCAAACACGGTAAGACTCTCTGAAGCCAGTAGCATCTGACCAAACACGAACTCTTAGTTGCTCCCTGCCAGGAGGGTGGGATGCACATTTGTTCTTTCCCCTCCCAACCTCGCTTTGGCATGGAGCACTCCCAAAGGAAGCTTTGCCAGGCAGGCCCTGGTGATGGCTGAAGCCTGGAGGGAACCAAGCTGCAGGCAAAGGCTGTTGATCCTCGTCAGGAAGAAACCAAGCTTCCCAAGCAGCACAGACAGTTCTTCTGAGTACCCCTGTTTTATACTGCCTGCCCCAAAATCATGGGTTTGGCGAGCTCAGCTCCAGCCCTTCATCATTTCTACTTGTGCTGTTTCTAAGAGGGGGCAGTGCCCTGGGGCTCCCTGCTCTGCCATCAAGTGCCTTCTCCGAGCAAAGACTCCCACTTGCCTTGCAAGTCCGTGGGAGATAGATGAACCCCATCCTGCGCAGTCTGTCCAGCCTCCCTCCCTTGCACGTTGTGTGAGGTGTGGGCGTAACCATACATTCAGAGACGAGACGGGGTCCCCAGGAACAGGGACAGCCCCTGCAGGGCTGGGCATGGCTAGCAGGAACTAAAGACCAGTTCAGATTTTGGGGGAAGGAGGTGGCAGATGGGTATCGTGTACCTCATTCTGCTGGGACACTGCTCCTGCCTTGCCAGACTGTTCGTAGAGGACCTGGGCACCCACAGGGCTGGGCCGGGGCAGGTTTGGAAGCTGCAGGAGTTGTTACTGAGTCCATGATGATCACTGCTGGAGGTGGCGTTTAGTGGGTGATGATTTTCTGCACTGTGGAGTGAAGCCCTGCGCTGTGTCCAGGCACGCAAGTGATGGAGCCGCTGCAAATGTAAAAGCACCTTGTCCTTTGCAGGACCTACTTGGAGGAAGAGCTGATAAAGGCCAGGAAGAAGCCGAGCCTGCGGAAAGACATGTACCAGAAAATGATTGAGGTGGACCCCGAGGCCCCAACTGAGGAGGAGAACGTGCTGCGGGCAGTGACCAAGCCCCGCTACATGCAGTGGAGGGAGACCATTAGCTCCACAGCCACACTGGGCTTCCGGATCGAGGGGATAAAGGTGAGGCTGCTCAGCGCCTGCGGTGGCAACGCTTCCCAACCAAACCGGCTAACACAAGCGCGCTTGGAGCAGGCTGCTAGCAACCTTGGGACATCCCCCTGGTCCCCCGGGGCTCCTGGAAGGGAGCCTGGCGAAACTGCAGCGTTGGCCAGAATGAGTCAAGCGAGGCTAGAGGGGGCGGGTGGGAACAGAGCAGCGCTGCAGCCCTGCTCTGGTCCTTGCCCTCATAGAATCACAGAGTGCCTAAGGTTGGAAGGGACCTCTAGAGGTCATCTAGTCCAACCCCCCTGCACACGCAGGG
>JAUBNY010000614.1:1156812-1169182 GCA_032275445.1 Crypturellus soui | reverse complement strand
CTGCTGGGCTCACTCCAAGCTGCCCGCATGAGATAAGGTCCTGAGACCGGACACGGGCATCTAGCTGCAGCCTTACAAGTGCTGAGGGGGGCTGAAAGGATTCATTTATATTTTACAGGCTGTGCTCCTGCTTGTACCTCCCTGCATAGTGTTTCTCTCTCCACAACAACATGCTCTCATACACTCATGTTCAGCTTGTGATTCACTATAGCCCTCAGATCCTTCTCTGATAAACAAGTTGTTCCCTAGCTTGTATTTATGCAGTTGATTAATCCTTCCTTAGTATCTTGGACCTGTCCTGATGCCACAGCATTTTATTTGTTTCAGACTATTTCCTTGACTTGCCAGGATGCTGCCTGAGTCCCAAACCTGTCTCACGGTACCTGTGTCCTTCCAGCTGCCTGCTGCCGGCACGTTGGCCAAGTTGGTACTCTTGTCCATCAACCAAGCCACAAATGAAGCTCCTGAAGGGACCTTTCAAAACACCTCTCTTTGCATCCTCTACATTGGAGAATGAATTACGGAAAATGCATTCAGAAGACAGTTCCCAAATGAGTTTTTACCCAGGCACTGTCTCCCTGGCCAGCTTACAGGAATGCTCCACAAGACAGTGTCAGAGGCTGTAAGTTGAGATGCGCCTCTAATGAGTTGCCTCTATTTATAAAATTAATTTCTCTTTTCTAGAGGGGAATTAGACCAGTTCGACAGGGCTTGTCTTTGACAAATGCAGGTTGACTCTTATTTTCTCTCTTCATATTCCCTAAATGCATGCAAGTCATTTGTTTGATTACTTGTTCCGGGAATGGAAGTATAGCTGATTGGCCTATAATTCTTCTCATTTCTCCCCTCATTAGAGAGAGGCAGCGTGACATTACCCTCCAAGCGCTCCTAGGGAAACAGGCTCCTGCAGAGCTCCCCTTTTAACGGCTGAGCACTAGGGAGCGCGAGGAAGTGAAAAATCACAACCAGCCTCCCCAGCACCTCCCCAGCTCTCTACGGACTGGTATACGAGTGCGTGCTTCAGCACACGGCACTGCCCTGCGCCGGGGACATCAGCCCCCGCTCCAAGTGCCAAGGAGGAGTCACCCAGCGCTGGCTGCGGGTGCCTTCCTGGCTGTCTCCGCACTGCTGGCCACAGCTCTCGCTCCTCCTGCAGCCCCTATTGCCCATCGTCACCACGATGGCATGGCATGAAGAGGACATGGTTTGGTCATTCCTGTTTCTTGCCTTCCAAACGCAGCTCCCCATTTGGTGGAGGTGCTTGAGGGTTCTGCCTCTTGCACGGACTCAGTTTAGTTTGTGCGCAAACAAGCACAAGCCAAACAAAACATCTCAGATTGAAATGTCTCATTTCTGGTGCTTGAGAAGTTGTTGCATTTTTAAATGACTCAGTTATTCTTCCTAAATGTGAAAACAAAACATGAAAACAAAGTGTTTCATGTCAGGCCTGGCAGGGTGTTTGATCCAGCTGGGAGCGATTGATCACTTGTGGGGTTTCTTTTGTTTGAAAAATGAGTTTTTCATTTGTTCTCTATCAACCAAGAGCTGCCTTTACAACCATTCTTTTTTTCTGCACTGTGAGTGAACTTAAAAATTAGCTATTTGCATGGCTGCAGAGGCAGCAGCGGACTCTCCAAGGCTGCACCTTGCCATGTTCCATGGAGCTGGTTAACGCAGTGTGTGTTGGCTGCTCCGCCCCTCTCCAGGCTTAGCAGAGGGGGTGAGTGACATTGAAGGGACCTCACTGTCTCAGTGCCACCCACCCAAACCGAATCCAATGGCAGGTGCAGAATTCCCTGGATGGAGGAATTACTGAGAGCCTGGTGGGAACCGGCCCTTTGGGCACAGGAGCAGTGTGCACACGTGCAAGGGCGAACGCACAGGTACAGGGTCATGGACAAACTGCATGACAGACAGACGCACTCACTGTGCTGGGGTTCACCCTCCGCTCCGCCGAGGCCCTGGGCTGGGGGCCCAGATCAGAGCAGACGTTTGGGGAGAGGCTTTAGCCAGTGGGTCTGGCAGCTGAAAATGTGCCCTGCTTTCCTGCTGCTTTCTCCAGTTTCACCCATTAATTCTCTAGGCGAGTGGCTGCAATTTCCTGAGCGCCTCTCTGCTGTCTTGGCTTGCAGCCACCAATGTCCTCAGTAGCAATGGCCAAATTGAAGCCCTTCAGAGAAAAAGGCAGGCGCTCCCTGGTATGTTACCCAAGAGAAGCCCTCAATTTGAGACGTGCTTCCTCCATCAGTCTGGAGGGTCTCAGACCTCCTCGCACTGGGACAAATCCCACCTGGAAGCTGGGGTGGCCTTGGGGGTGCACTCAGTACCTCAACTGGCCTGGGGGGTGAGAGGGGTACATCACCCTTATCCTCTGCTCCACGATGCAGGGAAAACAAGCTGCTGGAGCCAGAGAAATTCAGGCAGTTTGGAAGCTCACCGAAATCAAGGCTCAGATGGCAAAAATTTGTTTGTCGTTGATATTAATGGGACCAAGGCATGAATATCACTTTGCTGCATCTCAGAGTACACTATGGGTACAATATTGTTTTTAGCTGAAACATGAGGGGGAAACTTACAGAGGCAGAAATAAATTTTAACTGCATGAACAGGTGCTTTTTCAGATTAACTGACCGCAGGAGCACGATTCAACTTTTCTCAAAGCTTCATTTTGCAGTAGTAAAAGTGTTTAGCAGATGGAATTACAAGGCTTGGATTTTAGATTGGCAATGCTGAAATCACACAAAGTGAACTGAGTGACCTAAATGGTGTATGTCTAAAGAGAGGTTCCTCTCTTCTCCCAGACTAGGGTTCAGTCCCAACAAAAAGGGCAGGGGATCTCCTTCTAGGGTGCACTTTCAGACAAGCTGAACTGTCCTGCTTAGTCTAACCAAAGTCAAGTCCTGAACTGATAGGAATGAAGTTGTAGCCAGGAATACTCTCTGGATGAATGAATCCTGGGTGGGATCAAGGAGGCCGGAGAGCCATGGGCTTCCCTGCATGTGGGTGCCAGGATGCACATGGGCAGAGCAGCCCCTTGCAGGAAGGCCTGGCTGGAGCTCAGAGGGAGGCAGGGCATTGCCCCCACCAGGGTGAAAAGGGGCTCCAAGGGCAGCGATCACCATCAGGGCTGCTTCCTGCTCTTCTCATTCACAAAAGGGGAAATGAAGCTCCCCACCTGGGCAGTGGGATGGGAGATTCCCCTCAATGTGTGGCAGGGCAGCCGGGTACATGCAGCCCCAGCTTCCTTCCAGCAACCCTGCGGCTTTCAACGACCCTGCCTTTTGCAGGGCCTTGCGGCACTACCCTGCGTCTCACGGGGCCTCCAGAGGAGCTCACAGGGGTTTAGCTTCATCCTAGCAGCTCGGGCAAGGGAAGTCGGGGCAGGGAGGGCGAGCGCACTGTACTTACTTGCAAGAATGACCATGTCCATCCCCCAAAATATACTCATAATCCAGCCAACCATCACGATTGCTGTAAGGATCTGAATGAGCGCAGCGGCGATGTTCAGCCAGAAGACACAACACATGTGCCTGTCGGGGAGGTCGGTCCGGGCGCCGCACAGCACGGTGAAAGCTGATACGAATGTCCCTATGGAGAGAGCAGCAATAAAACACCCAGTGAAAGTCGTGGCTTTGTGCCAGGTACCTTCTTTTAGATCCACTTTTCATAGTAGCTTCTCCAGCTCCCACTGCAAAGCTGAAAGGCCGGGAACACTCCACAAGAGGCAGGCACAGAGCGCAGGATGCGCCGAGGCCTATGTGTGCAGACACCCAACGCTGCATCTCAACATCGCAAGGGCCACCCGGCTCCCCGCACTGCACGACAGATGCTGCACGAGGTCTCCCGCCTTGCTTAGCCCCAGGAGCATGAAGAAATTCTACACTCCTGGATGAAAAATGACTGTAGTAACCTGGAATACGTGGGAATGACAGTCGAGTCCCAAATCAATAGGAATGAAGTTGTAGCCTGGAAAGTTCCGAGCACCTTTAGCAACAGTGCATTACATTCCCACAAAAGATAAATACATTCGCTGTTACAGGCACTCAGATTGCCTACAGAGAGGGACCTCACTGCCAGAGGGGTCAATCTCATCTTCCTAGATGTCAACCCTGGTATGCCCCTTTCACAAGACAGAGATGGCCAGATGGAGGCACAGCCACCTCCAGCTCAGCCACGCTACTAACAACTACTGCAATTACTCCGATATATCAGGTTAGAAACTGGGATAGCAAACCAAGACAGAAAAACGCTCTTCAGATTTCTGCCCCTACCAAACAGGGGTTGGTGGTTGGCACCAGCAACTGTTCATTCACTGTAGACAGCTGGTGTGGGCCTTTCTGACACCTCTTGGCCCCCTGTCCAAGATGAGGAGCATATTTACTCCATAGAAGAATTAAATGAGAAAATCCTAGAAAGAATTAGTAACACTGGTGGCCCTGCAAAGCTGCACATCCCTGACACATCTCTATGAAAACAGTCTGTTACCATTCACAGATATTGCTGTAGAAAGAGGACAGGCAAAAAGCAGGGTGCTAATGAGGTGCAGCAGCTTCACAGCTTGTCACGGGCAAAGGAATGAGCCCCATTTCTGACAGACACAAAGGCCTTGTTGAACCCAGGGCCAGAGCAAGTCCCTCCATCTGGCTGAAGGTGGGGAGGGGGCACTCGAATTGATGGCTTCCCCACGAGGAAGGGTGAGGAAGAGTGGGAAGGGGGAAATATCACCTTGCTGGTGGCTGCAGGGGACAGGCCACTGATCACCATCCCCAGCGCAGCCTCCCCATCAGCGGGTCGCAGCCAGCAAGCAGAAACGCCGGGGGCTGCTGGCTACAGCCTATTTTTAATCTCCCCATCTTCTCGCTGCCTTCAAACGCAGCCTCTTCCTAACGCTCCCCCCAGCTCGCGGAACACCACGTCTCCTCCCGCGCTGCCGGGGCCGTTCCAGCCTCCCACGAGCTGCGGCGGTGCGGCAGGCAGGCGGGCAGCGCTGCGGAGCAGCCCCGGCAGCCACGGAGCCCGTCATTCCTTGGAAATCAATGCCCATATTTATCAGGAAAATGAAAATCGTTCCCTCTTGCCTTACCTGTATTCCTCACAATACAGAAAGGTTGTAACGAGCAAAAACTCTTAAGATACAACTCAAATCCCTCCAGTGCAGCTTCTAAGGGTTTTACATCAGTGGAGTGAGGTGCAGAATTAGCTAATTAATCCACTAAACACCACAGTGACTGAACCAATGTCTAGTACCATTCAAAAGGTAATAAAACAAGTAGAGAAGTTAAGTGTTCCCGTCTGGCTAGAGAACTGATACTGAGGCTAGGATTATCGTTTGGATTCTTGGTTTCCAGTTACATGTTCAAGCCGCTTTCCTGCTTATGGAAGCCAATATAATTAGTTAATGTTTTGTGAGGCTGTTGGCATTTTTAAAAACAAGAATTGAGATAGATACATCAGAAGATATAAAGTTAGAACTTTTTTTTTCAGTCAAGGTAACTTTCTTCTAGACCAGAATCATTTTGTCTACATCACACCAAAACTAGAGAAAATGCCCTTCTCCAATCCTGGCTGCACTTCAAAATGTTAAGTAGAAGAAAGAGTTATAAATATACTAGTCAAAGTGCAGGATTTCCCTTTAAGAATCTAACTGAGGTATGTGTTTCCAAATACAGAAAAGTTTACGTCGGGGAGCAAATACTCAGAGAGAAGGAATCTAGATCTGTCGATACCTTGAGGCTGCAGCATAGTTGGGACATCAAACCATTTAGCTTCATGATCAGTATTTAAACATTTTGGTACCTATAGCATAGAAATTATAAACTTGATAAACAAATTACAACTGGGATTATGCTTATTCAGTTACATCAGCTGTCCAAAAAGATCTCAGAACATGACCCGCAAACATAAACTTCTAACACTGGAAGCAAATGCAAACTGAAAGTCCTGAGAGTCCAACATGACAGGAGATAAATACTCTCAAGAATACGAAGCATTTCTTGTATCTTCCTAAGAAAAACATGCCTAAAGCCCGCTTGAATCTGGGGTTATTCTAAACCATGAATACACAGCACAATTCTAATTCTCTGTTCAGCTTTGAGCAGGAGCTTATTTCACTGGTGGTCAGCCCGAGCTGACTTCATCCCACAGGCGGGTAACACCAGTATTGCTCAGAAACTGAGGTGGTCGGTAGGGGTTACAGAATAAGACACAGAGTTACAAATGAGCAGCTGACAGGTTAAGAGGTAAGAGGAGAAAAGTCAGCAATGCGCATGGGGAATATTCACCACAGCAGAAGAGGGCAGAACCTCTGGGTTGCTGGAGTATGAAGTAGTTCAGCTGCTGAACATGAAAGGGACGTGTTATCCTGGGGACAGCGAAGGGAGATACAGATGAGCTTTTTTGCCCTTCCTCACCTCACTTTTTTTATGCAAAGTCCTCTCCCCAGTACGCTCTGCTGCCTGCATGCTGGTAACCATGCAGTTATGATTGACCCCAGAATATAACCTGCTGGTTCCTGGTTTGCACACTCTGAAATTGTGTGAGGGAAATGTTTTTTTGCTTTTTTGGATGGGAGTCCTACTCCTAGAGGAAAAACACGATTCAGAGGGGGCTCTCCTGGCTTACTATGACTTGAGCACCTCACTGGGGGGCAGAGAAAGATGTGAGATCAAGCCCAAGGCCTGTGCTGATGAGCACTATCTCTTTCCTATGTGTTATTTGAGCGCTGTGGTCACCACATTATGCTGTGCCTCAAGCTGTGTGAGAAGCATTTATCTCCTGCTTTTATAAGAAAGTCTCTCCTGGACGCTGGTGCAGGAATGAAGTCAGTTGTGGAATGTGGAAAGTGTCACGCAGAGGACCCGGCTAGTGAGTAAGCTCTGACTGCACCTTCCCACAAAGAGCGTGCGGGAGCCCAGTCACCCAGACTGCGGTGCCAGGGACCAGGCTTCCTGCAGACTGTCAGAGCTTCACAACAGAAAGCTTCTCTGCTGCAAGGAAATTGTGTCTGACAAGCTGCCCTGCTGCAGGTGGAGGAATGGCAGAAACCAAAATTACCGTAATGAGGGCAGCACATGGTGGTGGTGGTGCTGGTTACACCTACACAGGCATGAAGCCACAGGGGGTCTCCTATGGCTCCTGGGAGTAGATAAGAGAGCAGGATGGCAATTCTTTGCCCGCTTTCAGAGGGA
The DNA here is from genome assembly GCA_032275445.1 of Crypturellus soui. Classification (NCBI taxonomy): domain Eukaryota; kingdom Metazoa; phylum Chordata; class Aves; order Tinamiformes; family Tinamidae; genus Crypturellus; species Crypturellus soui. Next base: position 1,161,995 of record JAUBNY010000614.1, on the reverse strand, counting down.
AGGGTGGAACTGTGTTGTGACCTAGGGGCTGGGTGAGGCTGCAGGTAAGGCCAGGCAAAGAGGGAAGAGGGTATGGGAACTTGGGATGTTTCAGGCAGGTGTCGAAGGACAGAGGAGTGGTGCTGGGAGAAACAATTAGGGAAACAATTATTGTGGGAATGAGAAATACCTTTGTAGCTTTCTTGTGTCAGGGGAGTACTCTGTTTGGGATATCTCATGTGCTTTCTGAGTTTTGAAGGCAAAATACGGATAAGCTGTTAAACAGTGCTGGCAGGTATGTAAGGTGGGTTATGTGTGTATGTGAAAATTTGTGCAGTGTGCTGGTAGAACTGTGTGAGCAACCAAAGCCAAACAGTGCAGAAGGGGCAATAAGGAGTGCACTTGTTTCCTTGGTATTGTAGTACCTGGGTTATCTACTGATTCAGTTATGTGTGGGTCCTGTGTGACCTGAATTCCTTGTTAAACTCTAATTTGAACTATAAAGACCTATTTTTGCAGTTCTGGAAGCCTCTTCCAGTCCTTGGTATCAATTGAAATGCTAAACTATAGTGCTTTGAGTTATGATGAGGGGAAAAAGAGCTACCAAAATGTGCTCAAAAATGGTCTACAGCAGCGTCTTTTAACACATACATCCTCCCCTCAGCTCAGGCAGGGGAGAGCTATGCTGCAGAGAAGATGCTATTAACAACACAATAAAATGAAATTGCTCAGCATTAGGGCTCCACGCCTCTCCACAGGAGTATCTGATGCTCTGCTCAAGCAGACACAAAGTAAAGCCTGGGGCAGCCTCCAGGCCAGGGGCAGTGCCAGTGCCCTCCACCACCTCCACTTTCCACCCTGCTGGAGCTCATTAGGAATTAGGCTGCATCAAAGACAAGTTGCCAGTGCAGGTGTATTAGCCAAGTCTGCTTAGATAAGCACACTTTCTTACTGCAGCTCTCCTAGCAGGAAAGTGTAGCTCAGAAAAACATTTGATGTACTGTTTGTGTGCAAAATACAGTGGCTTTTGCAGCTTGCAAGTGCAGAGGGTCATGCCAGGATTGCCAAGCTTCTCTTCCATGCCTCAAGTACCCCCTGCTCTTTTTTCTTTTTTTTTTTTTTTTTTCCTGTGGGCTCCTCCAAGAGCTGTAATTGCAGGCAAAATGTGCAAGTAGTAGTGACTCGCACTCTAGTCAGCAGCAAAAGCCCAAGTCTCCTCCTGTGGGAGCTAATGTGGCCACATGTGTTCATAAAATGTGTGCCCTTCCATGTGTATATAAAGTGGCACTGCCTTTGCATGGAAAACTAGTTTTTTCATACTTAAAAATTTGGAAAAAGTTAAATATTCTGAGGGGAATGAATGTAACCTTTTACCACAAACTTCCAAATACAGACTGCAGAAAATGTTCACAAACCTCAGGGCTAAAAATATGCAACAGAAATCTTAAGTGATTTGAGGGGGACTGCATGAAGAGGAAGTGACTTATTCCAGCTTGAATCATACAGAGCTACCAGCGTTATTTCTATGTTGCAGCTCTGTAGTGTTTTCAACACTTGGAAGCCACTGTCCTAACCAGTTAGATCTCAGTACAATTTCTCCCACTGCCAGATGTTTCATAATCATTTTGTGAGTTTCTTTTTTCAAATCCACTCCTGCATTGCAGCCTATAGCTTAATTCCATTGACTTGATTCTTAAAATTAAGCATGTCCTTGAAGTACTTCAAGCTTGGAGCACTCTTGCTGAGCTGTGAGGCACAGCCCCAGCTGCGTGATAGTATCCTTGGTGGCAGAGAGACCTGTGGGCTTCTTCCAGAACCACCCCCATGAGTTTTCCTGCTGTTGTACCTGCCTAATACCCACACTGATTCCCCTGCGCCTCCTTCGTAAATAAAGATGTGGTTCCCAGAACTCCCACAGGTATTTTGTGCCATACTTTCCAACAGTTTGAACAGATTGAGGAGAATGTATAACTTCCTGAAAGGAAAGAAATAGCTTTATTGTGCAGAGGCTTAGAAGTAGGAGATAGAAAAGGTTTAGCAGCTTATCCCTCCTTTGTGCCCCCTGCCAGTGATGCAGGAGCACCAGCCCGTGTGCCTGCCCGGCTCCCTGAGTCAGAGGGGGCTTTCCGTCTCCCCTAGCTGGAGGTCGGGATCCAAGTGACAGAAATCAACAACAGAGAACAACTTTTCTTCTCATCAAACTTCCAGACTACAATCTTAATTCATAAGCACCTCCAGAAATTAATTTTTGCCTCCAGTTTCCTTCCTGTATATGTAGAAATAATTGCATTTTATGCTACTGAAATAACTTGGATGTGACTCCAAGCTTTACAAATCTGGAAGCTTTGAGAGCAACGTATCTAGAGAACACCTCTCCTTACTTCAGAGCAGCCATGGAAGTTGGAGGTGGGCAAACTTTTGGGTGTTCTGGCACCTCTAGCTCCTACAGGGCTCCGGAAATAAGAGCTATGTAATCCTGGAAAATAAGAAAAATGCAGTGAGTTCTCTTTTAAAAAGACTCTAGCCAATTATGCCGTGATGGATCCTGTATAGTAGGGAAAGCGTTCCTGTTGCACACAAAGCAGAAGGCAGACCTGTGTGGCAGGCCAGCCTCAACTTCTCTACCAGGAGGAGGGTTCCAAATGTTACTGCTCAAAACTAGTGCTTTCCTGTGTGAAGCCAGAGCAAAAGCTCTTCCTCTACCTCCCTTTGCACAGGTTAAGTAAGTACTGGTGGTGCCCCTGAGAGGCTGCTCTGGTTCAGCAGAAGGAAAGCAGCAGGCCAAAGGTAAAGGACCATCTCTGCTGCTCTCTCCTAGTTTGCCTTCAGCCACACAGGCACAGCTCAAGATGAGGTCTATGGTGATGTCTCCTCTTCTGTCTCTTTGATTGCTGTCTTACAATTTAGCCCTTTGAAGATACCCAAGCACATGGGCACTGTTGTGAAGGAATGGATTAACGACTTCCAAGATGCACTGAGCAGTGCCTCTGAGCTTGTCTAATACCCTGGAGCCCTTAACTGCGAAGACAAATTACATTAATTGGGGACTACCTAGACATAAGACAAAATTGATCTCATTAGGAAGTTAGATGGGGCAATTAGACTTTTGCTACAGACTAAGATAGCAGGAAAGGAACTGTAATGAAGTGCACTGGCCTTCAAAATCACAGCAAAATAGAAATTACATTTTAAATGGTAGTGTAAAACAAAACTGACACAGATGTTCAGAGATCTGAGGTGAACAGTGTAGAGAAGATGAACAAAAAGACTTTAAGGCAGCGTTCTAAACTGAAGTGTCTTGAGCAGGGACGTAGCAGGGAGCTGCCAGAACTGCAGCCTGTAGCACAGAAGTGGAGTATCGAGTACCATGTGTGAGATTAGAACTTGCTCCTGGCTTTGCTGCAGGCTTGGCAAGTAGTTCTGAATCTGTAGTTCTATCCTGGTAAATACATGTTAATGCCTTTGCTTTTGTTATTTAGATGCTTTTCCCTTTAGATGCCTCCTATCCCAGGAAACTTGCTCCTTCATGCACCCAACAGTGAGACCCTTGACCTCTGTTGTGCTACTCTATGGCATCTGAAGACCAGTTCTTCCTTTTACAGGACACATTGCACAAGAGCATTATCCCTCCAATGGCAGCTAAAGCTACCACAAACCTGCTGTTTTGAGCATATACATTATATATGAAATATTTAGGAAATGATGCTTCATACTGTAATTTGGGCTTGAATTTCTGTCTGATGCCTACCCTGTAGCCACTTTAACTGCAAATGTCTAGAACTTTTCCCAGACTAACATCCAGACAAACACGCTCAATTCACTTTTAGAGCAGGGTGAGATGGGGAGGCCAAGGGTCCCTGCAAACAACCAAGCCACGTGCAGACTGGTGGAAGGGTGGCCACTCACAGGCGAGGTGCGCAGCCCGAGTGAGCCCATGTGCAGGACCTACAGCTTGGCCCCAAGGGAAAGGCAAGGGGAGCATCTGGAGCGTGTTCCCTTTTGGCTCCTGCAGTGAGGTCCTTGAGGCACCACAAATGGACCAACAAAAGTCAGTCTTTGGCAGCTGGAGAAAACCTCTGTGGGACCCTATACCTGCTGCTGCCCCAATGGAAGCTGCGTGAACAGAGCAGCCTGGAGCCACCCGTGGCTTCACAGGCCATGCGAGTATCGGCACCAGCCAAGATAAGGGAGTTCAGCCCTGTGTAAACGCAGCTAGGGCAGTTTTCTAAAAGGAAGAATTGCTGCTAGGTTTCAGAATATGTAGACTAATACTGCATCTGCATTAGCAGGCATTTTATCACCATTCTGTGATACTCTCTGGTCCTCAGCAAGCTGCCCTGTTTCAGCCCACTTTGAGGAAGAGATGTCTAGCTGACCTGCAGAGGTCCCTTCTAGCCTCAGCTACTCTGCATTTCATGACTTTAACTACGCTAGGTTTGCTTGATAGAGAAATAGAGGTTCAATACTGGAACACCTAGGAGGAACTCTCACATCTTTTGAGCCTTTGTTGTTTTGCACAAAACTATATACGTGATAATGTCTGCTTAATCTCTTTCTGTACCCTCCTCATCTCAGTTTATTTAGGGATCAACAAATAATTCTGTTTTCCCAATGTAGTCATTTGAAGCCATCTCAGTTTCCTTTCTCAAAGCCATGTCCTCTTGCCACTGCACCACTGACAGCTCTTGAATGCAGGGCATTTCATGTATTTGAATTTATTTTCAAAGAGCTGTTCTGGCTCCTAAACATCAGTTATGCTTGTGTTACAGTACCCTTGAACTCATAGGGATGAGATCACCAGAGCAAAAATTATGTGAGGGATCATACCATGATACATGAACTTTAGGTAAATAGGTATCATCCTTCAACACTGCCCCTTTTAGTGTACACGGAGTCATATCAGAACACTTGGACAACTTCTCAATGAAGTTCTTTCAAAAGAAAAAGAAATATAGACTTGACCTGGGCAAGATTTCTAGCTCTCCTTCCATTTCTTCAATGACTGGTTCTTCTATCTGAAAGCAAAGATGAAGGAAACAACATGCCTTAATTGAGCAAGTCAGAAAAACAAGTGGCAAACCTGTTGTGTTCAGGAGCCAGATTATCCCCAAATAGTGGCCTCTGGGCCAGCCACGCTGCATCCAGACGCATCTGGGCCTTGGCAGAGCTAGGTAAGCACACTTGTGTGGTCATAACATGTTGAC
>JAUBNY010000614.1:1139429-1156712 GCA_032275445.1 Crypturellus soui | reverse complement strand
CAGCCACGCTGCATCCAGACGCATCTGGGCCTTGGCAGAGCTAGGTAAGCACACTTGTGTGGTCATAACATGTTGACTTTTCTAACGATGGCCATCAAATAGACTAATTCTTCTAAATGCCCCCAGCACACCATTGTCTCTAGGATTTCTTGCCTTTCCAGTTGGCATGAAATTGTATCTGTTTTACTCTTATTTTCATTATTCACTTGACAAAATATTTTCCAATATCAACCACTCAGCTACAGGTAGACATATAAAAATGCGTATACACTTGTGTTGTGGATGGCACGGTAAATTCCTAACATCTCAATCTAGCAATTATTCTGAGTGAAATATGGAAAGTAATACCTTTATACAGCAACTCAAGGACACCATTCTTCAGAGGTTAGGGAATATTTATACAGGGTGAGATGTACTGGGGAATATTATTATATAACAATAACTTAAAAGTTACCGTTGTTTCAAGCAGTCTGTGGCTCCTTTCTACACTCCTCATGCTGAACAGGTTATAGCAAAGTTAGGAACAACGCTGAAATGGTTTTGCTCTCCTGTGCAAGACTGCTAGAAGTAGTCTAAATGCTAAAAGGGTGAAGCTGAAATGAGATTCAGATTTTTAAAGTTCTTCCATATCTTGCTGAGAATCTACCAGACTGGGGTAGGGAACCCACACTGAAACGCAGTGTTGATTGATAGTGCAAGCCAAGAATCGCCCAGTGTCTGTTTCTGTACCTCTGTACTGTTTTGTTGATAAACCAGACTTCACTACAGCCCTCTGTCCTTCAGCCCCACCACGGTTTGTGCAGCAGGGCAGCAGTTAGCGGAGCGCTCGTTCCCCCTAGGAAGGGGAGCTTGCACTTGGTACTTGTGCGGCAGCCAGCGCTGCCAGTGCTCGGCCAGTGCCTCCATATTTAGGCAGCATGTGAACCCCAAAGATCCCCGGGCTCCTCAAGGAGCTTGTGCTTCAGTTCTTGAATGCTCAATGTCCCCGTCTCTTGTTTTACCTTCAGGGTAGGTTCTGCACCTTGCTTCTTGAGCACCTGCCGGGCAGCTTGGAGTGCCAGTGCCATCCAGCCCCAGAAGCCTGAACTTTGGCTGGGGCTTGGAGTTAGCAGGGAAGAAGGCAGAGGAAGACATCTCCTCATGCAGGCAGGCTGGGCGCCCAGGGGCTTCTTGACAGGGATGATAGCTCGGGGACTATCCATCTAGCTTTTATGCGCTATTCTGTTGTTGCTCTTCTCCTGTTGCCAAAAAATACCTGTATTGGTCCCAGATTCATCTCTGACAAATTCACTGACTGCTTCAGAGTTACACTGGGGATTAATTTGCCTCATCAGGTCAAACCTGATCTTGGCAGTAATTCAGAAGTGCACAGACCAGAAAGGCAGTACCTTTAAATAACAGTAACAGGCTATGGCAAATCGATTATATGCCTGCTGCTCCAAGTGAGGCTGAATGCAGGCCAGGCATGAACTCCAGCAGTGACATGCATCCATGAGATCTGAGCTTACGGAAAAATGTTCCTATAAGCTTGCATACATTAAATACACATACTGAGAGTCCACTCCAGCCCTCTCCTGACTCTTTAACCAGTTTGCAGAGCTGTACTGGGGACAGGTTCTGCTCAGTGTGGTAGTCAGTGTCACTCTTCTTGCTCTGTAGCTGAGCAGGGCCATGGTGCTCAATGAACCTGGCAGGTTCTCTACGCTCACTTTGTGCCCAGAAATTGTGCAGTTGGGAGCCTAGTTGTCTGGCTCCTGTAACCCTGCAGTTTCTTATAGGTGACTATTGTCTGCGACTTGTTGCTGTCATGGATTCATTGTATTTGCATTCAGTCTATGGCACTGCATAGCTGAAACTAAGGCAAGAGCTATACCTCAGCTGCTGGAAAAGGCTTGTTGTATCTCTGTTAACTGAGTTGTGTCGGCGCTTTTCTTGCTGCACAAAGGTACAGACAGACCCTCTGCAGTTCCCCTCCCTTCACTTTCTGTTCTTCTTGGTAGACTTCCCCATTCGCAAGCCTTTAAGTGCCATCTCCCTCTCCCTGACAGTGACTCCAACTTCTGCATCTCCAGCTTCTGACATGTCTTGCCCAGCCTTTTTGGTATCTCTGCTTTAACATCCTCTCGTCTCAAACTGAAGATTTCTTATCCATTTAGCTATCTGCAGCTCTAACAACGGAGACAAAATGACAAAAGGCTGCACTTGCTCCTGTCAAAATCAGTGAGTGGTGGCAGAAAGGTAACTTTCATTAATAGGAACTGTGGAAACCCTGTGCTTTCTCCATGCTTAAAGCACCAGGTACTGTGTGCTGTCTGAAAGTGGACCACTGTCATATTGCTGTATATACCAATATTCTCCTCCTACTCACAATTCTTCTTTTATTCTAATTCCTACAAGTGTCTGTTTCTACTGTTATTATAGCATACATTTAAGTATTAAATTGCCTCACATTTCCAGCTACGATAATTCATTTTTCTTTTGTTTTGGTGATAAGAATGTATAATTTTGTGTTCCATCATATTTTACAAAAAAAAACCCCTGGTACAGTATCATACAAAAGCAACACTCTGACACATTAGAGCTATTCTGCTATCTTTTATTGTGCCTGCAATGAAGAAATAAGCAAGTATTTTTAGCTGACTATGCCATACAGAATAAGCTGATAACAGAAGCCTGTAATTGTCATTCAGAGGAACATTTGTTTAACCAGATGCAGTCATGAAAAAATACCTGAAATTTTACAATTAGTATTTTCTAGTACAAAATGCCTGTTCTGTGCAGAGATAGAGATGTCGGTGCAATTAGGACTATATTGCAAAGCAGCTTCATATTACTGTGCTTCCCTTGGAGACAGATTAGGTTGGACAACACTCTGAGCCGTAGAGCCATTCATGGTAAATGGCATGACTATATCTCCGATACAAGGGTGATTAGGACAATGTAAAATATCTAAGCAGAAGACACTGCTGTAGGATCCCAAGTTGCTACATCATGTATTGCATGAACAAAGGCAGTAGAAAACTGACATGAAGGACAGCGGGGCAAAGGGAATCAGGTTAACTGTTTCTGAGGATCATGTTGATCATAGTTCTCATCCAAAAAAAAAAAAAAAGAAAAAAAAAAGAAAAAAAAAAGAGTACTTGCACTGAGGAGGAACTTCTGCCCCGTAAAGGCACACTGTGTGCTGCTGTCTAGAAGCTGAGCAAAATCGGAGTAAGGGGCTGGCCTGCAGTTGGCTTATGCAGTGTAGGTGGAGTAAGCAGCCTAATTAGGGATCCTTCATGAATCATGCAAGCACAGAGCAAGCTTGAGGCTGCAGAGCTCCCATAGCAGTTTCCATTATTTTCCCCTACAGGAAGCCAGAGATAGCCTTGTGCTCTTCAGAAATCACTCATTTCCCTCTGGAACGTGCTCTGTGTTCTTCTCAAACACTGCTAGAAGGCCAGTGTTTTGAGGATGTTCTGGAGATGGCAGAGTACTCCAAGTGTTGGACCCAAAACTGATCTGTTCCTGCAGAGATAGAGTTGCTTAAATGCTCCAGAGGATGAAGCTCTGTCTTTGCCCTTGGGCTCCTGTAGGCCAACATAAGCTGCCATTAGGATTATATGCGGGCTTGGGCAGAATGTGTGGAACTGGAATAACACAAGGACCAAGACAAAGTGCTTGGCACAAGGCCTGCCAGACCTTTTATGCTTCACCTAAGAGGCCATATGGATCAGCAGGATGTCCCAGCCTGAGGTGTGTGCTGGTGGCGTTGGTTCACATAGAGTCAGCTCTTCTCGGTCCCTCTTACAGAGAGAAACTGGACATGGGGAGGGCTGAGAGTGAGAAGAGGACTGGGCGAAGTGAACTAGTATGATCCACTCTCCTCACCATTAATTGAACTAACACTGATCAAAATGCACATAGGAGGAAGGTCAAAGCTACTAAAATACAGAGATCCAATTGCAACTTGTGGATTAGGGACTTGCACACAATATCATGAGGAAGAAAGGAATATTAAAAGGAGGTCCTGGCACATCTGTTGGCTGTACAAATCAAAGTCTGTCTAGTGCTATGGGAAAGTTTGGTCTTTTTGCTATCTGAATGATAAATGACACGGCACAGAGCCTGCCCTACACATGTGATCCATGTGCAGCATCACATCTCCAGACTTGGGATTAAGGCAGTGAGATTCTATAGGGAAAAGTGTCTTTTATTTTTCAAGTTGGTAAAGATTAACAGCTGAGCCAAACTACTCAGCAGGGGAGAGAACACGAACATAGTTCTTATCCTTCTCAAACGTCTGGCTCCAAACTATTTATAATGCTTCAGTATTTTTTAACATATGCAAATAACTGCAGATATTCTTCCACTCATTTGGTTTTGAACATGCTGTTGCTTTTCTCCTAACTTATATGCTGACCAAGAGTAGCACATATTCTAGTTTTCATAAAAGATAATGATACCTCAGGGTGTTTGTGTAAATATGTAAGCTAGTGGTGCCCTGTTGCACAAGGGAGGCAGAGAAGTTAAAATGCAGATTTTAATAAGATACTAAAATGCTTAAATTCCACTGAAATCAAGGAATTCCAGCTTAAATGTCTGAGGGAATGCCACAGAGAAACAGCTGTAAGGAAACCATAAAATTCTGGCTTTCCTAGTTTAGCCTCGCTACCTTTCGATGCTTTTTGCAATAAAGAAAGTGAAACATATAGGCTAGGGTTAGCAGCTTACTCGTGTGAAGGATGTACCAGAAGATCAGGATACCACAGAGTATAAAGAAAGCCATGTTTGAATAGTCTCTTTCCTGTGCTAACACAGTGGGGCTTTTTTTTTTTTCTTCCCACTCTTGTTTAACAACCATTAATTTTGTGTTGGGTGCTCCAGGATCAGAAGAGCAGAACTGGTCCTATAGTGTATCATCAAGTGCTTATGTGCGTCCAAGGACCTGTGCGCTGAAGAGGACCAGCTGCCAGGCTGTGAGCCTCTTTTTAAGAGAGATTACAAGCCCTTAGCAGAGTCAATAGACGGGAACGTGCACCTATGCCACAGCAGACGCAGTGCAAAGTCTTAGTGGCTTATGCTTAACTTAGCACTTCTCTGCAAAGCCAGGGTTACACCAGCAGATGTTTTTCCCTGCCAGCTCTGCTGTGAGGTGGTGTAATCCCCAGATAGGACATAGGACAGACATATAGAGGCAGGAACTTCTTAACCTGCAACAGTTCATTCTCCGGTGCAGTTGGTCAAGAAGAGTGAGAGGAGAGTCATCACAACCAGAGGTTGCAGGAGCCTTTGCTCCTAGTTGGCTTGGGCGCACCAATTTCAGAGCTTCATCGAGCTCACTTGTCAGGCCCCTTAGTAAATATAGCAGCTCTCAATGATCCTTAAACAGATATGCAAGCACCTCTCTCATACCTTCTATCCCAAGCAATGCATAAAGGGAAGCACAATGAACAGGATTTCTGTAACAACAGTTTCTAAAATCCCAGGAGCCACTGAAGGAAGGGATCTAAATGTCACTATGAGCAGCGTAGTGAGAATATGCACTCAAGGTGTTCCCCAGCCAGCAATGCTAACAAGATTTTAGACTGTACTGGAGGAGAAAAGCTATGGAAGAGGTTATAATGGCATTACAAAAATCAATGATATGCTTTTTGGGTAAGAGCTAGTCAAGAGGTACAGAGAAGGGCAATAGCAGCAGTTACAGAAGCAAAAGGGTTTTTTATGTGAGGAATGATAAGAAAGGATGTCTAAGTTCCAAAAACATGTGAGAAATAGTAGATGTATAAACAGACCTCCAGACTGTTTGCTAATGTAGATGAGTCCTCCAAAAGATAAGAAAAGCTCCAGTAAGATACAATACATGATGCATTTTGAACTGATTATGGCAAATACATTCTTTTACAAAACACTTAATGGGTAGTATTCATCTGATCTAACTATCTGGAAAGGAGGTATTTCCATATGAACCAGTAACCCAAACCCTCTTTGCAATCAAAAAAAAGACAGAGGCCTCCATAGGGTGTGATTCACTCAACCTATTTTAGAGAAAAGATGAGTCACATACTGATAGTGTCTAATTCCTCCCAACAGTCTGTAACAGCAACTAACTCAGCGATACAGGTAGATGAACCCCATCTATTGTGTTCAGCAGAAAGAACACTTGCCATCAAGCTATTTTGAATAATAGTACTGATAAATGTTTTGTGTATCATCTCCTGTCTTCATGTATCGGCTAGCCTCTAACTCTAAAAGAGGACCTTCTGTTGTGGGTAGGTTATTGCATTGAACTGCTCATTAGAACTTCCTTTGAAACATCTAGTACTGAAGAATGAGATGCAACAGAGCAAGGATTCCTATGTCCTCGGTGTAAAATAATGTCATGCTCTTATGGATATAGAAGAAAGAGAGGAGCTCAGCTATGGTGTCATGATATTCCTGTAATATCAGTGCATGTATCCTCCCTGCTGAGAAAGATATAAAGGCAAGTTCTTTGTTCTGATCAGTACTGTGTATCAGAATCGCCCTGGTCACCGCCTGAAGGCTTTGTAGAGCTTATGAAATGCTCCAGCAATAGCAGCAAGACATCCCTTTAAATTTGCTGTTTTTAGCTTTCATATTGCCTTTCTTCTTGAGAGTATCTTTTTCCAACATGACAGTGTTTGCATGGCTTAGATGAGCACTGTTGCTAAGAAACAAGTCCCAACTGTGCCTTTAAAACTCTGCCTTTAAACATACAACTCAAGGAAATATGTTTTTTTTTCTTTCTCATTATACTGTATTATGTGTTTTTATTAAGTTTTCTCTTAACTCTGGTCAGACTCTTGGGTACGTTCCTATCACAACAATTGGGGATAGGACCCATTCTTTCTCCTTGTCAGTATAGTGCCACCATCACCTACACAGTGGTATAGGTAATAATTTTAAAATAGTGCACTTAAAGGTCACAGTAAGATCCCTTTTTTTTTCACACAATTGTGATGTAAACAAGAAGGAACACAGTGGCACCTACTCACTGCAAATGTCTGGTAGTACTAAACTGTAGTGCACAGAACAAATCAATGTTCCCTTAAATTACAATTCTAGGGTGCCTCTCTCCTACAAAAGCCAGGCTTTTTTTCTCTATGTGTACAAACTAAATATACTAACTAAAACATATTGTAGTCATCAAGGATGCAAGATAATATACAGGTTTCAGAGGTACAATGCATGCAGGAGGAGCATGGAAGGCCTTGTCCATCCTATCTATTTATCACGTGCTTTTATAAAATACACTGAATAACACTTGCTAATATGTGGTAAAATGCCATAAATACTAAAAACAAAACATTTGCAAACGAGAAACCAGAATATATGAGGCTATGTAACATATATATGAGGCTCTCTGGATTTCCAGCTTCTTAGTGCAAATTAGCAAGTCCCCTCTGTTTAAGTGCATTTTAAAAGCCCAGTTCTTCCACTCTTCTTCACAGTAATATTTATTCACGAGACAACCTCAAGGGGCTGCCTTCTGTTGGTCCTTGCCTTTGAATGAAGTTCTGCCTTTGCACTGTTAATATATCATGACACCATGGACCTTCGTTACAAATGTTGGAGTAAGAAGCAAAAACAGGGAGTTCTAAAAATGAATTCTAAAACAAATGGGTTCTACGGCCTCAACAACAGTGTTCCACACATTGCAGGTTCTCGGTGCTGCCAGATGGGTCTGTCATGGGATGGGGAATGGGAACACTTCATACCTGTTCTGCACTGGTTCAGAAGATTGCGTGTTGCTCCAAGCAATGTGCCATGGAGTTCTTGCAGCAATTAGAAGAAGGACGTTCTCTCTGCCCTGGTCTGCACTGGCACATGCAGATTAAATGAGCAGTGAAAGAATGTTTAGGGAATTGAAAGCACTGAACTTGAGAGCAGAACATACCTGCACGAGGACAAGCCTTCTAGTTTAGCTATGTATGCTATCTTGTAGCTAGCACAAGAAAGAAAATCTCTTCTTTCTCATGTCAGTAGAACCAAGGGTCTGATGGTACTATTTTATTTGTTCTGGTTTCAGTAAAATGAGTTCACTGCATACCTGCAGAGCAAGAGTAGTCCTGGGAACTGATGGGCAGTATAAAGTCGATTCCTTGCTCCACCACAGATTTCCTTTATGGCTATCAGTTGTACACAACGTAAGGAGACATATCCTACTTCTAACTATTCAGACGTCAATCTCTCAGCGAAAGTGGAAACACTGAGGCTTATTGCTGATGAAAAATGAGAATTTGCATGTTGGTACCCTTGAGTGTAAGGAGTTATTTGTATAACTGGCTGGTGACACAGAATCCCCCCCTTCTATCCATATTTATGGCTTTGCCTTGCACTCGTGTGGTGACGTGCCCCTTGCAGGAGTGTAAAAAGGTTAGCCTTCTAGAGCAATGTGCCAAGTAAAGGCAGCTCTTGAGACACAACCTAAATTGCAAAGTATAGCTGATCGACTTAATTGAATGGAAGTGAGATCCCCTCAGGGAGGCAGGTTCAGGGGAGCCCAAGGAAGTCCCTTCTGTTGGTTTTGTGGGATGTATGAGTTTTCCTGTGGGAGGAGCAGAGGACTGAATGAAATGAGCCTACAGGTGCAAGCCAATGTACAAAGCAACCTTCTGGCTTTTAAAAAAGAAAACAAGGGAGTATTTTTGTACTCCTGGTTGACAATAATTCTGGATCCTGTACTTTGTCCTCTCTTTTACGGGAGACGAGTAACCATCTCACCAGGACTCCATAGCCACAATGAAATGTCAGTAGTAGGAAAAAAGTTCCTGAGTCTCACATGTTGTATTTTCAATAGCATTTATTTTTTAACCCCCTTACTAAGTTTTCTCCGTGGCATTAATCAGTTATTCACAGAGCTCAGGAATACCTTCATTCTCTCTATTCTAGAGACCTGCAGCTGAAAACATTATCATCTTTCCAATACAGAGGGAATGACTTGGCAGTACTTTCAAAAATACATGGATGAGGAAATATAAAACAGGGCAATCTCCAGGGCAATCCTCATTAACTGAATTATCTCACTAAGCTGAAGATAACATACTTAATTTACCCTTGGAAACGTCTGGACTGTGACAATCTCACAAAGATAGAGGAAAGTATGGTGACCATGCCAATCCCCTAGCTAGAAAGGGACTGTCTTCTGACTACACCTCACAAATGTCTGAGTTTGTGACCAAACCTTCTCACAGTCCTAAATTCTTTTTCAACTACTCTCACTGGGCAAACTCCAGAAAGGGTCACAGGGCAGGGGGGCTCAATCCCTATAGCTGCTTTGTGCATGGGGCTTCAGAGTGAGTGGGGTCTGTCTGTGCTTTTAGCCAGAATTCAGGCTTTAGGATCTTGGAACGATTTTTCAGCCTTTGTTTGAAATGGACATGTCTTTAGAAAGTATGTCTAGTTAAAGGAATGTATAGTTTGTTTGGTTTTGCAATTAGGTAAATCTGTCTTCAGAAAGCTACGCTTCCTGACTTCAACATGAAGTGTTTGTAAGTGTGTGTGCGGTTAGGATATCTTTCACTTACTGGTAATACGAATACATAAATCTCTAAACCTGCCCCAGAGCTTCTGTCAGCAACAGAGGCCTGACTATATGGGGTGTTTGGCACAGCAGTTTCTATCAAGCTGCCATCTCCTTTCTCCAGCACTGCATATTGAATGCTGGATATTCTCACACACACACACACGCACACAAACATCATGTTTATGGAATTTAAATTGTCATGGCAACAGAAAAGGTCCCACAAGTTTCTCAAAAATAGCAAATTAACAAAACCCATTTATGAAATCTTAGATCCATTCTTTTATGAATGCACTTAAAACCATTTGTTCCTTCTGGATTTTCTACCTACAGAATGAGGAAATCATTTAAACCAGAGCTTTCACCTCGCCATGCTGGTATACATAAAGATATACAAACATATACATACTTTACAAAACTCAGTTTCAGCTAGACAGTGCTATACTAATGTGATCATTGGGCTTATTTCAGGTAAAATATTTTCATATAAATACTATGATTCATGCTTTATAAGATGACTCAATTTCTAACACAGTAAACTTGTAACAATTATTCATTATGACTTAGTTTATTTCCATTAAAATATCAGTTTTGCAGGGTCTTACAACACGAATCTTGATATACAAACTTTCTCTAATAACATTCTTGTTTTCTTGTTTCATTAGGCTGTCTTTTTTTTTCAATACATTAAGATGAATTTGACCATTTACATTTTGCCTTTAGAAATTTGCTCGTGTTATAACTGAAACAAAATGATATTCCACAAACTCAGACTGATAAAGAGGCATTTCAAGTTGTGTGTTGATATTTCTCAATGTTTGGCATGCTAAGAACTCGATCTACATAAATGACCAGGATAAGATGCTGGGTAATCATCTGTGGCATGTTTAAATTTATGTTCCTAGAAAGCAGCCCTCATTCCCTACACTGGTTCCTGGTATTAGCACTACTAGTGAAGTTGAAATGTACTGGTCAGAATCCTTCATTGAATGCGATTAGATTTGCAAGAACCCCTCTGCTGGTTACATTCCCTTTTTCCTCTGCACGATGTACCATGACCCGTTCGGTAGATGTATTTTGGCTATGCTTTTACTGAAACTTTAAGTTATTGCAATGCCAATTAACTTTCATCACCATTTATATTCACTGTCTGTGTACCTCACGAACATACACTCAGATGTGAGTGTTTATGGTTTAGTCCAGAGTTGTGAATTACTTGACATTATATATGCCACCTTTACTTTAAAAGCTCTCCGTAATATTGCCTCTCCCTGCACTGAAAGATCAAGAATCACATTCTCCAAAATTATGAGATTTAAAAACCCTTTTTTGGTTACTTAAGAGTCCTATCTTCAAATCCATTCCAAAGCCTTGAGAGTTGTTTTTTTTTCCTCTTCTTGAAAGTACTGGCTGTCATGTAATGAAGAGCCCCAGGGGACAGAGTTCTAAGCAAACACCAAATACTATGAAAGTCATGACTGTGTGGTTAGGCCATTTGAGGAGATGCATATAAAACAATTTGAAAGAAACTGTTTGGTGTGTAAGTCTTTTTTAAAGAAGAAAAAATCTTGATAGTCTTGCACTGTCTTTATAATATTCAATAACTCAAGTCTCATCTACTTCACTTTTCTTTGATTCTAAATCCTATGAAGTCTAGTAAATTTGTAACATCAATAACCAACAACTGAAATATAACTAGGTGGAAAGACGTGGGTTTTTTTTTTCTTCAGATCTTACAACACTTTGGTTTTGTGGATTCCATTTAACAAAAATGCTCAAAAATTCTATGTAGAGTGGGAACTGGAAGAAAAAGGGGGATTTCTCTGTTGTAGATTTGACACCAAAATCTCTTTCAGTTAATGAAAAAAATCTTACAAAATCTAAAGCAAAATGAGGGAAACCCACTTTGGTGTTCCTGGGATCACTAAAGCAAGCACAGTCAACATGCACTTTTATTTGGATGTAAGGCTGGGTCTGTGCTGATATAGCAAAGTCACAGGTCTGACCTATTCAGTGAGATTTAAGCTTTTGGTGTGATGCTGGCTTCAGCTCTTTGCTAAGGAATACCCCCCATACCTGCCTGGATGGATACACGTGCACCTCGTCTGCAGGGAAAACAGCTTTCTCTGCCATGAAAAGTAAACTGTGGGGTTGTAACAGGCATAGCTGCAACAGAGGTTGGCAATTCCAAAATTCATCTTTTCTTGTGCCAGCTGCTGCCCCCCTGCGGGCATGTTCACGTCTAGAGCAGAACGCCTGATTTGATGGAGGAGAGTGGGAGCCTCTGGCTCTGTTCCCCATTCCTTCCTTGACTCTCCTGAGCAGCTCAGCAGCCTTTCACCGCCCTTTTCATAAGGAGACAGGGATCAACTTCTTTCATGCAACGGCACTTTATCAGTGTTTGCAAATCTCTCTGAAAGCCACCGATTCAGGGCACTAGAACAGTCTACTTTTTAATCCAGACTAGTCAAAATTCAAGCACTCTTCTCATCCAAGATGCTTCCACCTTCATGTCCATTTGTTGCTTTTCTCTCTTGCTACATGAAGTTCCAGTTCTCTGGCCTTCTCACCAAATCTCTCCCAATGTACTCTTCCAGACTGTCCTTTTCTCCTTCTGGGCTCAAGTCTCTGCTTCCCTCTATGTCATACCCTTTGTCTGCAACAGCTTTCCAGACTCCTTAAAATTCAGGTGGTTCACTTAGCCATTTAATAGCTCTTCTCTGCAGTCTGCTCCCACCCTCGCTCTTAATGTTCAAGTGCATCTGTCCAAATTGCATTAAATGACAAACTAGACTGTAAGATGCTCAGCAAACTCCATCTCCTTACGTGTTTATTAAGTAATGAGTACAGCCAGAGCTGCTTAAACATCAGCAGTGAACAAAAACATTTCTGGCTAATTTTTTATCTTCCATTTCGATAACTAAAGAAGCTGTGAGGGCAGAGAAAGAAACTTGTTTGCATTTAAGTCAGTCTGGCACTTACCGCAATTCAAAAGCAGCAGCATTGGGTTAGTGCACAAGCTGATAGGGAAAACAAGCCAAAAAGTCATCATAAATGGGAATATAGTTAATTAACTGACCACACTGAATGAAAAAGCAAAAACTGACCACAGCACATAATGCTAAATATTCTGATTTTGGCAGAGACTGTAGGCAGAAACAAGGTGTTGCTGTGCCTTTGCTGCATTTGCCTATAACTGCATTTGTAAAGCACTTGTTTTGCAAGCTAATTTGTCATTTGAGATGGTCCAGAAAGTTCATACCATAAAAATATTCCAGACTGTGCTAGCAAGATCTTTGAGTGACTGTTCAATATGATCAGCCAAAACCCTCTCCTTTCTCACTTAAACCTCTGCAGAAGAAGCAGGAGATTAACGGTTTTCTCCATGCTGACAAGAACAGGAGCTGCAGGAACCTGCGGTTTCACTTGTTCTTCAGTATATCCTTAACCAGGAGGCCTCTCCCCAGCATGACTGTCACTGCTACTAGCAGTAAGGGAGAAGTAACCTGGGTACACACGTGGTATCACAGCTCTCCTGGGTCATGCAGGCAAAGAAATCAGCAGAAATTAATGTTTTGGTTCTTTTCCATGCATAGACTGTTTTCAGGGTAGGAATCAGTTCTGTATAAATGAAGTCTATTGACAACACATTTGTTTAATTATGTTCTTATCAACCTACTACAAGTGGCTTCTATCTGCAGACCCATCTGCGGTCTGTACACCACAGGTTGAAAGGCTAGAGAAGCCAAGCAGGAAACTTCGTACAAGTGCTGTCAAAAACTTTGCTTTCCATAAAAGAGCTTGTAAATCACCCAAACAGATTCATTCATTTGCATGTCTGTAGGAGAAAAATAAAAAGGATCATAAATGCCAAAGCAAACTTGAGATTTTAATGCACAGATGCTTGGAAGCCCCCTTTTTTTGTGGTATTTTTCCTATCCTACATGAGGAAAATGTGCTTTTTCCACAAAAGTTTTGATTTCAATAAGGAAGGTGATGAAGTTCTCTTGAGGAATCCATTTACTATTAAACTGCAAAAATAAAATGGGAATAGTTATTTTTATGCAGATCCCATTCCTGCAACTTCTGTGAGCTGTGTTTCCTGCTCCTATTCAGCTCTGGAGAGCTCATCCTGCTCGAGAGCGCCATGGCTTCTCGTCACAGGTTTTTGCAGATGCTTGGCCTGTATAAACCAAGCATTAAAGCCAATGGTGCCATCCCCTCTTGACATGACTGAAGGTGTGGCTCTTGAACTACAGCAAGACTGAGGCAGAATAAGCAGCTGGTGGAAGAGTTGTGATTGGGAGCTGGCACAGCCAGGAGCACTAGAGAAAAATGTTCAGTGGGCTGGGAATCATCCCGTTGCCCCCTTGTTGTCTGGGAGATGATGTCACTCCTGATCTCCTCAAGTGGGAACTTCAGGGCTCATGGGTGGCTGCTCTCCTATCTTGCACTAACACAGTTTTATGCTCTGTATTTCAGTTACTCGCTGCATAAAAATAGTACGCCTGTATAACTCAGGCTGTGATCCAAAAGTCCACCCCCTTCCTGACAGGAGGGATTCATTTTGGAGAATACCTCATACTTGCAGCTAATTCTGCTCTCTTCTCACATCTCCCTCAAGCTCTCCCGCTTCGCTCCCCCTACACACACATACACACACACATGCACGTGATAGCGCGGGGAGGAAAACGAGTAGGAAGGAGGGCAAGATTCCCATGCATGGGCTCAGGGAATGACAGGGAGCCAGCTCTGCTCCCACGCTGGCTGGCATGCGGCAGCTCCAAGGGAACGCCGTCTGCCAGCTAAAGGGCATGGCCAGCCCTCCTCGCACTTGCCATCTGCAGCACGTGTGGGCTGGAGGTGCGCGCAGCTCCATTCTGCGGGGATGAGGAGGATAGGCTGGCCCCCAAGCATCTTTGCTGGTGCCTCTGTCCTCCTCAAGAGCTAGTGAGGCTGTGTTTTGGCCCTGAGGCTTTCAAGACAACTCCAGAGCCCTGCGCCAAAACACGGGTGATAGTCACTGCTTGCGGTGCAGAGCTGTGGCAAAGCTGGCGTGCAGGTAGCTGCCAGCACTGCCTCGGGCTTAGAGATGGCACCAGTTCCCTTGTTTCCTTGTCAGACTGTTGGTTCCTTTTATGACCCTGAATTAGGGCACCTGCACTGCTGCCTATCCTCGCAGAGCGGGGCAGATGCAGCAGACTGCAGTGCGCCAGTGCTGATCCAGAACATCTCCAAGTTGTGTCTATCATGTGAACGGAAGCATAGGCTGATCTTGTAATCGTTTTGCAGAACAGGCCTAAGTAGATGGGCTATCAACAAATGTTTTTAGATTGTATTTGGTCTGAATTTTATGTTTGGCAAATCCAAAGTTAACTCATCTCCTGTGTAAGACAAATTTCCGGGACATCTTTTGTAACATTTCCCCAGAGAATAATGAAAAAAAACAGTTTATGATGCATCCTAAAACCTGCAGTTTTTTTTTTCTTTCAGAGACATACATCTCTAGAAAAACTAACCACCTGAAAAAAAAGACATTAAGTTAAGAGCAAGTGTTACTTCTCTTGTCCAAATAGAGTACTGCAAAACATAAATAGCATGAGGGAAAAAATAACTTGATGTTTAAAATTCTCAGATTTCCTCAGATAATGACATCTATAATATAGGAAAGATAGTTTAACTAAAAAAGGCAAGGCTTTCAGATGTTGAGACACTTGTCCTGTGTTTGATAGCCTGCATCACAGCACAAATTCTGTTTGGAGTACAAACACACTAACTCCCAAGCAGCAGACTGCTTGGCTTATCTGGTGTTCCCCATTTTCCTACCTAACTCTGGTGGCTTCTGACCCCTTATTGCAATTGTGGGCCTACATGCAGATAAGAACTGCCTGTGAAACAGGTTAGGAATAGAGAACTTAAATTTTCATCCAAACAAACTCATGCTCTCCACCTAAGCAGGCAAAACACACAGCAGTCCTGTGAAGGGTTGTTTCAAAGCGTTATAAACCTGTACTACAGGAGCTGACAGGAGTTTTGCTATTTACTTTACTAGGAACGGGCTTGGATGCTCTATGTAATAGTTCACACGACTGCAAGTATTATTGATCTTACAAGTGCTGCTCAGTTCATAGAGACAATTGAACTGTGACACTGCCATGGGATTGTAGGATCTCTCTTACCCTGATTAGTCCTCCCAGGAAATTTGTGTTCCTGCTGCTTCTCCATGTGTGTGGGCTATGTGATATACGACAGGATTTGGCTCAGATTGTAAATAGCTGTATTATCTCAGGAGAAGTTTCCTATGAAAATGTGCAGGATATTAGCAGCTTGATTGCAGAAATGTTTCATTTACGTACAGCTAACCACTATGCTTTATGGAGTCTAGGATGCATCTTCTGAAGTGCACTTTCAGCCAAGCAGTGTCCTTTTGGGAAATGTATATGAAATATAAGATTCTTCAAAGGAGGTGGGAGAAGGACTCCTCATGTGTGAGGGAACCTGAGGGAACACCTGCCAGCAGATGTGTGGATGCCACTCTTTCCAAAGAGAAACGCTGGCTGACTTAAAAGGGCTAAGCTTTCCTCCAGAACACACCTGCGAGTCACTTTTAAGAACACTCACAGTAGAATAAAAACGGCTCGTATGTGTTGCATACAGTATAGCTCTCAGAAAGTACTTTAATTAAAAGAACTTTAAGGTTACAGAATTAAATCATTTAAAATATACGAGGTGGAGGGGAAAAGGTCTCTTTAAGTAGAGAGCAAGCTGGAAATTATCCCTCTGCCTCAAGAGAGCACTTTCCCCAGGAAAGGGCTCTGCGTGGCTGCACTAGCAGGTATGGTGACCTGGAAAATACTGCAGGAGATCCAAGATATGAACGGACTTTTCTTTAAGCCTGCTTTGCTTGGTGCCTTGCATTGAGGCTCATGTCCCAGGTGCGACTCTCGCACCAGGGGCTCCGGATGGCCTCATGGTGCTGTAGGAGCGTGTGCCCCCGTTTGGAGGGAGGGATGGGGATGCAGAGGGGACCCCCACCGCACTACTCGAAGGCACGTCGCCCACCTCCCGCTCACTTGGGGTGTCTTGCCGAGCGCGCGGAGCCCCAGTGCTTCCTTAGCGAAGCGGTACGGGGACAGACTCTTCCCGACGCTGCACAGGAAGAACAGGCAGGAAAAAAAGCTCTTATTTGCGGAATCGCAGCCCCGCAAAGCGGCTTCCCCGGGGAGCGCCTCGCTTTAACGCCCTGGGAGCTGCGCCCCCGCGGCACGAGGCGGGCCGGGGACCGTCCCGGCCGCGGAGCCCGCGCCGCCCGGCGACCGCTGCTCCCGCGGCTCCCACGGCCCCCGCGGCCGCCCGCCGTCGGGGAGCTGCTGGCCGCGGGCACCGCCGCTCGCCCCCTCCCCGCCGCAAACGTTCGGCCGCGCAGCCCGGCGCGCCTTACCCAGCCCGGGCACGAAGGTGTTGAGGAAGAGGCAGATGACGGCCACGGGGAAGGGCATGTAGGGGATGGCGGCGCGCAGGGGGCCCTTCTTCTCGCGGACCTGCACCACCACCCCGCTGGAGGAGGCAGCGCCCCGGCTGGGCTCCCCGCCGGCCCCCGCCGCGCTCTCGCCGTCTTTGGGAAGCGGCTCCATGGCCGCGGAGGGCTCCGAGCCGCCGCCGCTGCTGCTGCTGCTACCGCTACTGCCGCGCGCGGGGCGGCTCGGGGGGCGGCGCGCGCCCCCGCTCGAGCGCGCTCACACCCCGCGGGGCCGCTC
>JAUBNY010000614.1:1079671-1139329 GCA_032275445.1 Crypturellus soui | reverse complement strand
GCCCCGCGCCCAACGGCCGCGCGCCCCCAACGGCCACGCGCCCCGCGCCCAACGGCAGCGGCTGAGGCGGCGTTGCCCTCCGGCGGGCTCCGGGCGCCGGGTGAAGCGGGCAGGCTTCGGGGCTTCTTTTTGTTCAATTATTATTTAATTAATTTATTGTTTATTCCGAACGTGACACAGCCAGGAGTGATGTCTAGTTTGCTCGCATGGGGTGGAAGGTGTGGGTGGAGGGGAATCGGTTCAGCATGAGAGATAGCAGGGAAATGATGAAAATGATGTCCGCTGCGCTTTTAAAAGCAGCTGCTCTTGGTATGTTTTGGTTATTTTTTTTAAACAAAAGTGTAAATTTAAACCCATGCATTTGCTCCGTTATTGTTTTGAAAAATATCACTGCCTAGGGGGAATGAGGGAAGATGAGGCAGGGGAGGAGTAGAAGAAAGGGGAAGAAAAATGGACCCCTGGAAAGTCATTCACCATTTGGAGCAGCGTGAAAATGCACCGTAATTGCTAGCAGTGCCACCAGGTATGACTTGCTCCCATACAGCTGCTGGCTGTGGCTCGGGACAATCTTTGAGGCATCAGGTCATGAGGGGACCTGATCGAGTCTTCTCTCGGCAATGGCGATGAGGCTGGTTGTGGTGGGCATCTCCATGGAGAGAGCAGGAGGAGTATTAGAGGCATTAATCCTGCTGCGGAATGTGTAAGTGTGGCATGCGGGCTGCAGTTTTGCCTTGGTGATGGAGAATAGCCTGGAGTTTTGAATCCTAAAAAGTTTAGACATCCTGTGTAACTGCTCTTAACTATTGTGGTTGCTTGTTTGCTTTCTGAGTGTCTTTAATCCATTTTTTTAAACTTTCTTTTGATTAAACACACAGTCTGGGTGAAATTCTGCAGTCTAATCTGACTTGGCTAGTTAAAATTCTTGTGGTGACATTGTTTTTTTTTTTTTTTCCTTCCTACTATGTTCCCTAGATGCATTTACTGGAGGCTGCACCTCTCCTGTTAGGAATTTTCCCTTTCTCTGATGGTTGACAAACTACAGTCAGATTTCAAATCTTTACAGCATGAATACGGACTAACTAGAGGCTGTGCAGAGCCGAATCCGCAGTTGGAGTGCTATCAAAAGTCTGCAGCAATACAACTCTAGTCCCTGGACTGGATGATAAACTTATATAGGTTCTTGGAATGGTGAGTGGGTGAGCCCACGCTACCCACATTAAAAGTCGGCAAAAAGCCATTGCGAGAATAGCCCAAGCACAAAATCAGAGACTGAGATTAATTAAAACCATATTTTGTCTGACATGCTTAATAGCAGGTTGTGCTTTTATGGAACATTTTCTTGGAATATCTCAAAGCACTTGACAAATGTTGGTTAACTCACTTACCTCTTTAGGATAACTGGGCAATATATAAGCCTTACTCTACCTGTTATTAAAACGTGACCGCTTCAAGGCTGAACCGCATTGTTAATTCTGCACTGCTGATGTTCATGGAAGTTTTCAGGCACCTAAGGCAAAGGTTCTAACAGTATTGCTTGCATTATAGATACACCATCATGTAACAAGTGGTGACACTTCCAAACTTCTCTAAACATGTAAATTTCTAGCAAAAAATCACTGTGTTGCTCCTCAAGTCATGTCTGCTAGCTGTGCAACCCATTTCATATTGAGCACCCCTGTGCTACATGCTTGCTGTAACTTAAAAGGCAAAGTCCTGTGTGCTAGAGAGCTTAAGTGAGGAAAGACAGTCATCAGTGAAAAGCTAGATTGGCATCTAGATAAGAAAAGTCACCTAGTGCTGAACTGCCCTGAGAAATGAGGGTAACTTTTTTTATTACTTAATAAGTAGAAAGACTTGAGAATACTAAGACTCCTAAATTCAATTTTTAAAACACTTGTTTCAATTCTCAGCATGAAAACAGCAAACTGATTTACACAACATTATTAGTCTCCAGCTGAGACAAAAGAGAGGTGAAAACAAATCTGTATTCGTAGTGTTCAGACTGCAGAACTTGCCTGTCTCACCACTGCCCTGACCCAGAGGACAGGAGACAGTCTAAAGGTGTATGTATGCCATAGCACTGCAGGAGGCAAACATGGTGAAAATAAAGATGAACATTGTAGCCATGTCTAACGTAATGTATTTAGTAATCTAGGAAGTTGAGAAACCTTATCCCTGGGCATCCGACTAAAGAGTGGGTGCTCTGGTAAGCCAAGAAGGCAAGAAGATTGCATGTCTTCTGTAGATGAGTAGACTTTCTGCACTCTTCTAGCTCTCAGCAGCAAAGATGGCTGGTCTCTAATTCCTTCTAGTCTTAAAAGGAGTATATATAATTGTGTTAAGTGAACACCAAGAGGATAAATGGAGAAATAGCCTTGTTTTAGTGCTTTGGGGTTTTAAACAGGATCTTCTGGCAAATGGAAGCTGGTGGCCTTTTTTCAACATCCTTATGTTGAGGCATACTGCCTGGGGATATTGCTGTGGGAATTTTGTGGTGAAGCTTTGATCAGCATGGCAAGAATATTATGTGAACTGGACTTGAAAGACTTGTGGACATCAAATTCCCACTTGTAGCAGGTAACCCGCTAGTGAGAAGAGGAAAAGGCAACCACTAGTTGACTTTCAAGGAGCCGCAATGTGAGATTTTGTAACAGGAGTTTTTCTTTCCTATAATGGTTTCCACGGAGGATAAACAAACTGCATTTCAAACATTTTACAGAGACATGTCTTTTTATTTAGACCCTAGGCTAAGGAAGGAGAAGTGCTACCAGGTCAAAACAACTTAAGATCAGCTGGATAAATAGGTTTGCCTTCCTATGATAGAATAACTTTTTCTTCTTTTCTGCTTTGTGCTGGTTTGCTTCTGACACCAGTATTTTAGTTGTTCTTATGCTGTCAATGGAGAACTTAAAATCCCAGACATGTTTTAGGCTTTACCACAAACTGTTTGACTCGGCTCCTGCCTTCACTTCCAGGCTCTCATTAAACAAGCGGTGGCAGCAACATTAAGCAGGCCAAGGAGGCCGTGGGAAGGAAAGACCGTTCTGAAATTCTCCAGACATCTTCTTGGGCATCTCCTCCCTAGCTCTTGGCAATTCCAGATGTGATTGCCTATACAGTTCACATTTCCCCATCTCTCTTTTTTTTTCCCCAGTTAAAGTCTCAGGTCCACAGTCTTGCATTATCCTTTCATCTTTACAGCTTGTATGTAACCAGTCACAGACTGGTTCCATTAGGGAGTGCCAGGATCTCATGATTCCAGAATCTCTTGATTTAATGCATGTAGCTGCTTTTTCTTCTTCTCAGCTCATAGTATAGTGAAGTCTTTCTTCCTCCAAAGGGATTCAGACTGTTATACATCAACCTCACATATATGTGCCAGGCTCTTTAGCCTCTCCTAGTTTCACCCCATGTTTCACAGCCCAGAGAAAGAAAATTCACAGTAAACTTTCCAACACAGAAAGTGGGAACAGGCACTTGGGGAAATTTGTCCCTGTCATGATAGTGACCAAAGGTGGAAAAAGAAGAAGACAGGCAATGGAGAAACATTGAATAGACCCTAGGGTATCCCAAAGCTACGGCCTGGAAAGTATTCTCCAAGCACAAACCTTTCTTAGCTGTTATGAGTCATCCAACTTCGTCTGAAAGAACAACAGATGTCCCAGCGCAAAGTTTTCTGCTCCGTGTGAAAGGAGCCCAAAGACAACATCCAATAAATATGCAATGATGTTGAAAGGCTTCTGGTTCTTCTCTGCTGTGTTTCGCTTTTCAAGTCCTGTGCCAGCCAGGAAGGCTTTTCCCACATAAGCATACAAGACCTAGTTAGTGTTCCATGTTACAGAAAATGCTGTCTAGTAGCCATAGTCAAAAGTCAGTAGTCTTGGACTTGGACACAAGAGAAATGACCAGAGCAGCTGGCTCAGGGTTTGAGCTTTAGTTTCTCTAGCCTTGGCCTGCCCATACTCAGCGTTTTGCAATGGTCTCAGTGTGAGAGAGATCTGGAGTTCGATCCCTTGATGGTGTCCTCTGGATCTGTTGCCAGTTTGGTTGTTCTGGCTGACCTAAGTTGGTGTTGCTGGACTAAGCTAGTGTGGCTTAGTTAAAATGACTAATCTGGCAGCACCTGTACCATGACCTCTGAATGTTCAGAGATTCACTCTATGAATTTTCATTAGATGTTAGCCAAAGAAATGCCAATAGTGTCAGAGAGCTGCTCCATGCAGAATAAAGAAAACAATGTGACTATAATCAATTTGTACCTTACCTGTCCACTAATGCCAACAACTTGTCATATGGGAATCTTTCACTCTGAATTCTATTGATAATTATCTGCCACTGAAATAAGGCTTTTTTTTTTCCTTACTCTTTCTTTTGTTCTTCCCTTTCAATAAGTTTTGGGTAGAGAAGAACTTGAGTGACAAAGTTTAGAGGCAAATATTCATTCCCTTCCAGACTTCCCCAAAATCTGCAGGTTAAAAAAAAAAGGAGTGACTTGGTTAAGATCCTTGCTGCTTTATTAATCCCCTTCTATCATGGAAACAGAGACTCAGTCAAAACAACTGAAGGCTAAAGATTTCTATTACATCAGCAGCTACTAGTGCCACATGTAATGATCTTGTCTGTACAAGTGACTCCTTGGTAATGTTAAAGTCTGGGACATTTGTTCTGCCACTGCTTAATTTTTAACAGCCTTGAACATCCTTATCCCCATTTGAGCTTGTACAGGTTTTCTTTAAATCTGTTGAAAAGTTCCTTTTACTATTTTCTCTAAACCTAACCTCATTTCCCTCACCTTTTACAGCCCCTTTCTTCTATGGAACATTTTGCCTTACAACACTTCACAGATTTCTTTTTACTCAGCCAGGGTTCCTATGCTCTTCCCTCATGCTCTGTGATTTAAGCAGGCTTCTCCTCTCTTGCATGAGATAATTATTGATCACAGGCATTGCACACTGCTCCTGGGCATTTGCCTTTTTTTCTTTTTTTTTTTTTTGTGAGCATGAACAGGAGAAAGTTTCTAGGAGTTAACTGTTTTGACTGTTAGTATCCTTGATCACTCATTCCTAATGAATACTCACTACTCACAAATATAGTCTTGGTGGTTTTTTTTCTTTCTTCTCTGGTCTCCATCTCCTTCTGCAGCTACTCTGGGTATCTCCACCTGATGATACATTTCCCTCTTCTGCCTTCCCTCACAGCTTCCAGACCCAACCTTATTCAAACACTGACACATTCTTTCCATCCAGCAACACCAGAGCTTGCTCTCTTCTTCATTTGATTTATAAACTTCCCCCTCTCCCAGTGTGATAGTTTGCAGAAGAAAGACACAAAACAGACAGATGCAATTTTGTCACCTCTTGTGCCAGATTCTGAGCCATCCGTACCAGTCCAGAATTACCACAAAATCCATGCATCACATTTAAAGCACTACCTTGCCAAAATTTAAGGTACTTGAAACAGAACAATCCCATTTATCTAGCACAGCATCTAAATTTCCTATTACAGTGGGGGGCAGCGCCTGAGATTTGCCAGGAATTAAGTAGTCTGATTTAAGTCTGGCATCTATTTCTTCAGTTAAGAATGAGAGGAACCAACAGGAAATGTCATGTATCTTCCTGGAGTTGGCATCCTCTCTGCTTCTCACTTTTCAGAGGACAAACATTTCATGGATCAGTATCCTTCAAGCTAAGCTGAACCGAGTACCTGTGTCTTCTGTTTCCAGGGTGAATGTATTCTGCACTAGGCTCTTGTTAAAAAGCTGTGTATCGTTGCAAGCACAGAAGATGAAATTTGTCATTCTCTGATCCTGGCTTCTCTGAGGGACTTGGGGAAGGTTCAGAAGGCCCAAGTAAGCCACAACACAACTGTAGCAAGGAGAGATGCACCAATCTCCATACACCAATGAGCAGCAGTGGGCAACTAAAATTAAGTAATTGGGCAATATGGAGACTTTGTAAGGAAGTAGCTCTCTATATCAGTGCCTAAAAGATTAAGTAATCCTGAAAGGTAAGAAGGATGGATTATCATTGAGTTTTTAGTGGATTTAGAGTGTCTGAGTCCCAGTATAAGGCGCATTTGGGTGGACATGTCCCATTCCTTCTTAACCCTTTTTTTGTAGACTTGGATTGACCTCCTCAAGGTCATTATTCTTGTAGATACTTGTCAATAAAACTGAGATGAGACAGGAGCCTTTCATATACGGACTGTTTCTCTCAGATCAAGTCTGGAAGAAGCAAATTATGATCTGTGGCTTGAGAGCAACCGCTGAGTCTATCAGGTAAGGTACTACAGAGCCATCAGGTTCTGCCTTAAACAAAATTACTCTTCAGATCAAATTTCTTTCCATTTATAAATATATATTTTTTTATTCTCAATAAAAGCTGTTTCAGGCAGGATTAAATGTTATGTATTGTAAGACAGCCTTTCCAGAAAGCTGTGAAATAGAAAAACATATGCTGCTCCCCTTTCTTAGATTCATTTGAATCATGATGCTGACTTGCCAGCAGATAGAAATTTCGATCCTGGAAAAAGGTATCCATCTCTCCAACAGCTGTGGGGAGTGAAATCTTTTATTTACCAACACAAGAAGAGCGGAAATACATGCTTTTCTCAGACTATTCTATGCCTGATCTGGAGGGATTTTAAGAAGGAGTTAGATGTCCAAAAAACATGAGCTATTCAGCCCTTGTCTTTTTGTTGCCCATAGCTTTGTAATGTCAAGTGGGCTGAAATCATCAGCTGACGTGACACAGAGCACATCTGAACAGATATCAGGCTGTCAGACTCTTGGTCATAAACAACTTGATATACATATGAACTAGCTATTTAGGGATAAGTGTCTGTAGCCCCATATCAATTCTCCAAAACATCCAGTTTCTTTAGTGAAGAACAATGACTTGGGGGAATGTCTTTCTAGTTTAGAAACAAGTATCTGTGTATTACAGCTTATTCCCCAAAGGCAAAAACGTTAAACACTTGCCATTTGAACTACTGGGCAGCTCAGGGGTTTCTAGTGGGAGTTTTATGAACAGAGCATAAAGAAGTTTTATTTTGTCTTACACAGAGCTGCCTGGCGTCTTGATCCACACCGATGCCTTTTGTGCAGTCATTAGCTGAAGACAGAGAGATATTCTAAGGCACAGATATCTGCAGGAGTATAACAGCTTCAAACAGACATGATGGGAGCACATGATAGACTTTGCCTGAGAAAAGCTTTCTCTAGGTTCTTGATGGGCTATGAAACATTTTTATGACATAATCCAGTGGTGAGGATAAGACTGAATGGCCAGTCAGCCTGTGAGTTACCGAGGAATTAGGTGTAACAGAAACTATAAAACACAAGTCCTCTGCTTCCAGCCACTAGAGCTGGTGTGGTCGCAGGTCCTTCAGCAGGTCTATGGCTATGTTCAGGAGAAGTTTTATCTAGGCACTGTCAAGTACTGATTGCAGCAGGAACCTTCTCTGATACTGCCAAGTCCTTTTCTCCCATATAGCAAGCAGAGGACTGAATTTTCAGAGACTGTACTTGGTCACTTTGCAAATATTATGTTGATAAGTAACAGAGAGCTCCCCAAGCAGTGCTCTTGGAGCAATGTTCCACGGCTATTAAGAATTAATGTAGGAGAAAAATGCTAGTTTTTAAGCTTGTTCAGGAAATTGCAAAGCTTCATCTAAAGTGTAATGCAGCTAACTAATATTAGCAAGAGCTGGAAATGTAAAAGTGAAGGTTATTGTAACCAAGAAGGCAAAAATAATAGAAAGTGTTTTTCTGGCAGTGATAGCTGATATTAGCAGCATGCAGAGGGACTGAATGCCCTGCTGTAAGAGGCCTCAGGGAAGGCCATGTGGGGAAGGAGGCCAGTGACGTCTGGATTCTTGTTTGTCTTAACAATTCATCTAACTATGAAAGAGTTCTCGTACTAATGCTGCACTCTCAGTCCAAGCCACTGTTCCCAAAGGTATATTTATTTTCTTCCTGATATCTATCCACTTCTTTCCATTCCTGCTGGATTTGGAAGACTATTTTAAATTATTCCTTGACATAAAAAAAACACCTGCATGAATTCCTTTTAATCTCAAACATGATTAATAATGCATCTATTGATCTCTGTGAATTATTCTCACCAAAGGGAAAGGTGAACCTGGTACACTGATTGAGAGAACTGAGTTAAGTACAATGGGGACTTGGGCAGGGAATACCCTCTAAGCCTGTAAGGTTTCCAGGTGCTCACAGTGGGAATTATTACATTTCTAATTCCCAGGGAAAGAGGTAGAACAGCTGGATGGATTCTGGATAGAGGATGCTGGTGAGCTTAAGGAATAAAAATGCAGAAGTCACATGGAGAAAGCATATTCTGTAGTGTTTCAGTTCTGAATAAAAATACCTGATTTCTCCTTGCCTTTTTAGTGCTAGTTTAGCTTTTTGCCTTGCCTGGAGATGGACATCAGAACTTCCTTTATGGAGAGAGCATAGTTGGTTGTGGCTCTTTGCAACCAAAGAGATTTTGTGCACTGGAAGAGGTCAAGGGAACTGGTCTCAGGAAATGTGCATTGGGCTCTGTGTCGCAAATAGCTGACAAAATCTCACTCCAGCGGGCAATTCCCCAGGGCTCTATAGGAATGCTGGCTGAGCCAGCTGGAATCCTTATTAATGACATGGCCGTAAAGACCTACCTTGCTGAATCATGTCATCAGAGACTGAAAGATCCAATCCCATGATCTCGCACTAAGCATCTGTGTAGTTTATCTGCTAGACCAGGTCACATCCAAGGTTCCTCTGTTCTCAAGTAACTTGAGAAAGGGTTTAATAGGAGAACTTTTGCCCCTATGTGCTTTCTTATTGAACAGACTTCTATGTTGGATTTTACTGCATTTAAAAGAGCATTTGTAATGTCCAATTAAACTGGAAAATCCATGCCCAACAGATTTGTTAAGTATGATTCTCCATCTAGTCATTATCATTAATGAAGTCATAACTTCCTCAGTGATTCTTGTGTGTCCTTAATTAGTGCCTCCATTCTGCATCCACCCCCTCAATGTGGAAGTCAAGCTGTGGTTTCTTCCTGGTTCTTGGATCTTTCATAAACCTCAATATGCTCTAGCACCTCTCCAACTTACCAATTTCTCTTTTTCTTTAGCCCCTCAGGATGGTTATTAATGCGCTTGTCCCAGAGATAGTGTCAACATCCCTCTTCCTCAACTACCAATTCCAATGCTGCAGCCCAGACTGTTCCCCAAAGGCACATTGTGGTCTTTGAAGATGCACAGGATTAAGCTTCTCTCAACTATACATTCTCTTTTCCCATGAGAACCTGAATTCTCCTGGGTTTTACCTTCCTGCAGCATGTTCATCACAGCTTATTACCGAGGCCAGACAGGGCTTATTTCACTCAGTTGCCCATGGGAAACTGGCAGGGTAAAGCATGAGGGACCTCACTCTTTTGATTCATACGCTACTGTATTTTTGTAGTTAATTGCTTGATTTTTCTGAGACAGATCCCATCTGGCCCTGATGTTTTGTCAGCCTTGTGACATTCTAAAAAATTTTATAACTATTTTTGGCATGATCTCAATTTTTGACAGTATTTCTGTTTTTTTCCCTAGAAAATGTATGGCTGTTCTTGGCATCTTTTCCACATTCCCCATTCCCTTATAAACATTGCGCAAAAAAAAATGTTTTATCAGCGTCTGCTTCTTCTGTAATTTAGCCTTCTACCCTTCTGAGGAACTCTCTGCTCAAACATGGCATGTTCTCTATAGCTCATGAGCTATCTATAATTTTTCTTCATCAGAGGAAGCATTTGGGCAATAGTTCTGTCAGTCTCCTCTTGCTGCTTCTATACACCTTTGGATTCTTTCTCTCTTGCTACAGGTTTTGGCTGAGCTCAGGTAATCTGCCCAGGATGTTTAATCCCAAATTGACTGCTAGCACATGAAAGGAGAAGACTTGTGATGACAAGCTTTGCAATTGCTACAGATACCGTGCAATATTGCACTGAAGTGCAATGCATTTAGTTCTTAATCCTTCCAAGACAGATGGATCTAATCCTAAAAATGTTTAAAGTCACATTCAGATGATCTAGGAGGTAGAACACAAGCCTTCATTTATTGCATTTATCAAAGAGAAGGTCAACAGATGATTTGTTTTAACAGTGCGTATAGATATTTATGCAAAGAGAAATAATGTGAGCGTTGGAAAGGCTTTTCAGTCCTGTTGACTGAAAAGCAGCTAAATGGCTAGTGAAGCTAGACAAATTGGCCCAAATACAGTGTAGTTTGTATATGTGTGTCTGTGTTTTACCAAGAAGTAACAAAAATTCCAGATCCCAACTGACAGATCACAAAGTGATTTTTGCCCCCTTTTGTCTTTACCCCCAAGTTTCCCCATGTCATTAATTTTGTGATAATTTGGGTCTTACTGCTTTTTTTCTGTAGTCATGAGCAAAGGCTTGTACCAGAATAGTGTCAGGGTGAACTCCCCTGCTTTCTGAAACAAAAGGGTATATGATCTGAATACTGCAATTCTTTTGAAGGACTATCTCAAATTAAACCAGAATTATTTAGATTTGAAGGGACGCTCTGCACTAGAGCTGGATTCCATCTAGTTTAGCACTGTACCACTTGGTGGGACCTCTGATATCTCCCTGTCAAATTTGTCTTTTCAAGGATATTTCAAGGATATTATCCTCACACTTGTGTATACATAGGCCTTCTTGTCTGTGCCAAGGTCTGCTGCCTGTTCTGATTTGGTGGCAAATCTCTAATGATAAGGCTTCTGTTGTATTATTTTTTCTATTCCAGAACTTTCTTACTAGCACTGACCAGGAGGAGGAAGCATCCCATAAAAACCCTGTGGATTTTTTGGTTCCAAGGCTGCATCAACTGTAAGAATCCAGAAATACTGGGAACCGTGGGGGAAACTGTGTGGGCATCGTCTCTCCCCCTCTCTTTGCTTAGTCTCTTAGCAACCGCAGGCCCGGTGGGTTTGGCACTGCTCCGTATGTACTGTCCCCACTGTTGGATGAAGAAGAACACAAGAGACTTAGCGCAAAGAGGGGGAAATGAGGGGAGGAAGAGTCTCTAAGAACATGAACCTATACACACTGGAAAAGGCAGACGGTCTGTGAGAAATGACAAGGAGTGGAAGAGTGTTGAGTGGAAGACGAGTGGTTTGCTTGATACACAGTTGTCAGTGAATGGGTTATTGTAGTTGTCAGTGAATGGGTTATTGTTCTGGTAGCAATGGGATGCAGGTAAGAAAAAGGCTCCATGCACTTTCAGCTGGAAGTACATGTGTGCTGCCATGGGATTCTTCCCAGCACTGTCCTGTTAATGATCCCCACTTGGGCTTTCTGCACAGATTGGTATTATTAATTAACATTTAAGTCAGGAAGCTCACCTGTCATCCTTCTCTTACCCAGGAAACCTTGCTTGGTTCACTTGTGCTTTGACTGTAGGAAAGCAGTGCAAGGTCTGACTGAGCCCTCCTTTTCATAATGCCCCTGTGGCTGCATCATAGCGCTGACCAAGATAAACTGAGTTTGCAAATGAGATGATTTTCACTCCATGGGCTGCTCAGGCTTTGGATGCTTGGCTTTTTTCTGGCAATGTGTTTTCAGTGAAATTGGTCTTGATTTCCTAGCAGATAGTGTGGTCTGGATCACATTATTTCACCTCCACACATGTTTCTACCCGCAAGAGATGAGTAGGACCACACTGCTTTATTTCCATAAGCAGCTATGTCCATTCTTCTGGCTTCACCAAAACAGTATCTTCCGTATGTCAAAATGAAAGATCCTGTGAGCATCTCAGTTGCTGAAGCATAGATGCTGCAGACAGGTAGCGCTTGCCCTGTGATTTTAATGTTCTTTTGTTGAGTGGAAGACGATTGCTGTGAGAGTAGAGGCAGATGCCAAGCTTTGCTGTGTCAGCCACTCAAAACCTAAACCTCATGTCTTTTCTCTGCACTTCAAATGCTTGCTCCCTTCCCATGTTTTCTGTGGAAGTGTCAGGAGCCCTAGGGATTTTAGTATGCAACAGGGTACTTAGGAGCTGTGCATTGCACCCAATCTTGTAATCATCAGTGCTAAGCCATGTACTTTAGTGATGCCAATGTGTGTGCTAGAACATTAACTGCATTACATGTGTTAAGACATTTCCCACGTATTATCCATTTTCTAAAAGACTGAAATATCATTATGATTACTGCCCAATAGACAGGTTATATTTTTCCTTCACCAAAAAATAGCTTCTTTGTATAGAAAACACATTACTCTCCATTGTAATTTCCAAGAGAAAATGAGAAGAAGATGGAACAAGAGTTAAAATTCTTTGTTTAACCTGATTCATCCTACTGGAAAAATATCAGTGTGCTCTTTTCCCTGGACCTGTGCCATTTGCTTCTTTATACCCTGAGAGGCATTGTGTTAAAGACATTATGAAACATTATAGATGGTGATGGCAGAGAAGTAGCTTAGCAGTAGCTTCTGCAGAGCAGCTTGTTCATAGCCACTAGGTTGATATTGAATTAGAATGCCTCCAAAATGGAAGTATTGTTTCTTTTTCATTTTCATAACTTTCTTCTAATGCCACATTAGCACATGAAACAGAAAGGAGAAGAAAACATTTCTGTTTTCATTTAAAACATTCCTTTTCTTAGCAGTTGGAAATCCTGTTGGGAATAATTAAATAAAAAGTATTTGGTAAATCAAAACTAGAGCTTAAAGTCGGAGATGGAAGTCTAGACTGGCTCTCTATCCTGGCTCATACATTCAGACTTCAGCTTTTCTGTGAACAGAGACCCTGAATTCTCTTCCAAATCTAATCAACATCTAACCCTGAGCACTTTGACATATCTCATACTATCCCATTTTCTAGTCAGCATGTTGACATTTACATAGAACTGCAGAAAGTATATCTGCCTTTCATTTCTACTTCCAAAATATACGTGAAATAGACACTTTTAAGGCAGTTGGTATTATATTATAAGGTAAAATTCTCCACAGCCTGCAGCAAGAGTGATAGCACGACGTGTTAGACTGATGGTCTCTCGTATCTGGTTTCTCTGGGGAGAGAGCATTCCACAGGTATTGCATATCTGCAGCTACCACTGATTCTAGATGTAACTGAGAG
Organism: Crypturellus soui; assembly: GCA_032275445.1. Lineage (NCBI taxonomy): Eukaryota > Metazoa > Chordata > Aves > Tinamiformes > Tinamidae > Crypturellus > Crypturellus soui. Next base: position 1,126,198 of record JAUBNY010000614.1, on the reverse strand, counting down.
TAGACTGAAATGGGAAGAGACCTAATTCTTAGTTCCTCTAATTAGATTGTCTCTTAGCAAATGAATTGTTAACTTTGTGACATATTCCTACAGATACTGGCCTGTTTTGCAAAAGCAGATGGTAAGTCTTCTGCATTTTCCTTTGGAAGAGTAAGCCACTGTAATACTCTTTTTGATATAGGATTTAAAATATCCCTTGTTCATCTTCTGTCATGTCTGACTGAACTGCAAATGGGAGAGTGAGAGCCCGTAAGCATGGAGCTAGGGCCACTGGCCCATCAAGCAGTAACAGGAGAAACTGAGGAAATGCATGTATTGCAAAGGAAGGAGATGTATGTGCATGAAACTGCAGGGGAAAAACAACCTTGGGAGAGATATCTCTTTACCTCGATTATCAATGATAAACTGTGGTGAGAAGTTGAAGTGTCAAAGGAGGTGCTGGAACAAAGCTGGTAAATAAGAAAGCAATAAAATCAAACAGCATTTGTGCAAGAAGTCTGAAGGCAAATAATGAATTATCAGACCTGCTGAGATTATAAGTGCTCCTTTATTAAAACCAGTAAGTGCTTTTAAAATGCATCCAGTTTAGTCCCCATTATGAAGAGTGCTAGGCATGATTGTGAGGGTCCTACACCAGGACGAATTCCTTCAGAAAGCAAGAAAATTGGTTGAAATACCAACTAAAAATAACACTGTAAGAAGCCTACTAGGACATAATAGAATATGATAAGATAGGGAAAAAAATCAGAAAGGCTCTTAAAAAGAGATTAATACCCAGAAATTGTATATAAACTGGTGCTGCATGGCCCTGGCAATTGTCTCTTAAGCCTGAAAAATTGAAGGTTTAAATTGAAAAGCATTGAGTAGAAGAAGTAAGGAAGGGTGCATTTTTCGGATGTCTGTGCCATAACACTCACTTTGAAATCCCTGCGTCTGTCTTACAGCACAGAATCTGACCCACAAACTCGTCCCCTTATTGAGAAACATGTTCTGTCTCTCACATCACCCAAGTAAGAGAAAATCTACAAATAGAGCTTCGTTGACAGTCCTACCGGTGGTGCCAGAGACAGGACAGAATCCAGCTCATTCCTCTGTGCTTGCAGCTTCATTAGTAAAGAGAAAAATTACAAAAAAAAAAATGCACAGAACAGATAAATTGAATAAGAACTTTTTTATAAACTCAAATTTCTGACTTCCTTTTTATGATATTTCCAGAAAACTCTGTTTCCAAAGAGTACAAAAGAGATGTTGTCAAAACATCTCGTGGTTATTGCATTTCTCAGGCAGCCCTGGGAAGGTAAGAACGGTGTTTTTGAGAATATTGTCATGAGCAAAGAGGAATTTCCATGCCACAACTCAGCCTCTAAGCGAGATTGTTCTAAAGGAGCGTATTGGAGTAAGGGAGCTAACTCCTGGCTGATAGTAGCCTGGAGATGAAAGTAGCCTTTTATTTAAATTCAATGTGCATAGTGTCCAACCCCGCAAATCCATACCCAGGCAGAAGTACCTAGAGTGTGAAAAGGAGATTCACTGTATGGAACAAAGATCTCCACATCACAGCTATGCCTGCCGAAAAGCTGGATCCAAATATGAACTTTCCGGGTCTGGTTTAATCAACCCAGTGTCACAAAGTGAACTTCACAGTATAACTGTTTAAGGGTAGAGATGTATTTCTCCAACAACAGAGCAAACATTTTCATTTTCCGCCACACCTTGAGCCAAGAACGAAGAAATTTCATCTAACCTAACTCAGAAATGTAAGCAGTCCTTTGCACGTTGGGATTACCTCCTAGCATAGGTCAGTGCTCAAGCTGGGTTGTCGTTGCCACGCTCATGAGCTTTATCTGCTGTGGTTTTCTCTAAAATGAAATCTTTAAAGTTTTGCCTTTTCTAAATGACCAACAGAAGCATCTGAATTTCATTTTCTTTCAAATTCGACAACACTTGACCCTTTAAAGTATAGACACTGAAACAATTTTTAATCTAAATGCCACTTCTAAGCAAACACCCACAGAGTTATTAGGCATTTGCTCAATACAGTACATCCAACTTATATTAAGAGGACCAAGCTGAGACCCATCTGCTTTTTAAGCATTATCTGGCTCAGTCCCCAAAATCCGGAAAAATAAAAAAGTGGCTTGTGATTCTCTGTTAAGAAGAGATTTTACAAGATAAGCTGAATTTTCTTTAACTCTCTAGTATACTTGACATGACCAAGGACTTCCTAATATGACTGCATCACTAGGAACATTTTTACATGTAATTTAAATTACTGTTAATAGCAATGAGGAAAAGATGATGTTGGCTTCTACAGAATCAGGTTTACCCTGCTCATGAAAGGGAAGCTCTGCTCATAATTTCACAATTTCACCTAGGCAGCTTGAGAAGTGCTGAAGCTCTCCATGGGAGACATTACACATCAGAGAAGTAAAAAGTTGGTCAGTGTCTTCAAAGCAAAAAAAGGGGAACTTGAAAGGCTTCCAAATTAAAAACAGTTGTTTAGCATTTTTATGTCATCTAAAATTCTTATGAAAATATTTGTAAGACAAATGGTCTGTTTTTCACCATTGTTAGCTGGGACTTTGTTAAAAAAGCTTTGGAAATGTTAATTTTGGAGTAGAAAACAAAAGTTTTGTCAAAAAAGTAGTATTTAGGTTTGGAGTTTTTTTAAGCTAGAAAATGTTTCTGAGCAGTCCTGAGCAGAAGACGTAGGGCTATCTGTGTTTAGATGAAAAGAGTAGAGATGAATTAAGTAATTTAGCATTCACTTGTGTGCTAATAAAACCCAAGTACCACAGCATTGTACTTTTTACTTAGAAAATGAAATGCTGTTCCCTTTGAAGCTGATGATTTTGCTTGGATTGCAGTGAATCCAGCATTTCAGCTATATTCTTCATTAGAGGTGATGTGGAGCTGTGACTGGGCAAGAGCATTTTAGAAGCAAGAGAAGCATCCATTGATTTGCACAAAATAATGGATTTTTCTCTAATCTCTTTCCATTTTAGATAAATCTTTGAAAATAATTCAAGCTCAGCTAACCAGACCATATACAAAAGATCAGCCCACATCACTGAAGTGTGTCGAAATTATAAGACGTGGAAAATAAGAGACACCCTAATTGCAGACCATGCTACTGCCTCTGCCTAAAGCCCTTGTATACACAAATCCGTAGCAATGGCATTTCTCTTTCAGAGCCACTCCTGCACACCGCTCCAGCGGCCTGCTCAGGGAGCTCTAATGTGCTCCTCTCGGCCAGCTGATCTGAGGCCAAAGGGCCAGCAGCTATTGAGTCATTTACTGTAAGAAATGTGATTCAGCATGCGCACTCAGCTGACGGGACAGAGAGATTGGTGCTTTTGTGGAGCTCAGCCCTAAGATCCTGATGCTCGCTCCCCGCTGGAACTTCCAAATGAATCTTCCTGCGCTGCAGTTCCTCGCAGCACACGTGGCCCCGTCCAGCCATTCCCCGACATGCGGCTGCAGTGCGCAGCATAGCAGCCCGAGTGCTTGCTGATGCGTTGCTTCCTGGTAATTAATTTATCTTGTCCCGCCTGCTATTGAAATTAATGAGCCCTGAGATGGGTGGGAGGGTGTATTTTAACTATTCCTCAAAGTGCACAGCCTGCTGTTGAACTTGAATTGCTCTGCACTGCAAAACATCACGCTTTCAAGTAGGAGGCTTTTAGTCTTTTCTGACTTAGCTAGTTTCCCTGTCAAGTACCTGCAATTAGTATTTTTTTTCCAAAAACAACAACAAAAAAAGGAGAGTATAATTTTTGACATTTCAGCCTCAAAAAAGTGCCTTACAAAAGACATAAAACTTTTTGAAGACTCCATAAAGAAAAACTAAGGATTGTCCATTGGCAACTCCTGATTATAGAGGATTATTTCAGTAAGAAGTTCAGACCATTAAAGCTTAATAAATTGTGTGGTAAATGCTTCAGCAACCATAGACCACAAAAATCAAACTTTTATTTCCTTACTAAAGAGAACAACATCTTGTCAACACCTGTGTGCAGCCTAAATTCACCCTTTGGTCAGACTCATTGGCTTTTTGTGCTTAGCAGCATCGTGTCTCTGCTTGCCCCCCTTCCTGAAACAGTTTGCTTTTAGTTGTCCTTGCACATCACTATTCTCATTTCACATTGCTGTCAAAAAGCTAGCGTAACAAGCACCTTTCCATCTGGGTGTGACAAGGCTTTCCATTCGTGATTAAATGGTGTTCTAGGAATAGTAATTAATTGCAAGTGAAAGCATCCAGATGAAGTCAGAGAGTGGTACACAAGTGTGATCTCGCTCTGGACATCTGCTTAATTGATTACAGCAATACTCTGTAATGCTTTAGGGTAGAAAGTAAAGAAATGGTGAATCCACTTGAACCTGCACCGGAATTATACTGAAAACATGGCATTTATTAAAAGAACACCTGAAAGACTGAGAGATTAGATAGCTTCCAAAGAGCCTATTTCCCTACTGGGCAGTCCGTAGAACTATAAAGGTATTTTTGAATATTTCTTAATATTTTTGCTTTTCATTAGTACTGTTGTTTTCATTGCAGAAACAGGTGTACATATCAGGAATTTTAACCATCAGTATAATGAAGATTATGAACAGACAAAATTTTGTCAGTTGTAAATTAAAAGATTCTTCTGCTTGCTGCTGCTGCCAATTTGTCATACTTTATATGGGATCTTCAGAAAGGCCATATCTGCTCAAAGCACAGGTCCGTGTAGCTCAGGATCCCATCTTTGGGCAGGGGTCAAGAAAGGACACCACAAAATGAGTAAAAGAACAAGGAAAATCAGTAACATTTCTCCAGCCTTTTTCGGTGACTCAAGAGCTTCCCATCCTTGCCATCTTCGTGCATCTCCTAAGATTACTAGAGCCCTGTTTGACTTCTAGGGGAAGAAACAGGTATTTAGCATGGGCAGCTTTACAGATCCTATTTCAGGATCTTTGTCTTTGCTAGTGATGCCCATGGAGGGCTCAAAGGAGAAAAGCTATTTGGGTTCCCCAGCCAGTCTGCAGTTCCCAGCTGTTTTCTCTGTCATCATTTCCCTCCGTTCATGAGTGTCTTCCTGATCAAACAGGAGCTGCTCCTCTGTCCAGATAACCAGATACCTTACCAATTTTCTCCATCATTCCTCACCACTCCTTGGCTCTCCTCTGTGTCTTATTGCCTCGTGAGGCAAGACTGACCATTTCCCCTTTACTGCCTATGCTCCAGACTGTCCATAAGAAGCAAGCAGAGCGCCAAGGCCACCAAGAACAAGAGGGAACCCTCTGAGGCCCCTGCCCAGAGCTGCTCCAGTCCAGGTCTCAGCTCTCACGGGAGGAAGACCGAAGCTGGGAATCTCAGCTGCCTGTGAAATTAGGCCAGGGAGATTTATCTGCATGGCTACAGGCAAACCTTCCAGCACACAGTTTTCTTGTGGAGACCTTGGCTGCATAAGGGCTAGGCAGGAGGTCCGGGCCAGCTTGCCCTGGCGCGCCGCGGGAACGATCCAGCAAGATTAGAGGCAATCAAAACCACGCAGTACAGGTGAGAAAAGCAAGAACCCAATCAAATATGAAATAACTCATCTGGAAGGCATCTCCTGTTGCGTGTTTTAAAATTAACAGCCATTTTACTGTTTCCATAGGAACGCTGCGGAGTGTTCACAACAACGTGCTGTACAGCCGGCAGGCCGGTGAAGCTCTGAGCGCGCACCCCGGGAGGAGCTAAGGCTCCCAGGTGCTACGTTGTCCAGCTTTTTAAAGTGGAATTGGAAAGCTGGTACGTTTTGCAGAGGACAGGAACGTGCAACTGGAGCAGGAGAGTGCAGCTGGCAGAAAGAGTCCCAGCTGTGGTGTTAATAGGTCGTTAGAACGGGGATAATTTATTACAAAGCTCTGCCTGGCAGTGCCTTGTCAGGGGGATAATTAAAGGGGTGTAATACACATCAGTGGGGGCCCTAGAACACTCTGCTCTGTAGTTCGTGCATAAGCCAAGTCATTGCAGTCTCTGCCTCGTGTCAGCAAGGCAAGAGCCACTAGGCGGTTTAAAAATGAGGAGCTGCTGCAAAGGCATGCGTGCAGGTGCTGAATCCTGTCCTGTTCACGTGAGTGAGCGCCCACGGCAGACACGGGTGCTCAGGATACACCCCTGCCAAGGACCAGGCTGAGATCCCCCAACCTTGTCGCATTGGTGGCCGAGCAGATGGTGAGCTGTCCTCGGTGTTGTTTCCTATTCCAGTCTCTTGGAGAGGGACTGTGAGCTGGCAATTTCTCAGCTTGGGTCCAACAGATCCTCAAAAGTCCTATTATTTGTTTCTAACCTCCTGGGAAGCAGTGAGATGGGGCTAGGTACCTACATAGAAACTAATGAGACAAGAAAAACTAGTAAGACAGAGACTTCTCAGAAACTCTTGTCCCAAACAGTTTAAGTAAATAGGGTCCTGAGTTTGACATAAACCAATGAGTAACATGTAAATCATGCCCCCAGATTCCTCAGTGCCCATCCAAACATCCTTCTTGCCAGAAGGGACATCATTTGGGTAAATCTGAATGTGCGGAAATTTACTCTACCTGCTCACAGCCCCTTCCAACCATAACTGTTTGTCATGCACTCCTGGACTCTCCATGTGAAATCCCAGGGTCCTGCTGAGAGTGCCTCGTTTTACATTATATTTCTACATACAGTTGATTAGCAAGTTCATGGCAGAGAGATGGGGATCTCCAGTTCAGGCAAGGTGAATTTTAAGCTGTTTTATCATGATTTCAGGCATTCGTCTGATGATATCCTTCATGTCAGATGAGTACAAAAGGCAGTAAAAAATCCTGGTGAACAATATGTGATGGCAAAGCATAGCAGAGCAGCCAGAACCACAAGCATCGTGTCTGTTAGACGACAAGATAACAGAAGCTGCAACACACCAATCTTATATATGGAAATTCTGTTCTCCCAGTCTCACAAGTTTTTGAAAACACAGCTTTTTCAGGCTTTCCACTGATAACACTTTGAGGCTCTTTTGGGTAAGCATGATAAATAAGCAGTCACTACCGCAAGCATATGTTTGATTATCAATATTTTTTCCAGAAATATCTCACATTTTATATCTATGCAGACCAACTGTTACACCTGAAATAGGTCAAATGGCTGCATAAATACAAGTTTCTGAGGGAGATCCCTCACAGATTCAGGAATTAAAAAAGCTGCCATAGCAATGGAAGAAACAAGAATCCTTGGTTAACTTTCATAGTTAGAAAATTAAGTAATGAAGCTGTCAGAGAGTTTCTCCAAGTCATATTTTATCTTAATCTTTCTGAAATATTAAATTACAAGAGCTGCAGTAGCAAGCTCCCCAGACAAAACTGTGCCATACATACAAATTAAAAATAAATTATAAATGGCTCTGTAGAGGAAAAATAGAATTCTTCCCATCAAATCATTGAATGAACTGAGGAGAACATGTCTCTTATGGCTTATACAGATACTTAACAAGAGAAGGCTACTATTTGTCTTGCTAAAGCAATATCAAGTAATAATTGGGGCCATATTGTGCATTATTCTTTGCCAGGCAACACTGGCAACTAGGGCTGATTAAACTAAGCACAGAAAAGTGAAGATGATTCTTAAAAAATCTAGATTCCAGGTATAAATGGATGCTGGATGGAGGATTTTGAAGTCTATTTATGAAATTGCATGTGCTGAAATTTTGCAATTCAAGCCCATCTCTGTAATAATAACAGAGGGCTTAGCCTACTCTTCAGATTCTCTGAGCGCCTTTTTCTCCCTGTGAGCGCAGCGAGAGCAGGAGGATGCAGGCTTGAACTGTCTGAGTAGCACTCAGATGTGCCCAGACTAAAACTCCTTTGGGGCCAAGTTCAGAGAGAACTTGGAGCGTTGGCAGATCCACTCAAGTCTCCCAGAAGCTGTGGGAGCCTGTTGGATGGCCAGCACTTGGTCTTGTCCTAACAGCCGATGTGCACAAGTCTCCGGCAGGAGTAAAGCCCTTAGCAGATTGTCATCGTTCCAGGCAGGGGAGAGGACAAAAATACTGGATCCAAATGAAATTGCTGGCAGAATATCGTGAGATGAAATAGAGCCTGTTACCTATGCAAAATACCTATATAAATACCTATATAAATACCTCTGCTCCTGTGGGAGACGAATTCTGAGCTCCTTGTTGACCACAGATGGTAAAGGGCTCCTCTGAACATATTTGGAGTGATAATAGCTATAATAACTATTACAACTATCAACAAAGTATCCCAGATATCCAGCCAAGCTCCTGCTATAGAACTGAGTCAGGGATAAGAGGGATGATTCAAAAGGTGAAATATTGCTTTGCGTAGCATGTGGGTGTTCTTCTAAGTTTTCCATCCAAGGACTGACCTTGCTTAGTTTATGAGATCTGACGGGACCACGGGCCTCGCTGCTCGACTGTGGTACAAAACACTGCACTAATTCACAGGTGCCAGATCTGCCACCTCAGATAAAATACACTGGCAGTATTGAAATTTCTTATGGAGCCCTCAGCCTTTTCAGTGTGTGCCATTTAAATAGTCAAAGGAAGAATAAATCCAGGTTATATATTGAAAGTGCTGCTGAAAGCAGCCCTAGGAAAAATGGTAGTAAACAACAATTTTAGTAGTATGTGAAAGTCTTTTAAAATGATTAGATTTATAGATTGTCTCAAAGTACCTCACAGACATTAGTTAAGCCTCAGAACAAGATTGTCCATTATATAGAGGTATAAGCATCTATTTTCTGTGTTTTACAGAGCCATGTTGCACTTCAAGCAACAGGCTGCACAGAGCGCAGCAGAGGAGAGGCTGTGACCTGGCATCTGACAACAGGAGTAGCACGGAGGAGAGGTTGGGATTACATAGTTACTGTTGTTCCACAGGTGGAGAAAATAGGTTGGAAGGTGCCAGGCAGAGGTGCTGGGGCTGCTCTTTCCGAATTGCCATGAGGTTAGCCAGCTGCCCGCCCTGGTGCCCCCCAGCCTTGTCCCTGCAGTAGGTGACAGGTCTGGAGCAACTCTAGGCTGGATCCTCATGGATCCAGCTTGGCAGGTGGCTGGGCTAGGTTGGCTGCTCCTGCCAAATAAACAGTTGTGGAGCTGCTGTGTGATTTCTTTCAGACATGGGGTCTGGCTGTCATCATGTTCCTAGAGTCTGTCTATGCACAGGCAGCCTCCTAATCTCATAAAAAATAGGTTGTCATCAGCTACTAGAGCATAATTCCATGATTAGGGCTGTGCAAATAAGATACTTGGTGGGGAGATGGTTAAACAGAGTGTCTCTAAAAGCCTGGCCCAGCAGCTGGCTTTTCCAGCAGGGATGGTGCTTGAAGGCAGCTGGCCCCAGTTCCTGCTGCAGCATCTTGGGGAGGGCAGAGATGTGTTGGGAGCAGCACTGTGGGCGCAGATTCTTAGTGTAACTCCAGGGTTACAGGCCCAGGGAAGCTGTTCCTGCAGTGAGGAGGAGCTGGTGTTCATTCCCCAACCTGCTCGTCGGCTCTGGGAAGTGGCTTGTGGCAGCATCAGGCAAGTGCCAGAGCAGGGGCAGGAGCTAGCCCTGACATCAGCACAGCTGGCACCCAGGATCACAGCCAAGTCCTCAGGGGACTCTTTTAAACTTATTTTGCGTTTAGATTTCTCTTTTTTTTCTGTGTTTCTTCCTCTAGTTGAAGCTATTTTATTTGACTCAAACCTGCAAGCATTTTTCTGCAATAGCAGCTGCTGTGCAGTCCTGTGAATAACTGCCCTCATATGTCTTACTTGCAAAGAGCCCTTCCCTGAAGCTGCCCTTTGGTTAAAGGGAGCTGTGTGAGATCTATGCTGTAGAAAATCATTTTAAAGAGATGGAAAATCTCTGATGGATGCTCTGAAAGGGCCGTATTCTCATTGCATGGCACATGCCTGCAGAAACACTAGCGGAAAGTCTTCAGCTGCCCCTGTGGTAGGAGGGTAGGAACAACTTAATTGCAGTAATAACAAGGTGATTCTGAAGGAGCAAATCATCTCTGTGGCAGGCCGTGCCCTAGGTGCACAATGCTGTAACAGTGGCATCTCCAAGCAGTTATTTGTCACAGGAGTAGCTCGGTTAGCACAGGCTGTCGAGCTCTGTGACCGGTACGTGCTGCAGATAGTTTTCTGGTTTGATTTCCTGCTTATCTGACCTTTTCCTTTGGGGTGGGGGGAACTAGTGCTGTGGAAATGGAGATTATTCGTATGTGGTTATTACAAAAAAAAAAAAATGGCCTTCTCTGAACTAGTTGGTTAGCTGTTGGGGAAGGGGGGGGAGCTAATTAATAAATGTGCTCACCTGGGAGCCAAATTATTCCTATGGCAGACTGCTATCCAGAAGCCCTTCTAGCATAGATCCATGGAAATGTTCTCCCTGGTAGGTGCCCTATGGGATAGATGTTGAATTACTTCCTTGATGGGCTTTGTGCTGTCACCCCATAATGGTGCCTTTTGCTGAGGGTGTGAGTCCAGCTGGCAACTTGTGCTGAGAAATCAGGAGAAACAGAACTCTGGACAGCCTGCAAATTGATGTTTCTGCTCTCTCCTCTTGTGATTTTCTTGTGGACTGGTATCTTGCTTAGAATTTTTGCCTGTGTAATTAATGTGAAGGGAAGATGCAAACTATGCTTAAATGCAGTTGTAGGTTATCTTTGCAGAAAGGGTTTAGTTTCTGGCATAAGAAAAACTTGTACAAGCTGGGAAAGAACAGGGTAGGCAGTTTGGTGCAGTTATAGAGTTGTTCTCTTATTTAAGTTTCTTCTTCATTAGCCTACCATTTTCTTCTTGCTACCTTTGAGGAAAATAATTCCTATCAGGACTATACCATATGGAAGCTATGAATGTTCAGTTTGAAATGGCTGGTTTATCTGGCAATTTTACCTTCCTTTTCACAAACCGAACAAGAAGCATTTTTGAGTAAAATCATGGAGAATGTCGTCTTTGTGAGGGTGTCTCTTAGTATGAGTCATGGCCTGCAGGTGGTTTGTCAGTGCTCTGAACTTCAGATATGTTTTGCTGGGGCAGGAAAATCTGAGGGTATTTCTGTTCTGTCTTGGGTGACCACAGAATTTAAGTATTGGATCTGGGTTCCAGATTCACTTGTGTGATTTATCTTAACATATTGTGCCAAAGCAAATGCTTACTATGAATTTTCTTTTCTGTAATATTGACAGTGAATGGAAAACAAATAAAACCAAACTAATATTTTCTTTTATTCAAGCAAATGCTCAGGTAATGCATTTTAGCAAATGACTTAACAATAAACTAAGGGTATTCATAGAGTCTCAGCCTGCAAAGTGCACCCAGCACTGTGTGCCTGATGAATAACTAAGGGGGACGTCAGGTACGCTGAAGTAGGCTGCTGTCATGCCGTTTCCAACATCTGCAGCAGCAATAAGCTATTGGCATAGAGGGAAGAAGTGTCTCAAGGCTATTTCCTCTCGTACCAGCCCCGAGAGAACAAAACTCGTGCTGTAACACTGAAACAGGCCAGCCTGTTCAGCACACTGAATCAGCCCCAAAACTCTGTGTTTTGATTTGTGTCTGACCCTGACCTTGCGCCTCTCTCCAGTTGGAACGAGCCAGTGTGAATCCATCAACTTGCACTCTCTTGAAGAAGAGCAGAGTTGAGGACTGAGCTATTGCAGAAGAAACACAGAGACAATATGTTTGGTTTTGGGGGGGCAGCCGAAGGGGTTGGGGTCTGCTTTGTTTTTTGTCTTGATGATGAGCAAACGTTCCCATGACTTCAAGTACTTCCTCGCTGTGGCTTCCACCTAGGGCCTTGCCTTAGCCTTCTCCTTGTGTTTTGCTAATCAGGCGTTCGTGCAGGCTCTTGCATTTAAGGGCGGTCAGCGTTCCAGTTGCTGCTCGATGCTGTCTCACTGCATCACTGGGAGCCAAAGGGAGGAGAAAAAAAAGAGGGGACCTGCTCTGGTGGAGAGGTTGCAAGGACACAGGACATGCAGGAGATAAGTTAACAAGCAGAAAACAGTTACCTGAGCCTTGGTCTTAGAAACGGCCAAGACCCTGTGCTACAAGCATCTTCTTCCTTAGCTATAAAACTCTGTGCATCCTATTCCTTTTTTCTTTTCATGTGTTCCAAACTGTTTAATTTCCACATGCACTATCACAATTTTCCTTTGTTTAAAAGGAGGGGATTTTTTTTTAAGAAGCAAACCTTATAAAAACCTTTTATGTTATTGTTGTTATCCACTTTGTAAAGCCCCTATTTCTAGGAAAACAATATACTGTGCACTGAAAAGTCTTCCACTCAAAGCATTTGGATAAGCTCAATTAATGTTACGTGGGATACTCGTTCTATTATCATTTAACTTGGCCAGCTTTCAGTGTTGCCTCTGACTGCTTTAATCCTCTCCAATTTGCCTTCATTTCATGACATTCCTTGCTGCAGTGTGCTCTCTCTCTGTGAGAATTCAAAAGGAAATGTTTCCATCAAATGTTGGGGACACTGGGGAGACAAGAGGAGACAAGAAGAAACTCGCTCGGATTTAATCCTGGGATTTAAAGCCTGGGAAGGGTAAGGAATAAAATGGAAGTACAGACCAGGTGGAAAAGCTGAGGCAGCTGCTGGAGCGCAGAGGGTGGGCAGTGCAATTAGAAGTACTGCAGGGCTTGCCCTGGCTCCAGAGAACGGTTTGGAATAGGAGAAGTAACACCCAGGGCCTATCCTTGGCCTCCTCCCAAAAACAGATGGATTATGGAAGGCGTCCTGGTGAGCCATGGACATCTGAGAGCCCCCATGCTTTAGGCCTTGTGGGTCAACTTTCAGCCACTTCTAATCAGAATCTGATTTACAGTTTGATTTTTTTATTATTTATTTACTTTTTTTTCCCTCCTTCTTGCCTGCTCCTGCTCAACCACTAATTCCCCAAGTTGCATATTTCTTTGGGCAATATGCTGCCAGCATAAAGGCACACAAAAACTGCAGCTTGGACAGAAGTCTGTAGTTGCATTTTTATATGCATGTTGCTTTCAGCCTTCCCTGTTTTGTACTGATGTCCACTGTCCCCACCGCGCTGCCTCCAAGAGCTGGCTAAAGGACACTTGCTCTTGGCTGGCAGGCTTTGCCTTGCAAGACAGACGTCCCACCCGCTGGGGGTTTCTTAGAAGTCTTCTCAAAGTTGCTCAGTGAAAGGGCAGGCGAAAACTAGGCCAGGAGCCCTCCTTGGCAGGTTTTCAAGGGCTGTAAATAGGAGCTTAGTGGTGTGTGAGATGCGGGAAGAGACCGCAGAGAGGGGGCACCTCCAGCAGCGCTGAGCAGAGGGTCGTGCCCTAACACTGTCTCCTTCCTGCCACCTTGTTCCCCTGCTTCCTCACCTTGGCCTGGGCTCTGGATGCTCTTCGGAATTTTTATGCTCGCTCTTCTGCCCAGAGAGCAACAGGGTGCTGGGACCTCTGCTGCTCTCACCTCCCCGCATGGGCAGCAGCTGTGAGGGTTGCTCATGCCAGGGCTGCTGAGCCCCGGGGCCTGCATTTTGCTCTTGCACCAGTGCTGTTGTTGATAGGGAGGCATAGGAAGCGGTTTTGCTCTAGAGCAAGTGCTCTACCTGCTGCTACAGATCCTCATCCCTGTTCTCTGTCACTGGGTCTCCATCCCCACTTTCCCTGGCAGCAGAGCAGTTGGCAGAACCTAAGCCTCTGCACCCTTTGCTACATGTTGTTGGCCCAGACCATGAGGACACTTTCCTAATTTTGCAGTGCCAAAGTGCTGGGAGCAAATGGGCTGAGCCCGTTGCTTGATCTGTTCCTTCCCTCACCGTGTTTTCCATGTCAGGGATAAAGTATCAGTGCTTCAGTCCCTCACTGGCTGCATGTAGAGGGCCAGGAGGCGCCAGCCGTGTCCCAGGAGGAATGGCAGTAAATCCCCTTTCATCCCTGCTGGGCTCTTGCTCCCTCTCTCTGTCACAGGCAGCCAGGAAAAGGGCTTCCCTTGCAGTCGTGTTTGCTGCTTATAATCATGCAGTGCTGTCCCCTGAAGCACAGCACAGAACAGGGCTTCTGCAAACAGCATTTCCCTTGCAAAAAAAATAAATTAAAAAGGAAACATCAACAATTCAACAATTTACAATTCAAAGCAGTGAAAATACAGGCGTATCCAAGATCAGTACCCACGGGATAAACTTTCTACCTTGCTTGGCTCACACTCGTGTAAAGCAGGAGAAAATCACCCTCTGGCTGATGGTTAGAGAGCCCGTTCCCAGCTTGCTCAAGCCCTCCCTGGGCATCTTACAGGCATTTTTGTAGAGCTGCATGGAGACAGTGGTTAAGGTGAGCACAGAGCTGTTTTTCACTGTATCTGCCAGTGCAGGAGCTTGGGGATGCAGCAGTGGATGGGTTTTGAATAGCTAAAAGGAGTTCTCCGCGCAGGGGAGCCTTGGTTGCAGGGGTGAGGCAGACAGATGGACTGCTGGTCCACAGGCAGGAGTACAGGAGTAAGCAGAGATGTAACCTCTAGTGTCCCAAATACAGCACTTGTGGATACAGAGGCAGGATGCGGAAACTGGACCATGGAAATTGGCCAGGCTCATGTGTTCTAAGAAAGGATGGATGGGCCAAGCTGCTGACCCAGTAGGGTATTTCTGGTACTTTTATTCAGTGATTAAGAGAAATAAAACACATTTCTGTGGTTCAGCAGCTACATCAGATGATATTGTATTTCACAGCTCTTGGACACAGCCAGTCTGTTAAAACTAGAGATAATAGATTTAAGGCCCAGAATGGAATACTCTGGTAAACAGCACAGTTCAAAGACCTTCCCTGTCTTCTCCACATTTGTACCTTCCCTTCTTTCCCATGGTTGTGGGCAAGGACAAGAAACATTTGAAGGTTTGAGGTAGGGACAGAGATCTTTATCCCTTCTAGGAGCACCTTGGGGTGCTGCACAAGCACGAGGATACCCTCTTCCAACCATGCAGCAGGGCTACTCTGAGCTCTGCACTGATTTATTTCGCCATATGTGGATTAGGGGAGTTCAAAAACTTGAGAAGGGCAGATCCAAACGCAGACACATACCACTGTATGATGAATGGACAGGTCAGGTCCCTGCTCCGTGCAGGCAGGTGCAGCCTTGCCACTGAGCCACTCTTCCATCCTGGTCTACCCCAGACTGTAGTATATCTTCACAAGGTCTGGCACAAACTTGACTTGTAGCACCAAGGATATTTTGAGTGTCAATCTAGGATCAGAGTATCATTCCTCGAGTCCTCTTCCTTCAAACTTTCTTTCTTCTCGAGTAGAACTTGTTTTCCCTCACTCCCCCTTGCAAAAGGTGTATCTCTGCATCTCATTTTGCACTCCCCCAGTCTTTCTTCAGGCTTCTCAGCTTAACTTTGCACTTGGGTTGCTGTCACTTCTTAGTTGCAGTTCTAGTAGTTGGCGCAGTTGCTGACCCGGGAGATGAAATGGGGCCTCAAGCAGCAGTTCTTGGCCATGGTGTTTGCGCACTCTGTCCATCACATGCATGTGGCATCTGTGCAACTTGCAGAGGCTCTAGATGCATGAGGTCGGCTTTTCCTGAGCAACTTTCCTACTATCGTTCCATGGGGTAGAAGCTGATTAAAATGTACCAAGCACTATCATCTTTAGTACTTTGAAAAAAAATCCCTGCAGTCGGTGGGTGGGTGTGGGGGAGGGAGTGATTGATGCAAAATGTCCCCTCTCCCCAGGAGATCTTTCTCCCCCACACCCGTAATCCTACTGTTTTGTACTTATGTAATTTTGTCATCTCATAGCGCATATGCAACCGAACGGTCACCAGAAGGAAAGTGGGCCAGCAGCTGGAGCAAGGGCTGAGGGCCGGGGCCCCAACCCCTGCCACGGACCTTGCCTTCGGATTTAGAGCTTTGCAGCAGGTACCACTGATGTGGTCCTGCCTGCTGGGTGCGTGTGAAGTGGAGCTTATGTGCAGAAGTGCTTTGAGATCTCTTGATGTGACGCAATGGGCCCGGGTGGCTCTGCTACCTCTGGGGTGGACTTGTCCAAGGTGGGTAATTTTAGGAAGAAGAAATTAGACAATATTGATGGAGAGTTTTATTCAGTCCCCAAACTGCATAGATTTTCCTGTACTCCTGCTTAATTGGCTTAATCTGCTTTTTTTCAGCCCAAACAGGTTTAGGAAATGTTTTTTATGCATATAGCAACAATGGGAGTGCTAAATTCCTGGAAGCAATGCCATGTTCTTGAAATATAACTAGCTAAAGCAGGTCTGATATCCTGGTGGAGTGCTTGCAGGGCTGTGGGGCAGGGAGGGAGCACGCATGGAGTTACTGCCCAGCAAGTCAGAACTGGAAGAGAGGATTAATTCCTGCCTGCTGTACTCTCTATGTAACACCCCTGCATTAATCCCTTGAGCTTGAATATTCATCTCTTTATGTTCCTATACATTAAATCTGGAGAAATGGTTCTTCCGGTGGGAGTAGGGGTTGTTTGTGTTTCTGAAGCCTTCAGGTTGGGTAGCTCTGTTTTATTCACTTTGCAGGAACAAGTATCATTAAATTTAACTGGTGATCAATATGTCACTTCAACTCATGGGAGGATTTACCAGAAAAGAACATATTGGATTCACTGGAGGCTAATGGAGATATTTCAAGAATCCTTAAACTGAGCTGATGAGGCTCAGGGGCCGGGCACATCCTGGTGGCACAGGAGGTCTCGCCGAGACCTTGTTCTTTGCTAGGCCTCGCAGGGTGCTTCCCACACTGCCCTTGGGAACTGGCACCAGCTGGAGGAAGCGCCTTCCAACGCTTACTTCATGGCTGCCTCGCTGGCCACTATGCTGCAAGCAAAACAGAAAGGCAGTAAAGCAGAGGCAGATGTAAATAAATGGGACAGAATATGGTCTTTGAGTCTGGTTTGTTTTGATTAGCGGGGTCTCTTTGGCTGTCCTATCCAAGCTGCCAAGATTAGCAGATAAGATTCCCAGCGCCTGCAGGCTGGGCCTGGCTCTCTGAGAAGAGCCCTGGCACCGGCATCCGTTGGCTCTGCCGGGCCTCTGCGGATAGGCTGGTTGATACTTGGAGCAGAGGGAAAGCTCATGTGTCCATCCTGGCGGATTCCATCCATTTGCCGATTCAAAGAGAAATCCAAAAGCACCGAGATATAGCTGTAGGTTAGCAAAAGGTGGTTGACCGTTACTTGCACACACCGATTGTAATATCACTTCTTTTAGCACTATAGATGTGCCTATATGCTCATGCAGTTGGTGTATAGTGTGGACATATTCATACTTTTTGCATCCCCAGTCCTTTTAAAGCTGAACTGTCTTCAATAGCCCATGAGTATATTCAGTAGTTAAGCTCCCTTCCTTCATTCTCAAGAGCCATGCATGCAAAATAGAGCTATGCCAATATATACCATTTAACTTTAGAGCAACTTCAAAACCAGACTTCACTACTGAGATGCAGCCACACGGTAACCAGCAGGATTTCACGCTGCCTGGCTTACGTACCAATGGAGACGGAAAGCTCCTACCCTAATGAGCAGCAACTCTTTGGACCTAATATTCAGAGATATGCCCATAAGTTTGGCCCAGAAAAAGGCTGAGCTACCACAAAGAAACTGCAGCTCCAAGACACTCAGTTGTCACCACAGCCATGTTTTTTTAGGCCTTGCAACCTGCTCGCTTCTCTTGGGGTGGTGGGACCGCCAGGGCCGGTGCCAGGTTGGAGGACACCCCGGCCGTGGGCCCAGTGCGCGGAGGTGGCAGTGCTCCGCAGGCCAGCGCAGTATTTTTAACATGACTCGAGAGAACTGCCAGCTCTTCTGCTGCTGGAAAAGGGATTATTTTTAGCAATTAGCTGCATTCAAATGTTCCTTTCATGATTTGCACAGACAGCAAATGGATTAGTAAGTAGATCACCAGAAAGGATCAGCTATTTCTTGGGATAAGAGCAGCATTTACCGTTTCTTCATACTTCCAAATAGCAGCTGATCCTCACCTGGGGTCAAGGAGGACCCTAATCTTGGTGCATCCTGTTAAGACTTGTCAGTCCCATCACAAAGATTGCCTGCTGGTTCTTTTCTCTTGCCCAGACTGTAATACCGCTTTGCGTTACCATTGCTCCTCTGAGCTCACGCTCACAGAACTTTCCCTGAAACATCCCACAGGCAGAGAAGGTGCTGGAGCAGATGGGTCTGATCTCCTCCCACCTGGCAAGCCCTTTCCATCAAACCTACCCCTCCGCAAAACCCACAGGAGCTTTGCAGCCTGTGGTGCTCTGTGCTGTGCAGGGTACTGTCCAGCATCCCTGGTGACCTCGTAACATCCCTGGGACAGGCAGGGAGGAGCCCCCAGCAAGGCTCAAGGCTGCAATATTGGCTCCAGTCTCAGATTAATGTGTCAGACTTCGACATAAGGTTTGGTGCTGCCGCATGAGGGGAGCAGCCAGAGCCTGCCTTCCACTTGCAGCGTTCAGTGCTTTCTCCAGCGCGCGTAGGCGAAAGGAGGTAATTACTGGGCTTTCTGCAGGTCAGGTTATTATTTCCTGGCTTGTGCAGAGGGCAAACCTGCCTGTGTGTCTGCGGCAGTGGCTGCTGCGTAGGCTGTGCCGCGGGCTCCTTCGTGAGCATCCGCCACCGCAGGGCTGGTGTCAGGGAACAGGGCAGGGGCGGCCGGCACCGTCGCTCCTCAGAGCTCAGTGTGTCATATAGTACATGCAGCGTCACTAACACTGATCTCTTAAGTGAGGCTGGTATCAGGCTGCCATGGGATGGCAGAAGGTGGCTGTGAGCTCGCTAGCACATAGGCTGCAATGTAGCATGAGCAGTGTCTCAGGCAGCCCTAGTTCTGCAAATATTTGAATCGCTATCACATGAAGTATGTGCTAAAGCTGTAAGCCTGCACTTTGGTTGAGGAGTTTGAGCAAAGGCACAAAAGTGAGCCAAGTGCTCAACAGATTTGTTGTACCGAGTCCTCTATTTGCTTCACCAGGTCTGGCATTCAGTACCATAAAGCAATTTTAAAATGTCTCGTTTGATCTGTAAGGATGGGGCATTATTTACCTGGGGAAAAATGCAAGCCACTGTTTGCGTGTCTTGGGCATGTTTCTCTCGTTTCTGGGCAGAAGCAAGCCACAGGCTTGCTGTCTTCAGCAGTTCAGAGAATGATACGCGAGGACGTCCAGGTAGCCTTCAGCTGGCTCTGGGCCCTCCAGGCCAGCCTGGAAGGGAAGTGCTCCCTTTGGGTGCAAAATCGCCTTTGCAGCTGGGAGCCGAGCCAAGATGAAGCCTTGCTATGCATGGGAGGAAGGGAGGCATAGTCTGTGCCTTTTCCTTCTCTCCACAAGTGTTTGTGTGAGTCAAGGCTTCCTCTGCAAGCCAATGTGAAGACTTTAATGCCTGACATTAAATATTCCCTTTGAAAGCTGTACTCAACTGGAAAAAGAAAAAAGTCAATTAAAGCCTCTTGCAAAGGAAAAGAAAAAGTCTATTAGCCAAAGCAGTGACATTTCCTTTTGATAGAAAGCTGGTGTTTCCAGGAGTCTGAGATACAGCTAATAGGCAGTAATCAAAGAGCAGAGGAACTGGCCCTTATGTAACGCATCTCCCATCTGTTCACCACAAACCCATTTGATCTTTGCCACAAAAAAAAAAAAAAAAAAAATGGAATTCAGCTCCAGAGCACAAAAAAAAAGACACTTTTGCACTTTTGCAACAAATGGTAAGGCATGTGTCCAGGCCACAGCTTTCTCCTTTTCTCCCATGCATAGGCACATGTGCCTCTCACAGGTACATTTCCCCACTGCCCAGCTACATTCAGGTGTGGAGTTTGGATTTGCCTGCTATAAAACTGGTCTCTAGCTGTAACAGCAGATCTCAGGGCAGGTCCTGGTTGGTGCTTGGTTGGTGAAATCAGTGAAAACCAAAGTTAAAGATTGTAATTCTGTCAATAAGCTCAGATGTTAATGTCAGCTCTGAAATTGGCTCAAAATATTGGTCAGCTGATGGTAATGACAGCAGTGTGGGATCAAAGGGATAACATGGGAAATAGGAAACTTTAAAGACGTCTGAGAGGTCTCTTGGGAGCTGTGCTCTCAAGTATCTGTACAGTTATATTAAGTCTATTGCCTTGTTTGGAGCTCAGGCTTTCGGGGTGCCAGTTATCCTGGAGAGATTACTGTGTAATACAAGGATCTGAATAAAAGAATGTGTTGGGTTTCAGGATTAAGAGTCCAGCAAGACGCATTAAGTGTAAATTTAACTCTTGGCATGCACATAAAACCCATGCACATGACTCGAGTTCATAAACTTGGCAGAATCAGGGCTAGAAAGGGCAGGGAGCTTTGCCAACTTCTCTTTCTTTAAATCAACGGCATGTGAAAACTGGAGAATATGTTATTTGGGAAGGTCTCGGTTTCCATTAAGGAGCTAGACTCGTGCTAGGCTCCCTCAGAGCAGCTCGGGGCTGGATTTCCATCTCCCGGGTGTGCAGAGTAGCGCCGCTGTGCAGGATCCTCTCACCTCCGAGGTGCCAGCGGCCAAGGTGGACATGCAGGATCATGTCCCTGTCAAGATCCCAGTGACAGCTGGTGTACACCAAAGTGCTGCTGTGCATAGATCTGTGGGGAGCTTTCGTTCTGAGAAGTGTGCACAGACATATACTGGACTATTTTGATTCCCAGGATTGTGAATAAAAAGATGACGCATGGTAACTAATTAAGACTAGTTGCAGAACCATTAAACTAAACAGTATTTTCCTTTGGGAGAACCACGAGCGTTTCATGCGCTCCATAATAGATTTCCATATGCTTTCCCTTGCCTCAGAAATGCACGTTCCCCGCTGTGTGTTCCCTGCTGGTTTTGGTCACTGAATTCTTGTTGCTGGAGAAGGAGGCAGTGAAAGTTATCGTATCCCACTGCCTCCCACAGGCTCTCGCTCCAGCGGGGTTCTGAGCGCTCCTTCCCGTCAGCGGGAATGCTGATGGCTCCCACTTAATGAGCAACGGCCGCGATAAGCGCATAAAAGGCAACAGCCTGGTTACGCGCGCAGCACAGGGGACAGGAGTTCGTAGGTGCCCAGAGCCTCTCGCGGAGGTCACCAGTTTCTCAAAGCCCCTTTCTGTAGCAGCTGGTCCCCATGAAGTGACCCTGCAAAGGAGACCAGGGGGCTTTTTGAAGGCAGTTTCTGCAGCATAACCCTGGACCGCATGCAGGGTGAGGCTGGTGCCTGCCAAATATCATCACTGCAAGTTCCACAAGGCTGAACTCCACAGGGTGCCTCACGCATGGGTTTCCAAAAAACATGGAGTTTTCATTGCAGCAGCGCTGAAGTGGTGAGTGGCTGGATTTTTTTCAGGTTTGTGATCTCTCTGATGCTCCTTTCTTTCTTTTTTTTTTTTATTTAGGACCAAGAATCCAATTAACCTTCAAGTACCCCTCCAGCAGTTAGTAGTCACAGTGAGAGACCAGGACTTCTATCAGGAATATGCAATTTAGAAGAAGACTGTCAAGATAAAATCCATACTTGGAGATACTTATTGTCATGAACTCGTGTCTCTGTAATAGTCAGAACTGAGAAATACTTGAGGCAGCAGCTTCATCAGATAAGTGGTCACTGCTCCCTGCTGTGGAATTTAATGCAGGCAGCTTGCGGCTTTCTGAAACCAGCTGCTCCCAGCAGAGCCTGCCTGGCCTTTTACCAAGCTGTGACCCAGGCAGGAATATTTAGCTCTTGTGAGCGCTGCAAGCAAGGCTGAGCTCTTAGCTCAGCCCCGGGCCCTGCGAGCAGGAAGCATCTCGAGGAAGTCTGACAGCTGAGCAAGAAGCGAGCGCCCAAGTTTCTGGGCTCGGCTTGGGCTGTGTCTGAGGAGTTGTGAGAGGCAAAGCGGGTCATCGCGCTGCTCGCCTGGCCGGAGCTTCGGAGCGTCCCCGGCCAAGTACGTGTAGGGCCCTCGGACAGGAAGAGCCAGGGTAGAGAGAAAAGCCTCTCTTTGCTGAGCCAGCAAAGCAAGGGCCCAACTGCCAGTGTTATTAAAAATAGACAGCCCCTAGATTTTGGCTAAGCTATGGGGGCTGGTAAGTCAGTGTGCATTCCTCGTGCAGCTTCACGGCTCTTTAACAGCACGCAGGATGCGGCAAGGAGCCCTCTCTGTGAACACGGGCCTGTTTCAGAGACGGGCGAGGCCTGCGGAAGGAGCCTGTAATTCTGGGCAGCCCAAGTCCAATCCAAAGCACCCCCGAGGCAGCGGGGACGTCGCTGTCCTGTGCAGCCCGCTCGCACAGCACTGCGTACGGTGCCAGCAGCTGCTCTGGACAGTTCGGCACTCCGGCTCCTTCCTGCGTGTTCTTTAATTTTCCAGCAACAAACCCGTAAGCTGCACCTAGTTGCTGTCTTGTGCTGCATAAGCATCTGTGCTTTGACAGCAGTGCAGGGCCAGAAGATGCTCAGACTAGAGGCATGGATGGGGCAGGTTCCTGTGCCCCATGGTAGGTTGCTTACCATGGGGCAAAAATGGAGTAACTGCTTTACTTAACCTTCCCTGAGAGCAAATTTCTTCTTTACTCTTTTTTAATTTCCTACTTTAATTTCATTAGAGAGGCCCCTGTGTCTCAGCTGCCACTTGAGGACAGTGAAGCAGAGCTATCAGGATGGCCCTCCCGTGCCGGGACAGTGCAGGAGGGAATATCCCGGTGTCTGGCGTCGCTTGGGCACTGGCTCCACTGCGGGTCCGGGTGAGTTGCCGCTCTGTCTGCACAGCGTGGTCCTTCCCAGGTCCTTCACGCTGCCGGTTTGTACCACAAAATTTACTGAGGGCCAAGAGCTCCGCTAAGCTCCCCATCCGTCTGAAATGCAGCTTCTCCTGTGCCGCCCCCTCCTTCCTTGCCTTTTCACGCATCTTTTTTCTCTTTCTGGAAAACTAAAAAAACAGGTTTATTTAAAGCAGGTTTTTCTGAAGAATGGAGGAACTGCTCAATTCTCCATCGGAGCTGCTTCCCAGAGAGCTCTGTGCTGGTCTGCAATGCAAAACCGCTACGGAGGGCAGAGGAGGAGGGCAGCTCTAGGCACCGAAGCGTGTGCTCTGCCCCACGGGAACCCTGCGCAAGCAGCCCGGGAGGCTGCCAGTGTTGGTTACTGACCGGCAGAGAGGAGCTGGAGGAGAAGGCCAGCGGGAAGCCAGCCCAGGGGTGAGTGAGAACAGCGCTGGCTGCCCTGTGGGCAATAAGCAACAGTGCTCCCTATCGATGTCCAACGTTTTCTTGCCCGTGGCAGGATGCTCGGCAGGGCGGGAATCCCAAAGAAATGTGTCTCTGCACGTGGTGCACAGCCCGAGGCAGCAGCGGCCGCAAGGAGCAACGGCAGCGGCATGGCCGGCACAAGCGAACTGGAAGCACCGGCTCCCAGGACGCTGAGGAGGTGCCCAGAGCCTCGTGACGCCCTCGGCCACGTGCCTGGGCACGCACCCCAAAATGCCGTGTTTAACTAAACGGGTGGTCCTCGAGTAAGGCAGCCTGCCCGGCGCCGCTTCCCTCGGCTGCCGCCGGAGCCGGCTCTGGTTTCTAGCAAACCCGGGCATCGGCGGCACTGCCAGGAGCCGGGGAGCTGCCTCGGTCCTCCTGCAGCTCGTGGCGTGCGGGGCAAGCGGAGGCGCAGAGCGATGCGTGTCCGGCCACAGCATGGGATTTATGAGGGGGGATTAACGTGGTGGGACACTCCAGCACTGCAAAGCAGGAACGCGGTGTGTCCATGGAGGAAATTGCACCACAGTAAAAAGCTGGAAGACTAACAGTGTATTTCCTTGTGTAGGCACTTTTGTTTCAAAGCAGAAGAGTTATGGCTGGCTACAACTATGCAACCTCCAGCGCACGGCGTCGCGAAAGCAGGGAGAACATCTCTGGCATGCAGAGCCCCGCGCCTGCTCTTTCCAAGCACGTGTCCTCATCTTCTGAAAAGAGAAAATAAAATCCAATAAAACCCCGTTCCTTATGGCATTAATTTAGTAGATTCCATCACAGCCAAATAAAGAGTAGGCCGTGCACCTGCAGGCATTTGTCGCTGTCACTTCCTTGGCCTGTTTTCCTGCCCGTGAGCCTGCAAGTGCGTGGGCTGTTTCTGCAGACCCCTTCGTGATCCCTCCCTGATGCCTGCTGCTCCCTGGACCGTGGGCTGTGGCTTTCAGACACTGTTCCCTTTCCCAAGGAGGAGGCTGGATTTCCCAGCAGCAGGAAACACTTCCACAAACTAACTTCTCTCTTGCTGGAAGCCCGTAAACAAGTGTTGCACGGGATGAAGGGTGTGTTTGAGCGAAACTGCACGACTTCCCGGAGGAAGAGCGCCCCACGGACGGCGGCGCGCGGCGACCGCCGCTCTGGGCAGCCCCGAGGGGCGCGGGACGGAGCGGGACTCAGCGGGGCGGAGCGGAGCGGAGCGGAGCGCGGGGCCGCGCGGGAGGCCCCCGGCCGCGTGCCGGCAGCGCCACCTAGCGCCGCGCCGGGCGCCCCGCCTCCCCGCGCGCGGGCTCGGGAGCGCCGAGCGTGGGACACCCGCGGGGGCCTGAGCGCCCGGCCTTCCCTGTGCCCCGCTCCGGGACTCGTGCACAGCTCGTGACAGGCGTGCACTGCGCACGCACACGCGTGTGCACGGCCCCCGCACGGGCACACGCCGCTGCACACCCTGCGCACACGTGGGCGTGCGTGCACACACGCACACACACACACACGTGTGAATGCACACGCACAACACATTAACACAAGCACAGGGCAGCATGCACAGGCACAGGCACACGCAGGCACACGCATGCACACATATGCACACCCGGTCATGTACGCAACCCCCGCATACATGCGCACAGGCACACACTCGCACACCCTGACACACGCACACGTGCATGAACACACAGCCATGCACACCCACACATACCTACACGCACACACATACATGCAGACATGTATGCACAAGCACACGTACACACACAGGCGTGCACATACGCACCCGCACAAGCACATGCACACATATGTGCACACATACATGCATACCTCCTCACCCGTGCGTGCACACCTGCACATGTGCACACCCACGCATGCTCACACCTGCACCTACATGCACATCCCCTTCAAACCTATGCACAGATGGGCATGCACACGCACGCATGTGCACACACACCCTCACAGGGACACACACACATGCACAAATATGCACCCATACATGCACTCACACACTCAGACACACGCATACACGCATGCCCCCTCGCACACGCACACGCACGGATACACAAGTGCTCCGGTGTGCGCACACGGGCGCGCACACGCACGCGGACACACGTGCCTACACGTGCACGCGCACAGGCGCGCGCGCCCCGCCCCCACGAGCCCCGCGCCGCTCCCGCCCCCCATTGATGCCCCGTCGCGAGGCGGAACGTTCCAGGCGCTGTCAGGCATGCTCAGCCGACGCCCGAGCAGCGGATCCGCCAGGCGGTAGCGGCGGGCACGGAGGGCCGCTCGGCACTCGGCTAGCGCTCCCGGCGGGCGGGAGCGCGCGGAGGGGGCGCGCGCGCGGCGGCCGTTGGAAGCGACGGTTGGAGCGGGGGCTATGGCGGCGATGGCGGAGCCGTCGGAGAAGCTGTACCGGGCCGAGTATGCCAAGAGCGGCCGCGCCTCCTGCAAGAAGTGCGGAGAGCACATCGCCAAAGACTCGCTGCGCCTCGCGCTCATGGTGCAGGTACGGGCCAGTCCCCGCGCCGGTGTCTCCCTCCCGCTCCCGGGCCCGGCTCCTCTCGGCGAGGAGGAGTCGGCGGCGGCGAGGGGGGGAGCCTCGGGGCCGGGCGACCCCGCGCGGCCTGCACGTGCTGCTGCTGCTGCCGCCGCCGCCGCCTTTTGTCTCCTGCCGCCACTGGGGGCGGCCGCGGGGGCTGCATACCCCCCCCCCAACCACCCGTGTTAACCGATGCTGCCCCCCCGGCTCCCCATCCATCCCACCCAGATCCGAGATCCTCTCCAGTTTTGCTCGGGAAACCGTGGCCTAGGGGCAGGGGGGCGAGAGTGGCCTGGTTCGCGAGGCGCGGCTCGTCCGGAGCCTCCAGGCTGCGACCTCCGGAGGTGGCTAGAGTTATCCGCGGCTCCCGGTGCCACTCCGAGACCCTCGGCGGTCCTTTCCCCCTCATCCTGCGCGTGCTCGGTGCTCCCGTCCGTGAGCAGTAGACAGGAGGCCTTCCTAGGTCCTTAACCGCCTATCTCCAGTAATAATAATAATAATAACACAGCGCTAGGCGTTGCTGGTGCAGCCGTTATTCGTGTGTAGCCAAACCGCTGCGGGGTTGTGTTGCCTCCCTGGTAGCCGGAGCAGTGCCAGGTCGGTGCTGCACGTGTCTAAGTCGTGACGGAGCTCCCTGGCGAGGCAACGCTCTGTGCTTGCTCCTTGGGCACGGAGCTGGCTTGTGGGGGAGTCCCGGTGCTGAACGGCCTGCACTCGAGAGCTTCCCGTCAGTTTCCGCTCTGCAGCGCCCTGGCAGGAGGCTGTAGCCGATAAGCCCGGTGCTGTTTTAGGGGACTTTCATCTGCTGTCTCTGTTTTGATTTTTCATCCCTGTTGATGGCCTGGTTTTCATTAGAAGAAGCCTCTCCTTGCTCGCTAGGGATGGGTACAGCAATGCTGCGGGTGCAAGCTTACAGCTTCGAGTGATGTGCAAGGGCTGAGCAATAAGGGGGCAAACTGCTTAACCTGGGGAAACGCTTTCTGCGTGCCCTCTTTAGTGGGACCGCTCTCCAAGCACCTTGTGGGTCACATTGGTTTTCGTCCTGGACTTTGTCCTCTATTGCAGATGTATCTCAATTGAAAGAAAGAACTCCCTCCTGCCCCCCCCTAAGTTATTTGTGTTTATCCAGATCTCTCTTTTTCTCTCTCTCTTTTTTTCTTCCCTTTCCTTGTGCTTTGAATTTATTTCATTCTGGCCTAATACTGTTTTTTCCCTAGTCGCCCATGTTTGATGGCAAAGTCCCGCACTGGCATCACTACAGCTGCTTCTGGAAGCGGGCTCGAATTGTGAACCACGCGGACATTGATGGCTTTCCTGAGCTCCGGTGGGAAGATCAGGAGAAAATCAAGAAAGCCATTGAAACTGGAGGACCTGGAGGAGGTAAGCAGCAGTGTCCTGGTGTGTCAGAGATTCAACAGGAAGCTTTCCGATTTTGAGCTATTGACAGGTTGCATTTGATTTGTGTGTCCCTTCAGTAAGTGACACGGGCAGAATTGCCCAGATGGCTGTTCACTGTAGACTAAGAAGCTGACAGCTTTGTCCAGCGTCTGAAACCAACAAGGAAGGAACAAGACACTTAGCACATGTGTTGGCAGATATTTTTGTGACTGGTGTGTTTTGGTTTCAGTTCCCTAATGTTAGCAAACGGTCCTGCAGTATGTTATTTTAGTGGTATCTCCGCTGTAGCTCATGGGTCTGGTGGCTCTTTGCAATTGTTAAACTGTTAGCTAAAGAGTCAGGGAAGCCAGTGGGAGGGATCTGGATCCAGAACTAAAGCTATAACCAAGTCCCGAACTAAAACTGAGGCCACCCAATCTCTGTATAAGCTGATGATATTATTTTAGATCAATACCTGTTGTAGTAATGTGACAACAAAAGGAAACTGGCAGTTGGGAAGAGTTGTGCTTTGAAGCACAGCTATTTAATGTATTTGTGAATAGAGTAAATTTTTCAATAAGATCTGATTTTATACCTCTCTAGAAAAGAGGTTAAAAAGGCCAGTTCTGTGCTGTTTGAAGAGTCTTCAAAAATCCTTCAATAACCAGTCATCAATGGTGTTGGTTGGTTGCTTAAAAATGTGCTCTTGAACATGGACTGATCTATTCTGTATTCAGATTATTGACGGATGGTTTGCTGGGTTTTATTTATCCGCTATCAATCTGAGACAGAGAATAATAATAACAAGAGAATGCCCTTTAAAGCAAAAGTGTATTTATCTTTGTGCTCCAGGAAAAGGAGGAGACCAGGAAGGAGGTGGCAAGGCTGAGAAGAGCTTAAATGACTTTGCTGCAGAATATGCCAAGTCTAACAGAAGTACTTGCAAAGGCTGTGAACAGAAAATAGAAAAGGTGAGGAGCTTTTCTTTAGTTGTCTAACTCTTGTCTTCTCTGCCACCAGTCCCAGTTCAAAGAGTGCCTTTTATGCTTGCTTCGTGTCCGTCTTGCATATGGGAGGCACTTGCAAGCTGCACCTCTGTGCACAAAGAACAGCTGCGTCCTGGCAGTGAAGGTTGCATCCTCAGTCTGAGCATGGGCCTTAGACCTGTTCTTTGTGCTAGTACAGCAGGCTGTAACAGCCCTTGCCAGCGTTTCTGTGTCGAGAAGGGCCCCACAAACTCTGGCTTTTGCTACCTGTTGGAGTGTGTCAAGGGTGCCAACTTCTGCCTCCCACTCAGCAAGACCAGTGTATCTGTATTAACTCCCCATGCAAATCCAGAGACGCAGCTCATTAACAGCACCTCCTGCCCTGGAGCTGAGCTTATCTCCATGCTTTGCTTTTAATCAGTCCAAAGGAAGCTCAGAGCCTCTCTGTACTGATGGATGTGAACTGCCCTCCCCTGTGTGGCCCTAAACCCAGACCTGGGATCTTTCTTTCTGCAGAGAACTTGGTGACTGCTGTGTAGACATATCCATACCATAGTATGCAGGACTGGGGTCTAAAAACACCTGAAACAAGTAATTGTTGGAATCTGAAAGGTAACTTGCTTTAGTGAGATGTGATGAGAAACTTTCAGCTTTTTGGATCTTATTAGCCCTGCTGCTCAGTGTTAGAGGATATAAAGCTTTTTGAGTTCACTGCACAGGGTTTGGTCGTGTGAGCTTTGTTCGTTCTAAGTTTACTGGCAGTCAGGGAGTTGAGTGAGGAAAGGCTGCAGGGAGTTAAGGCTGCAGGGATTTTACCTGTTGGAGCAGTTTCTTGAATAGAAAACTACGCAAAATGCTGGGTTCACAGCTTTCCTTCAGTTGAGAACATTTCTTTCAAATTGAAATATGTGGAGAAATTCAGTTCAGAAATATTCAGAAAAACAGAGGAGGTTAGGTGACAGAGTTGTAATGAAAGTTAAAGGTTTTGATACAGAGAACGTTGTTGTTCTGCATCTGTTTAGGCATTATATTTGTAATGAACTTAACACATTGCTCTTTTTAGGGCATCCTAATGATTACTGTTATGTTTAACCTGCCTCAGGGCCAGATCCGAATCTCCAAGAAGATGGTACATCCTGAAAAGCCCCAGCTGGGAATGATAGATAACTGGTACCACCCAAACTGTTTCGTGAGCCACCGAGCAGAGCTGGGCTTCCTCCCAACATATGGGGCTGCTCAACTTCTGGGCTTTGGGATCTTGAAAGCTGAGGACCAAGAAACTCTGAAGAAGCAGCTTCCAGCTACTAAGAGTGAAGGGTAGGTATGGAATGCAGGAGTGTGTAGTGTCTAAATGAGCTTTTACTTGTCTCTGTGTCTCTGATTAATTTTTTTTATCACTATTGTCTCTCTTAAAATGAATAGCAGTTGTAGGAGATGCTGTTTGCTGTTATGGTACTAAGCAGGTGAACAGACAATCCAAGGGAGTTTTCAATCCAAGGGACTGCATACAGAAAGCATAGAGACCAGCAGCTCTAATCAGAAAACTGATTTAAGACTTTCAGCCATAATACAATGTATGTTTTATACAATGGATGCTGGTCTTTGTGTCTTCTGTGTGATCCTTTGTTATCAGTGATGGTTTCCATCCTCTAGCCGCTTGTTAGAGAATTGACTGGGCTTGTCTTACCTGTGAGCCGCTCATCTGTAACAGGCCCTGAATCTGGTAATGGTGTGTGCTGGCTGAGTAGTGCTAACCCTTGGATGTTCCTGTTTGTCTTTTATGCTAAGCCTGAAAAGTCATTGCCTTGTATAAAATTTCTAATTAGAGGCCCGTGACAGAAAAATACTTCCAGTTTTCTGCTTAGCTTTGGTCAATCTTTCGCTGTTAATTAAGGGTTTTGTTATTTATTTATGAAGTGACTTAGATAACACTTATGATTCTTAATTCAAGCTACTGTTGCATAGTCCTGAGGGAGGAGGGAACCTGAGGTGTTGCTGAGGTCTACAAAGAGAAAAGAGCTGTTTTAAGACCTCAGGCTTCTGCATATGCATTGTAGACTGAATTCAGCTCTTAACTGTACCACGATTCAGTGTGAAACTGTCCAGTGAGGCCAGTGTTGGGTTCTGAGTGAACATAGGTGTCTCGAATCTGCACAGTCTTTCTCGGCATTGGTCCTCCGGATGTGTGCGATGGGCACAGAGTGCAGTTTAGAACCTCATGTTCATCTGAATGTCATCCTCAGCTGTTCTTGTGTCACTTAGATGCTTCCATTAAGCTTCTACTTTATGTTCAGCTTGGAAACAGTTGCTCCAGAAACATTCAGACATGGTGAAGGTGCCACAGAGACAGTCCTGCAGTGTTGCAGGAGCAAGTGCTCCTTGGGGAGCCCTGTCAGGTGCCTCATTTCTCAGCTAACACAGCTGAAGGAGTGCAGGCTGCAGTCCTTCAGAGTGTGAAGAACTGTCGGTTGCTGCCAGGCAACCTGCCATCTTTTCACACAGACACTTTGCTTCTATTTACAGCCTGCTACATGCAGAGAAGTTCAGTGGTTTAATTTGCTTGCAGCTCTTCAAATAGTCCTCTGCTTTTTGTGCAGAGATGAGTGCTATGCTTTGCCTCTGAGCAGTGCAAGAGTTATAGAAGGATATTTTTAGTTTTCCCCCAGGTCTTTGGCAGAGAGCTAGAAATGTGACTGTGCAAGGGCTTGTTGTCCGCCCTGCCTCTCCTTTCCTGGGCTGCTACTGGGATGCTATTCAAATTATGAAGGCTTTGTGGAGATAGGCCACAGTGTAGCTTGCCAACTCACTGTGTAAACAAAAGCCTAGAGAACTGCAATGGAAAAAAGTGTAGATTGGTGAGGTAAGGTAGTGTAAACCAGGACCTTGTGCCAAAAAAGCAGCAAGACTTCTTGTCTTCCTTGTATGAGCAAGCCCCTCAATTGTGAAGGTGCTGGCTGGTTCTTATGCCCCACTACCATTTTTCTTGCTATTTAGTCTGGGTACTTGAGCTAAAGCTGTTAAGGGTCAGTTGAAAGTGTCAAATAAACTGTCTGTCAAATAAACTCGGTAAGTGAAGAACTATGGTATGTTTCCTACCTGGTGATTGTCAAGAAAATATATGAATTCTGAAGAAAGAAGAGGAGGAAAAAAAATGAATAAGATATAGATACCTGTGATGATTCATCTTGTGCTTTCAATCAGATAAAAGAAATTAATGGCAGAATTTACAGCATCTTACAGAAATGACATTACAACATCTGCTGTAGGTGAGGTTCCAAAAATGATCATTAAAGATGTTTATGCCTGTTCCAAATTATATCTTGATTCAAGTATTGTCTCTGCAGCCGGGATACTACACGTCCAAACTTGTGTGCTGCTTTTGCATGCCTAGCCCATGCTCTGTGGAGGAGCTCAGAAGACTTTTGGACTTCCTTGTCAGCCCTTTCTGTAAGAGCTGTGGCACTGTATGTGTATGTGTGTGTTGCATATAAGAGACACTGAGCATCTAGAGCAGGTTGGGGCATTCCTTCCCCCAAAGGACAAAAAATGAAGGTTTCCTGCAAGGGTCCTTGTTTCTGTAGCCAGCTCTGGGGTGAGGCACCTTGACCTTTGCCCATCTGAGAGTTGCTGTGCCAGAGTGCCAACCCTTTGCAGTGCCAGGGAAGGAGGCTCTGGCCTCCCTGCTGGGCACTGCTATGCAGGAGGGAATGCCTCTCTACTCAGTGGGAACTGCAAGAGCGTCTTGCTGGCACCCTGGGGCTGTGCTGCTGTGACAGAGTATGTTTGGTCTTCCTGCTCCAGGCTGTAACACTCCTATAATTTTTAGCCTTGCCTGCCTGGGTAGAGTTGCTATCTTGCATTAGCTCTCCCAAGGACAGAAGTAAATGTTGTTCTAGAGACAACATCATACAGCACTGGATTAAGTGCAAATACTCATGTCAGGATCAATCTGTCAGTCTTTAAAGAGAGAAGGGGAGTTCCTCTTCCTCCTTATGGCTCTTGCTGGCTTTATTCAGAGTTGCTGTGATTCCTTTCTCCTTCATTTCCATTTTAGGGAGAGGAACATGAAAAACAGGGTAGATGGTAAGAAAAGGCCAGGCTGGAGTGGGTCAGTCTGCCTCCCTCTCAAGCTTCTTCAAAGTTGAGATGAAATTTGTAGTCCTTAATCTCCCGTGTTGGTGACAGAAGTGATTTGCGTTGGCCAGCAAGTACCAGTCTTTCTAAGCCAGGTGTTGAACTAGACATGTTGAATGTGTGAAGACTGACTGGGCACTGGAGATAAAATGAGTGCATGTATAAGTCAGCAAACAGATTTTTAGTTAATTATTTCAAAACTTCACGTCTGTAGCTTGTATACACATGTGAGATGGAATCAGCTTTGGTATTCTTTCCTTGAGCTTTATAAAATGATAATTAGTGCTTGCTAAGTCCCTGGCATTGCTGAGCTCCTCATGAAACAGAGGATGGTGACCGACAGCATGAAACCACTGCCTGCAATGCAAAAGATCTGCAGTGCAGCTTGCTCAGATGGCTGGAAGAGGTGTAGTAATTGCCCACTGCCCCCTGCATGCTGAGGAGAAGCTGCCAAAAGCGAGAATCGCCCATGGGATTTGGAGGCTTTTCCTCAGTCCTGGGGCCTCTTCCTCTGGGGCCTGGTGGGGTCAGCTTCCTGCAACTTCTCTGCTGCTTTTGAAGAGGGGCAAGTTAGTGCCTAGGAGCGGATGTTGCTGGGGCCAGCCTGCTTCTGAGGCTGCAGAGAGATGTGCCCTGGGCATTGGGGCCTGTTCCATGCTGCACTTGAGCTCCCGCCACAGGTGCTTACATCAAGAAACCCTCTGGCTTGGGAAGGCCTAGCAGATAGCAGAGTGCGCTGCAGTTCCTCTGGGATGTTTTTGTCAGGTAGTGCTGGGTACCTGTTACAGGTTTGGAACGTGTTACAGGATTTTAAAGACATGATCCCTGTGGTTAACATGCTGTACTTGTGGTCTTGGCAGATGCTCTGGGTTTGCCCCTTGTGGGCACAGGAGCAGGGAAAGGAGAGTGCAGTTTGTACGTTCTGGAGATACTTGAAGGCAGGGCTGCATTTGAGCTCTCCCAGCATTGCTACCCTGGGTCATACTTGCAGCCCAAGCAAGCAATATGGAGCTTTTCTTGTGAAATACAAGCAATTGCTGCTTGTGTGTCTGCTGAGGCAGGGTCATTTGCAGTGTAACCCCACCTCAGACTGGTGGGACCTTGCAGAAGGACAGATAAAAGAAGGAATCTTCTAAAATAACACGTTTAGGGTTTGTAAAATGGCTTAAGTTATTCTTGATCTGAGGTAGCAGTTGCGAATAAAACTAGAATTTGGCCCAACCTCAGACCTAGAACAGTTTACATAGAATTTACAGGTTGCTAATGCAGGAATCTTCAAGGAGAGGACTCTTAATATCATTCTATGGTTTTATAGCTTATAAGCTTTAGTATTAGGTCAGTCTTAAAGGTAGTAAAGCTAGATGGTGAAATGTTTAAAGTTTCAGAATAGTTACAAAGAATGTTAACTTTATAAGTTGTGACTGATGGTTAAGACAAAGTTGAGCTCAGGTTATTCTGGCTGCTGTTTGGAAGTGATAGGAGCGCTCTCAAATTCGAGCATGAGATCTAAGCACTGTTCATGCTCTGCCTCATTGGGGTAAAACTCCCTTCATTTCCTCATAGTGAAAACACTCACTGATTTCATCTGTTGGTGTTGATATATTTTGAAACTAGGCAGACCAAGAGCATGATGCCTGTCTCTGGAAACGTAAGCGATCTTCTACTGAGATCTTCTGTAATTATGAAATCTGTCAAAAGCCTCTTGGCTTTCATTTGGCTTCCTCTTCTCTCTAGTCTTTCTGGAGCAAAGCTTTCTAAAATTTTCCCTGCACAACTCTAAGGCACCAGCTAATAACAATAAAATTCCTCACACGAAACTGCACAACAGAATGTCATGAAACCAGTATCAACCTGGAAGTAGCTTATGAGCAGATACTTCCTCCTGTCTGATATCAAAGACTTAACTCTTATCTAAAGAGAAATTATCTGGGAAATAACTTAGTTTCCCAGTGCTGGCCTATTACAGTTGCTATGTTTGCTGTCGTTTATCTCAAAAGTATGTATTGAACTGAAACTGACTTTTCAGTCTGAACTGAAAAAACAAACTATTGGTGCAGCTGAAAGGCATAGTAGTCTCTTAACCTGCCCTGCTATAGCTTCTCAGGTTATATTGAGAGGTATGTGTAGAGGTAGTCAATGGTTTGTAAGTATGGATTAATTCATACAAGTTAGAATATTCCTGGAAGTGCAAATGTTGCAATACTTTGTGTTCTGCTAGATCAAACCGTTATCCTGTGGAATAGCTCTATGCAGGCCTGACCCAATGAAAGCTTTTTCTTTACAGACCTAAATATCTAAATACATATCTACAATCCAGCATTGTAGGAGTTTTGAAAAAAGGGGGGCTTGCCTGCCAAAATTCAGGATAGTCAAGCCTCTGCAGATGCAACAGTGAGCTCTGGTAACTGCTGCACACTCTCCCTTCCATGCCTTTTTTTTTCCCCCTCTTTAATAGAAAGAGAAAAGGAGAAGAGGTTGATGGAAATGTGACTGCAAAAAAGAAGCAGAAGAAAGAAAAAGAGAAAGAATCAAAACAGGAGAAAATGCTCAAGGTGAGTTTTAGCTAATCAGATTTGTAAAACTGCCTCTTGGACTATAGTGACAGGCACTAATTAAAGTAGGATTGCAGCACAGGAGGCAGCTGGTCCTTGTGTCCTGACACACAGGATCCTCTTTCATTAAGGCTTTGCTAAAGGTAGTTCTCCTTGCAGCCGTCACCAAAAGATCAGGAAGGAAAATTCTAGGATTTGTGTTTATTGGATTCAAATCGATTAGGCTAAGCACCTTCTCTCTCAGGGAAGTTTTTTCTGTGCTCCTTCTTGTATTCTCTGGTTGTAGTAGTTGAAACTTGGAAGTTTACTTGGAGATTGAGTGTTGTGGAAGAGCTGGGAAACAAACTGCTTGTTACAAAAATTAAACAGGAGTACAGTGTTAATTAAATTAATGAGAAGTCACCTTTTTCACCCTCTGGGGAGCTGTGTTCAGTTCTTAAGTAGAAAGTGTGATAAATCACAGCTTTCTACCTTTTGTTTTTTAGATACTGGGGGAAGAATATCTGTGGGAGCTTCAAGAGTTTTATATTTGTGGAAAGTGAATAGGTTCTATCCAAGAAAAATGAACAGCAGCTTCTGCTCAATTGAAGTCTTAATGGACGTATAGCAAAATGGTGCATCTACCTTTGAACTGAAGTTTTCTTTTTTTGCTGTGTGATGTTGGCTTAATCTTTAGCAAAGCACAGGTGAGGTGTTATACATGTTTTGATGCTCTCATACAGGCATTTAGGATAGATCAGGTTAATTTAGGGATCAGCTTTTGGACTTTGAAGGCTTAAAACAGGGACAGCAGCTCTCACTGTGATTGCTGTTTTATAGCAGAGCTTGGCTGCAACATCTCTGCTTTATGCACTGTGAACTAGTTAAGTGGTATTTACAAAAGCTTTTGAGAACTCACCAAAGGTAGAAGTGTTAGAGAAGTACAGATTGAAAACTGGCTGCCTTGTTAGTATGTTTTTTGTCCTTTTCTGTTGGTCTAGTGCTATAAATGCTATCCACAACATTTTTTGCAGGTGTACATGACAGGGGCACTGGTATATACAGAATACTACAAGTTGTCCTGTCCATGTGTGATCTTGAGAAGAGACAAGATGTGTTGTTGCTATGGTGTGGTCCCAAAATCTGAAGCCTGTGACTTTAAAGACCTGTTTTCAGGTGTTTGGAGTAAACCATGTAACTCCATTTCAGTAAAGCTACTGATCTGTGGTACTCCTCATCTCACAGGCTGTTTAAGATACAGTGGACTTGTTGAAATCTTGTTCGCATACTGTTCTTTCAGGAGTGTTAATCCTAAAAGGTGATTGACTGCAAGTGCCTAAACTGCCAGCTTTTGTCAACAGGAGCAGACAGAGCTGATTTGGGGCATCAAGGATGAGCTGAGGAAAGTCTGCTCCACTAATGACCTGAAAGAGCTGCTGATCGCCAACAAGCAGGAAGTTCCTTCCGGGGAGAATGCCGTGAGTTGAGGCATAGTTGCTTTGCATGTGTGCTGCATCCTTACGTTGGTGAAGCTGACCCAAACTCACATTGCTGCAAGGTCCACAGGTTTGAAGCACTTTCCTAGCACCACGCTGCAGATCAAAATTGAGTGCAAAACTCAGTCCTTTTATCCCTAGAATGATGTCATAGCTATTACACTTACTCATTAAGGAGCCATGTGGTGGTTGTATGCCCAGTTCAGCTCCTTGGTCCTAGTGATGTGTTCTTATTCTGCCGTGCTCAAACTGGTCTATGTTTTGTTGCTGCTGACTCTTCAAGAGCAAGCTGATTGTAGCGTGTACTTAAGGCATCATATAAGGAGTTTGGGATGAGGTGTGAGAAGTGTCCAGACACAAAATGGTTAAGAAGCACACACTCTCTAGGTAGGAAAATTGGGCCTTCCTAAACCAACCTGTCCTCCTGAGTGCTTATGTGCTCACAAGCAATGTCGGGTCTCTTCCTTTGCTGTTTCAGCACTGTTGCCTGGTCAGGTGTGGTGTAGTAGGTGTTGCTGTCTTGCCTGCAAAGCCCACCTGGGAGAGACTGTAAGTCAGAGATGTGAGCAGGTACAACATGATGGGGAAAATGTAGTGTCATGTCTTTAAGACACCGTGAATCAAATAGCTCTGACAGTCTTGGTTTATGTGCAACGCACACATGACAGGAAACGTGTGCCCACAGCCCTGCAGTTCTTTTTCCTCTTACCTACCCAGGATAATGTAGTGTTCAAGCTTCTAGTCTCTTCATACCATGACCTGTTTTGCATTCTTTGTTGTTTTAGATTTTGGACCGAGTAGCAGATGGGATGGCATTTGGAGCTCTGCTTCCCTGTGAGGAGTGTAAGGGGCAGTTTGTATTCAAGAGTGATGCATATTACTGTTCAGGGGATATTACTGCCTGGACAAAGTGTGTTGCTAAAACACAGACACCCAACAGGAAAGAGTGGGTAATCCCAAAGGTGGGTGTTTACTGTGAATTTGATGGTCTGAAATGCATTTCTTAACTGATGTTACTTCTTGTAAAAACATTGAGTGAGCAACAGGCAGTGTTGAGCAGAATTTGCTGCAGTTGTGAACCACTGTGGCAGTGGGGGAATCCAATGATAAACAGCAAAATGATGCTGAATTGAAAGAGATGCTGCTTGCTTGACTTGAAACCAGTCATTTTTCTTTTTCTAGTTTTGTTTTCTCAGTCAGTAAAATGGATGTTTATCTACTTTAGTATGAATGTCTTGGAAATCCTTCTTGAGAGCTGCAGTAAATGCCAAGATCTGGCCAATGCTAGATTTAATCTTTAAGTCTTGCAATAGTGTTTGTTTGTGTTAACTCTGTTTGTGCTTCTGTTCCACAGGACTTTAGGGAAATTCCCTATCTCAAGAAATTTAAGTGTAAAAAGCAGGACAGGATATTCCCTCCAGAGGCTGCAACTGTGAATTCCGTTCCTCCTCCATCTATGTCTGCTCCTATGGCAGAGACCGTATCTGCACCCACAGGTAAGCAACTAACAACAAGTCCTGATGAACAGGAAATGCTGCTGGTGAATTTTTGGAGTTCCTGTATTGGTGTGTTTTCTGGGGATGTGCACTCCGGATCCCGGTTGTCATCTGAGAAATTGTTTTGGGTGCTTGATAGTGGTGAGAGAATGATGTGTTTGCAATGAATCAAAAGTCTTGAGGCCCATGTTCCAAAATCTGCCTCATGTGAGTGCTGCTGTGAAATGCCTTCTTGCTTACCTTCTTTTGGGAACATCACAGTGTCAGGTACTCCATATCCACAGTGTTCAGTTTTATGGAAAAGGGGTTATTTAAAATCCGTTATCTGGGTTTGTCTTTACCAAAAGTAAGATGACTAAAGGTCAGACTCCAGCAGTTCCACGTAGGCTATTGGAAGGAGTTGCCTGCTTCAATGATGTGACCTGTCACCTAAGAACTGTGACATTTTCTTTTTCAACCTATTTAGTCCTGGTCACAGTTTGGGGGAGCAAGGTGTTATTATGTGGTAAAAAGGGTGAGAGTTCCACTAATTTTAGCCCAATTGTTTTATTGTAGCAATGAAGATAAAGTCGCCTAGGTCCTTTTTTCTGATTAGCAAGTTGATTTCAACCCCAGTGTGCCCTGTGGGTAAATTCAAGCTGTTGACCAGAATTAAACTTGAGTTATTTGGTTGCTAGCAGCCTGAGTAATTTATATTAAAAAGCAAACAAAAACTAAATCTGTAAACCAGAGTCAATACTTCCATTATGCTCAGATTCATACTTCATTATGCGGTGCAGATGAGCTCTTAGGCACTTGCAGTGTCCTGGGGCTACCTCTGTCGCAAAGTTTGTTGTGTCAGTGTTTGTACTGCAAGTTGATGGAACCCCCCTTGCTTACCAGCTTGCTCCTGACTTGCTATGGAGATGGCACAATTCAGAGAGCACAAGGCTATAGGTCAGCTGGAATATCAAGACCAGAAGATACCGTGTCACATACAGGAACATGGTGTTGTGTGAGACAATCCTCCTTCTCCAACTCCTTGAAAAGAGACGCACTGAAGGAAGAGAGAAACAGGGCAGGGTGTCTAGTACCACCACGCTAAAGCAAACTGATAGAAAAAGATGCAGGCAAATAATGCAGCTGCATATCCATCTTCCCTGTCTTCCACTCATTCCCTATGAACCCTTTTGTGTGTTGGGAGATGCTGGACTGTGGCCTTTGCTATGTGAAAGGGGACTGTTCTCCCACTCCCTAGTACTTGTACTCTCATCTGTTCCTGCTGGGCTGATCTTCCTGAACTTGTAGCATTCTGTCCTGCAGTGCTTGTTATTTGTCTGTTTCCATTGCTGATGTGTTGCTTCCAAACTCCTAGATAAACCACTGACAAACATGAAGATCTTGGTTCTCGGCAAGCTATCCAAAACGAAGGAGGAGGTGAAGAGCATTGTGGAGGACCTGGGAGGAAAGATGACTGGAAGCGCTAACAAGGCCACCTTGTGCATCAGCACACAGAGTGAGGAGCCTTGCTTTGAATTTTTCCGCAGCTTGGTAGCAGAACTGAGTGGGTTAAGAAAGGACACGTTGTCCTCATCTTTCTGTTGAATTGTGTTTGGATTAGGGCATGTGTTTGTGTGCACACATGGTTTTCAGTGTGCTTGGAAAAGTAAAGACAGATGCGTGCTGGTTGAGGCTGCTAGCACTTTGATCCTCTATGGTTGTGCAGTAGGGCTCTATCAGGTCTGCGGCAGCTGGAGCTCAGTGTTCTGCACAGACTGTGGCTACCCTTGGTGGGACAAAAGGCCCTGTGGCTGATGCCTGTTCTTGCTTTGGAGAAAAGCTCTGGAAGCAGCTGTGGTTGCACGAGGGCAGCAGCCCTAAGCTTAGCAGGGCTCTGTGTCTACATTGGGTTTCTGTCAGCAGCTACGGACCTGCTCTCATGTTGTGTTGGACTTGGAGTCTGAGTCTGAGCAGAATTACTCTCTTGCCAGGCAGCCAGCCAACAAGGGCTGTGCAGCTCCAGCACAGTCCCCAAAGGGGGCAATACTTAGACCAGCAACGTAAAATATGGTAGCTCCTCTTTGTGCAGGCTGCTGGGGCTTTTGCTTTCCAAAGAATGTGGTGAATCCAAAATATGGTGAAACTGATTTCTGCAGAGCATTGCCTGACCATATGGCCAGAGGTGAGGGCTAGAGTTTAAAAACTGCCTTTTTTTTTTTTTTTTTCCTCTCCCTTTCCCATCCTGTCCTTGCAGAGGATGTGGAGAAAATGAACAAGAAGATGGAAGAAGTGAAGGAGGCCAAAGTCCGTGTGGTCTCAGAGGTGTTTCTTCAGGATGTGAAATCCTCCAGTAAGGGCTTTCAGGAACTGCTCTCTCTCCATGCACTTTCACCTTGGGGTGCAGAGGTGAAAATGGAGCACCAGGAAGTGTCTGTGGATGGGAGGTGCAGCAAGCCATCAAATACGAAGAGTGTTGGGAAAGTCAAAGAGGAGCAAGGTGAATAACAAAGTGGTTGCTTTTCCACAGGCCTGTTCAATGCTGCATATACAAAGCACCCCTGGATATATCCAGCCTCACCCTTTCCTGAGTTCTCTCCCCCTTTTATGATTATGATTATGTAATTATGTGATTATGGTTTTATGAAACCCCGAGACAGGGCTGCCTTTAAGTGATCATGAAGTTATCCATAAGAGTGCACCCAGAACAGAAAATGCTGGGGTCCAAAGCAGTGAATTTTTGCTCTAATGTGTGTAAACATTAATTTTTATTATTATTACTTTTTTTTTTATTTTTATTAATGGGGAGAGGGCAAAAAACACCACCAGTGGCACTCTTCACGTAAGCCATAGCAAGTTTGCATTTTAATGATGGGAAGTAAACAAAATCTTCTGGTCTGCCTACCTTTTTTTCAGAAATCATGCTTCTCCAGGTCCTCTAAGCTTTGGTGTCTGTCTTGTAGTTGGGTGTGTTACTACCAGGCTGCCTCAGAGTAGTAGGATTTCCAAGAGACATGAATGTCCTACATAGTCTGCAAGATTTTCAAATCCCACTTGAACACCCTTAACTGTAGTCCTGAAAAGAGCAATAGAGTCCATCTTTTTAGGCCAAAAGGGAGAGAACAGTAAATGCCTGAGGAGTCTTGTCTTCCATTTAAATTACAATATGGGATGGAGAGGTTGTGAATTAGCTGCTAAAGCAAGGTGAAGAGCCATTGAAGTCCTACTGTCTTTGTACAAGGAATCTGATCTCATACCCTTTTCAGGCGATAACTGCACAAATGGAGAATGTAAATGTTGGCTCCCTTGTAATTTTTGTATTATGTGTCTGGAAAAAAGCTTCACTCCCTTTCCTTGCAGGTCCTAGCAAGTCTGAAAAGAAAATGAAGCTAACGGTTAAGGGTGGAGCAGCAGTAGATCCAGATTCAGGTGAGCGATAGAAATGGCTATGCCTACACTGTAGTCCTCAGGATCCGAGATTATTTGCAAAATGTATGTTTGTTTATGTATTTTGTAAAAGGATAAAAGGTTTAGAAGTTGAAGCTGATTTTTTTTAAAACTTTTTTCTTTCTGTCAAAGTAAGAATATTAACACCTAAATTTGAATATTTCAGCATTTTCTAGTGCAATTTTCAGGACAGATGAAGCTAACTGGCACACCTACTTCAGTTAATGAGCACCTGTCAGTAGAGAGAATGAAGGTTCAGCCAGCAGAAACTGCAGGTGTAGTGTGAAAAGCTGCATCTGGGTCCAGGCTTTTGGAGGACAATTGGTGCTGCTGCCCAAAACCTACAGTGCACAGCAGGTTTTCTGAGAATTCACACTATACTATTCATAGTATAGTAACTAGTCCAAGTTTTTTCAGTCTGTTTTCTCCAGGGTTACCAGCAAAGCCCTCAAGAATGTCTCCAACTAGTCATGCAGTGTTTACTATGTCTTAGATTGTCTTCTGCCAAAAGTTCTGATTTTTCTCTATACTTCTATCCTCTCTTCTCAAGTTGGAGTTGAGATTCACTCTCGTAGATCTCAAAAGTGCATGCTTGCAATTTATTAAAAAGAAAAAAAAAACACTTCTAAGTAGTATGGGATGAACAAATGATTGTTATTTTTCTAGTGTTTTTGTTAAGATCTGTGTAACTATCAAAATATCTGGATGAATATATATTCAGAAAGGAGATTTAAGGCTGTAACCTCCTTTGTATTCTATTTTTTTTCCTCTGTAGGTTTGGAGGATTCTGCTCATGTCTTTGAAAAAGCTGGAAAGATTTTCAGTGCAACCCTTGGGCTAGTAGATATTGTGAAAGGAACAAATTCTTATTATAAACTGCAACTGCTAGAGGATGACAGAGAGAGCAGGTAGGTTTGATTTTCCCTAGAAATACTTCTGTTCATTTCTTTTTTTCTAATATCGGATTATGTGAGAGTAAAAGTGTCTTTGAGGATAAACAGATAAAGGCGTATATGCACACTCTCCTTCTGGGGAGATCCCTGCTCTTTATAGAGACTTCTTTTTGGTATCGACAAAAACAAAGCTAGGAAGTAAGTCTGCTGAATTGCATCTAAAAGTGTTCATTCCTGCATCCCGAGATGAACAAGTGACATGTAGTTTGTATGATTAGGTTAACTGACTGATAGGAAGGCCAGTGGAATCCCCCATATTTGTGGTCTCTCCTATATTCTCCATCTGCTTTTGTTTTCCAATTGCAGAGTTGTAATCTTGGGAAACAAAACCAGATTCTGGCAGTTCCCTTGTTACGTGGCTCTGATTTGGTATCATGAGGCTTAAAAAATGCACTTTGTTGGCTGGCGTACAGTGATGTGTCTTCAGCTTTCCAGTCTCATCTGATGTGGGCAGAGCTGGCCAAGGGTACTGAAGGCCACAAAGAAATGGGGAGGGTTCTTTCTTCATGGTGGTGCACCTCCAAGCAAGTAAGGGACATGCAGTAATCCAGGATAATGGCTGTCATTACTTGCCCTCTTTCAGTTCTGGATTTAGTTGCATGTGTCCTTGTTGATAATCACTGACTGAAGAGATTAGAGCCTCCTCTTTCCTGCTGTGCATATATTTACTTTCAGGACTATTGGTCTAATGTGTTTTGGTTGGGTTGCTAGTGGTTGGTTGGTTGGTTTTTATTTTTTTTACCCTAGTGCTTGGACACATGCTCTGTGGTGGCTGTTTGCTATTGTTGCTTTTCTGCAGCTGCAACAGGTAGAGAACATCTTCCCACGTGATTGATGCAGGATCAGTTTCATTTGGACTGAGATCGAGGCAGAGATCTTGTACCTGTTGTTCTCTCACATTTCACTCCTTAGATACTGGGTGTTCAGATCTTGGGGTCGTGTGGGCACTGCCATCGGGAGTAACAAGCTGGAGCAGATGCCATCAAAAGAGGACGCCGTTGAGCACTTTCTAAATCTGTACGAAGAGAAAACGGGCAATTCTTGGCATTCAAAGAACTTCACTAAATATCCCAAAAAATTTTACCCACTGGAAATTGATTATGGACAGGTAACTCCAAAATAATCCTGTTCCAGGTGGAATATTGCTCAGCTATTTTCCTGTCTGTTGTATTCTGCACTGTTGAATCTTTCACTCTTTACTAAACCTGTGGAATGAAGTGCAGGTGTCTGCTACGTAAGCCCAGCAGGGGTGACCTCAGAAGAAGTATGTCACTGTATGCCCTATTCTGTGGGTAAGAAACTGTAGTGTCATATAAGAAGCTGTCCACTCAGGGGAGGTAGATGATTCCAACCACAGTATTGAGATTCTTACTGCTGGTGCAGTTATGTTTTTTTAGGAAAGTAACTGTTGCAGAATCTGTGCTACAGGAAGAGCTGGAAATCAGATAGAAGTAGTCAAGTATGTGACAAGGGGAAAAAAAGCTCTTTGAAGACTGAACAATTTTATCATTTTGAGTCAAAAGCCCCTTTAGGACTTGTTTCTGTTTATTCTGTAATTTGTATAGTTTTAAGATCATTAATTTGAAATTAATTCAGTAGTAATTTTGTATACTTCCCTGTCCAAACCCGTTTTCTTCTATTTAAAATAGATGCTTTTTATCTGTCTTCTGCATCAAAAATGCTCCCAAATAGTGAAGCAAATCCTGTGCAGCATTCTGCTCAGTGCACATATTGAACAGACTGAAACAGAGAAGTTACTCATTGCCGGTGAGATTTGGCTATTTAGATAGCTAAGCTACATAAGAATTCTCTTCCTTCTGCCCAGTGGGTGTTTGTTTTAATTTAAAGACCTACCCTTCACTTAAGCCATCTTTTAGATATCAAATAATTGAGTACCCTCAATGGTTATGAGGATATCAGAGAATGTATTTTCTAGCCACTGCATTTTTCTGTGGTCAAGTGACTGGGTGTCAGCTTTCTGTGTGAAGCACCTGATATCTTAGTGTTATTTCTGGCAATTTGTTGATGCAACCTTTTGCAGTATTCAAAGTGTCTGTTTAACTGCCACATACAGTGCTGCTCTGAAGCAGATGCTTTGTTGGTGAAACACTAACCATGAAGGCACCTAGATAATACTGTGACCAAATGATAATGCCTGTACTCCTCTTAACAGTTTTTTATTAAAAGACACAATAATTAGTTACTTTTTATCATAAAAGCTAACGAGGTAAAATAAAACACATCTTTTCTCATACTGAGGTCTCTATGTAGCTAGATGCTCAAGGAAAAAAGAACTAATACTGTTGCTTGAGGTGAAGCAAAGATGCACAGTAAAAGTTCATGTTACATCAGTTTTAATTGTATTCTACTGTTATGCCTTTGAAATACACAAGCCAGGCCACAGACTTAGGTGGCTTTCAAACCCCCAAATGTCAGAGCAGTGTCCCATATTTCTTGTGTACTTGAGGCTAGTCATAGTGTGCATGTAGTACATTGGTTTTGAGTTGTTACCATGGCAGTCAGCTTGGTACCTTTATCTTTTGTGGGTTTTGATAGTTTTGATGCTATTTTTTTCCTCCCAGGATGAAGAAGCTGTGAAGAAACTGACAGTGGGTGCTGGAACTAAATCAAAACTTGCAAAGCCAATCCAGGAGCTTATTAAGATGATCTTTGATGTGGAGAGCATGA
Organism: Crypturellus soui; assembly: GCA_032275445.1. Classification (NCBI taxonomy): domain Eukaryota; kingdom Metazoa; phylum Chordata; class Aves; order Tinamiformes; family Tinamidae; genus Crypturellus; species Crypturellus soui. The sequence continues at coordinate 1,081,392 of JAUBNY010000614.1, read as the reverse complement.
AGAAAGCAATGGTGGAATTTGAGGTGACCGCCCATGTTCATGTTTCCTACTTTTACACTACAACCAGCAGCAAATTCTTTGCAATCCAGGGTACAACAGATTCGCCAGAAGTCAGTATGAGTTTTAGGACAGCCTTAAAATTAGAAGGGGAGGGCTGCACTGCCACTAATTTGGTTGGCAAACGAGCAGGTAGCCGAGACTTGAGGTATGCTGCCAGCTGATAAATGCGCTAATGATAGACTTCCCCAAAGTTCATTTACTCTTACAAACTCAGCCAAATTCAAGATTTTTTCTATTGTAATATTTCTGATTTCTTCTAGATAACATCTTTTCCTCCATTTTTCTTTCATTCATAATTCATGGTCTGTGCTTAGAACAAGCTTTCAAAGAATGGTCTGGTAGCATTATCTGCCTCTTTCCTTGCATAGAAACAGTTTCACTGTTCTCACATATTCTGCAGATTTTTATTTAATGCAGCCATTCAAAATTGTTTAATTCTAAAATAAAAATTTCAGTTTTCTTAACCAGATTAGTTATCCTGCTCTAAGGCTTTATTTTTAAATAGCTGTTATTTGCTCTTTATGTAAGCATTTTACATATCTCCTTTTCAGAACAAGCTTCACCTTATTTTGTACAGCTTACCTGAGTGTTTTCAAATGTCCTGCTTATGTTCTGTGCTACTTTGAATTAACTGTGTCCACCTGTATTTTCAATAGTTTAGCTCCATGTCTTTTGAACCAGCAATTCTTTATAACTGGAACTGTCTAAAGACTCTGAACTGATGATCTGATATCATCTGGCTTTGTAGAAATCTGTTGAAACTCTCTTTACTGGCAGCAGTTGCAGATCTATAGGAGACCTGGGAGTTCAGATGAGGCTGTCTTCTTTATTAGATCAGTCTTCCTGTATTGCTGCTGCTGAACAGCTGTTTTCCTTTAGAGGAAATAATGTTTCTCTTAGAGGTTTCTCTGCATCCTCCCAAAAGGGCTGCTTGGTTCCTTTAATCAATCAGACCTCAAGTATTTCACTCTATCTAGGCACACTCCGTATCTGCCAGGACTGTAGCAGGTTGTTAGTCTTGCCATTACATGCCAGTAGGTCTCGCTGATAAACTTGTCTTCCTGTTTTGAATTCAGCTCTTAAGAGCTTTTCATTGCCAAGTGTAGACAGTTCATCAGTTTTCCATGTCACTGCCTTGCATGAAACAGCTACTTGGAGGGTGAGTCTGTTCTGGTGCAGTGCTGCTCTTGTCTGGGCTGAGGGTGAATTTCTCTCTTGCTCCTTGTGGCACTGCAGAGGTTCCCTCGTGCTGGAGGCAGCACATGTGGCAGCTGTTTCAGCCTGTAGCTGCTGTGTTCTGCCTGGTGTCATGGTGCTGCTTTGGGTGCAGTGTAGCTTCATGCAGCAGATTAGCTCTGCAGGGCTCTTTGCCCCCAGAGCTCACAGTGGAGGAACACACGTGGTTAGCAGTATCTGCTAGTGTGAAAAGTTGGGGATATACCAGTTTATTACAAGTTGCTTTACACTAGGTTATTAAACTCTGCTTCGTGCCTCTCCGGAAGCGTCCCAAGACACATCAGTTTTGAAGCCTGTCTTTGTTCTACACCTAGTGCAGGGTGTTACTTCAGAACTTTGACAGCAAGTCCTCTACTCAGCCCTGGTGAGGCCACATCTGGAGTACTGTGTCCAGTTCTGGGCCCCCCAGTACAAGAGGGATGTGG
>JAUBNY010000614.1:1064847-1079571 GCA_032275445.1 Crypturellus soui | reverse complement strand
GCCCAGAGAGGTTGTGGAGTCTCCTTCTCTGGAGATCTTCAAGACCCACTTGGATGCAGCCCTGTGCCACATGCTCTAGGTGGCCTTGCGTGTGCAGGGGGGTTGGACTAGGTGACCTCTAGAGGTCCCTTCCAACCTTAGGCATTCTATGATTCTATGATTCTAAGTCTCTGTAACTTTCTGTGATCAGTTTGTGTGAGACTTGCATACGTTTGGGTTTCTTAGCCTTCACAATGAATGAATGATGTAGAGCTTTTCCAAGTAGTAGGTGATATGACTGTTTTCCTGGGTTCCCCTGCCCTTGAGCTGAATCTGAAACCAATTACTTTAAGCACTCATTTGATCTGCAAGGTTTATGGTGAATATTGTTAAGAGTCCGGAGCGTGTGTGTTTGGTTTCTGTAAAACCTCCAGTTGGAGTGGAATTTTTTTGCATACTTTTGCATTCAGAAGGAATGCAAATCTGAAAGTGTCCCAAATTCCAGAAGTGCAAAAGCAAATTCAGTAGAACTTGGGAAGTGACTGAGGGGTAATACTCTGAGTCAAGACTGGGGAGCCATTTGCTTGCCCAGTGAGGGAGCAATGTTACATTGCTAGTGGCTTAGCAAAACAGCAGCACTTTCTAAAATAAATCAGTGGCAGGCAGTGAGGACATCACTTTTAATTTAGTGGTGTTATTCTTTTCGCTTTGGGTAGGAAACATCTTGAGGTTACTCTTTGCCTTGAGCCGTTAGTAATATTAGGGTGAAGTCAAGGCCTGGAAGAGAATGTCATAACCCTATCTAGAGGAAATCTTCACAAAAGCTTTGTTACATCTTATGAAGAATTATTTCATTCAATGGTTATTCTGAAATGTGTGGCTACTGAAGTGATTCAGCATAAGGTTAAACTTCTAGTCAGATGCTTTTTACCCTATTTTTGTATTGCTTTTGCTCACTAGTTTAGTTTCCTATTACAATATTCCTTTATTTATAAGCAGACTTCTCAGTAACATGCAGTGTCCTTCTGACATCATTCCTTGATGCATTCCTTTCCATTCTTTGTATGGTGAATCCTGGCAGGAGAGAGATTTGTGCATCTTAGAAACCAGACAAGGACTGATAAGATGTTTTTGCTGTAGTAGAAAACCCATTTTAATTGTGTAAATCTTCATCAGATTGACCTCCAGAAGATGCCACTGGGAAAACTGAGCAAGCGGCAGATCCAGAGCGCATACTCCATCCTTAATGAGGTTCAGCAGGTGAGCAGAGGCTGATGTTAGAGCATGGGAGGAATTCAGAAGTTGTTCTGGACTAATTGTGGTTTGTGTGTGCTAGAGGTTGCATTTCTTTGGTTATTAAACTTTGCTTCAAGATAACTTACGAGATAACAGGGAGAGGGTGCACACTTTAAGCCTTGTTATTGAAAGTTAAATAGTTACTGGTTTGGATAAACTGCATTATTAAACTTTTTGGAGAAGATTATATGGTTTCAATAAGTATCAAATTCGTATTCTGTTCTGTTTGGATTTGTAATAGTTTGGGCAGCATTTGTATCTTTTATACTTTACAGCGTCTGAGCCAGACCTGCTGTGGGCATAAATGGGATGCTGGTGGTACCCCCCAGAGAAGTCCGGGGGTCAGAATATAGTTTGAATTGAAACAGGGCAGGATCTGGCTTGATGACATTACTATGTGTTACACATCATGACCTGGCCTATTCCAAGAAACACTAGATATTATTGCCTGATATTATTTGCCAGTTTGCAAAAGTGTATCAACCTGGGGATCCCACGCAAGGCGTAGGTACAGGAAGTTTTTTGAACTGTTAAAACAGACTGCAACCAGCCTAACACACGCACCCTTTCATACCTGGAAACTCTTTTTCTGCCTTCCAGAAGACATTATCCTCATAAGATTTTTTTCTCATACCAGAAATTATGTATATTTTGTGCTAGTATTATGAATTAATATATTAAAAAGTTTTGTCCCTTTTAGTGTGATGTGAGTTTCAGCATTAAAACTATTTGTAGTGCTGCTTTTTATTAGTTCTCAAGTATCTTGGGTGCATCAGTCGCTATGGAGAGTTGTTCTGCAGTACTAAGTGTTTCCCCGTTTTTCTTGTTGTCTTTTCTAGGCAGTTTCTGACAGTGGTTCTGAATCCCAGATCTTGGACCTCTCCAACCGCTTCTATACACTGATTCCACATGACTTTGGGATGAAGAAACCACCTCTCCTAAATAACTTAGAATACATTCAGGTATCGACTGGAAACTGTATGTTGATTGCAGTTGGCAGGTTTCATATCAGACATCTAATGTTCAAATCTCAGAATTCCGGGGATTTGAAAGGAATAAACTTTTTTTTCCCAGAATATTTTATATATAAGAATATCTACAAGGTATATGTAAAATATAATTTCTGGTATCAGTAAATAAGCAAGTTCCTTATGTCAGTAAAAATGGCATGAAAATATGTTTCTTTTGAAAAGAAACATATCCTGCAGTCTACGGAGACTCTGGACTAAACTCACCTTTACTGTGCATTGGGTGTACCCCCTTAGCACGCATCTGAGGCAGAACCTTGGTTTCAAAGCCAAATCTTTTCTTGTGCATTTATTTCTTCTTTTATTTTTTTTCCATTCCACCAGAATGCAACCCCACTGCAACCCACATTGAAGTCAGTGACAAACCTATATAGGGCTTTCTATTTAGATAGAGGGATGGCAGCTGAGAAATTAGGTACTGCAACATGAAAAATCCATCCTGAGTACTGAGGGCTCCCATGGTCTTAGGGCATGTCTCTGCTAGGTGGCCTAGTTAAATAAAACCTTCTGAAAGAGGGGAAAGCTGATAGTATAACAGAAAGTTTGGAGGAAGGGAAGGAAGGAAGGAAGGAATAATGTTGTAAAAGATAGAGGATGCTGGAAGGAAATGCTGTCTACTGCTAATAACACTGCTGTAAGATCTTTCCACCAGCCTGGCTGTATGTGTGTGAGAGTTCTCACACTGACAAGTGCTAGAATAAGATTTTTTTTTGTTTTGCTATAGAATTCACTACAGAAACAAAACCATCTTTCAGTGTTTGTTTATTTGTATTTTTTTGTTTGGTGTGTGGATGTCTTTTTCTCTTTAACCCTACGGAAGACTGTGTTGGCAGAGCAAGCCTGTATACAGTGAACTTAGACCTCTAAGCTTGTTTTATTTGCGTTACTGACATTGTCAGGCTCCATTAAGGGCAAGGTGTGGTTGCTATGGCCAAAGACCACTGCTTTGTTAATATACAGAAGCAGTATCTGGAAACTTACTTATCTGTGTTACCTACAGAGTGTTTTGGAGAAAAGATTTCAAGGTGCCCTCCTTCCTGCATTTTTTTAAGTGCCTACAAAATAAATATCAAATGTCCTCTGATCTCCTTGTATTAACCAAATCCTCTTGTTTCTTTGGTAGGATGACTGCAAGACGTAGCGTGTAGGTGGCAGTGCTTTGCTGATGATTTACATATGCTTTTATAATTTGGGGATATTTCAGAGTTTTTCTGAGCCTGTGTTACAGGCACAAATGAAGTAACTTTTTCAAATTATTCAGGCTAAAGTGCAGATGTTGGACAACCTGCTTGACATTGAGGTTGCCTACAGCCTTCTCAGAGGTGGAAATGAAGATGGAGATAAAGACCCCATTGACATCAACTACGAAAAGCTGCGAACTGATATTAAGGTAAAGGAAAGCAGTGACCATGAAAATGAGCTGATGATCTCTTAGTTTGGAGTATAGCAGGTCAGCTAAACTGTAAGTGGATGTTGTGGAGAGGGTCTTGTGCAACCTGCTGTAATCAACTCTACTCTGAGCGGAGGGCTTGTCCTGAGAAATCCTCAGAGGGACCTTCCAGGCTTAACCATTCTTTGGAGTGTGAGTGCTCTCTTGCACAATTTCCCCAGTGAAGAGTAAATTTCTACCTAAACAATATAATACAGAGGAGCCTTACACTGGGGAGTCGTGAGCTTAGGGTGGACATCCTCACGTGTTACAACAAGCCTGCTGGCTCATGATTTAAAGGATTTTTTCTTGTTCTCCTCTCTGCAGGTGGTTGGCAAAGATTCAGAAGAAGCCAAGATTATAAAACAATATGTGAAAAATACACATGCTGCTACTCACAATGCATATGATCTCAAAGTGGTGGATGTAAGTTTTGGAAGAATGAGGAATATTGGTATTTCATTATGTAAAATTCAGCTTTTATAATTTACCTGTTTGTGAGGGCTTTTTTTTCTTAAGTAGCCTCTCTAGTTTCTCTTGTTAAGGGAATGGTTTGATAGACTATTAAGGATAGTAAAAGCCTAAGGAAACAGATGAGTCTGAGCTCACCAAGGTGGCTTGCTTTTGGCATGTCTTTTAACTGGCCTGAAAGAAAGGATGGGAGGAGGGGATTGCCTTCTGATTCTGAGGCTTAATTCCGGAGATGATTTTCCAGAAAACTTACTGCTCATGAGAATGCTGTAGGAAGGTGGAAGAGTAATCAACAATAACTACAGTGTGATCAAAGCTAACATGACATAGAAGAATGCAAACACTTAAATATGTTTCAAATCTGTTCCTAAGCAGGTTATTTTATATTCATAATTGAGGGTGAGTTTTTTTCTTTTTTTTTTTTCCATCTGCTTAGTTGCACAAATGCAACCGTTCATTTGCGGTTTGTTTTGTTTTTTTCTCCTATCCCATTTTGAACTGAAGATCTTCAGGATTGAACGTGAAGGGGAGAGTCAGCGGTACAAGCCATTTAAGCAACTTCATAATCGCCAGCTGCTGTGGCATGGATCCCGCACGACCAACTTTGCTGGAATCCTCTCCCAGGGTCTCCGGATAGCTCCTCCTGAAGCTCCTGTGGTACGTGAAGCAAATACCTTTCCTGACTTTCATCTCTATGGCCAAAACACAGTCAGAGACAGCATAAATATAAGAGTTCTGATGTGAGGAGGATATGCACATTCTGCCGAGGGTCAGCAGTGGTTGCTGACTAACGTCATAGCTTATTTCTCCCAGGTGTCCCCAAGTGGATTCAATGCTGCCTTTATAATATTGCCCCAGTTTTTATATTTTTTTCCTTCCCCTCTTTCCTTTTTGCTGCTTCCAGACCGGCTACATGTTTGGGAAGGGCATCTATTTTGCAGACATGGTATCCAAGAGTGCAAACTACTGTCACACATCTCAGGCTGATCCCATAGGCCTAGTACTACTGGGTGAAGTTGCCCTTGGAAATATGTAAGTAACTTGTGAAGAGTATTTGCCAAACCTGGTAACTTATCACAATAGAAGGTGATGCTGAAATAGTAAGCCTTTCTTTTCAGAGCAAGAGAGCATGTTTTATTTCCTTAAAAACCAGGTATCTTTGCTTATTGGAGGAAAGTCAGTGGTGCTAGTCTAGAATGTTGTATTAAATGCAAATATCATAAAAAATGATAACTGAGACAAGGAATACTGCAATTCTAATTCCAAAGTCGTAAAATTTATATTAAATTTATTATTAACTCATTATTAACTGAAGCCTGAAACAGCAGGCTGCTTCAGCAAAGGCTTAAGACAAAGTAAAGTGCTCCTCTGTGTTCTTTGTACTGTCCAGGCATGAGTTAAAGAATGCTTCTCACATAACAAAGCTGCCAAAGGGAAAACACAGTGTGAAAGGTAAGGATTGACTGTTGTCATTTCGTAGCTGTTCGTTCTTTGAGAGTTTGCACAATGTTGCCTTATATTTGCATCTGTATATGTATATATGCGTGTGTGCGTTTGTGTGCTTATATGTATGTATACATATATTATTTTTTTTTATATAGAATACATATATTATTTTTTTTTATATAGAAGATAGTGCACCTGAAAGCATAGAAAGGAAGTTATCAAGTTACTTAAAGTTCAGGAGGAGGTTTTCATTTGGCCAGCTTACATAAGGTGCATTTTCCAACTTTTTTTGCTCACTTTCAAAGTGACAATACAGTGAATTTAAGAAGAAATATGAGAGATTTGATAGATCAGAAGAATAATTGTTTAGTTTTAAAGGGTCTTAAAAGCTCAGAGAAAAGAAAAGGCTAATAGTAAAAGTTCAGATGGAACAGCTGTTCTCATAACATTTCTGTGAGCAAAAAGTATCAGTATATTGCTTTGAAAAGGAAGATGAGAGTACTTAATTCTCTAAATTAAGGGAAGTATGATAATCATGACTATCTTCTGTTCAGAGATGGGAGAAGAGTAACATTCAGTAATGAGTAGCTTTTCTCAAACTATTCGCTCTGATAATTTTGAAAAATCAGCTGCCTAAAATAGAATAAAACATGATTTAACATCTTTGTACTACTCACAGTATGAATGTTCAGATTTCTATTGAGGAGTGTGTAAAGCGGATATGAAATAGTTTGTTATGATTCCCTGAAAATGTTAGAATGTGCATGTATTCATTAGTGGATCTGGGATATGAGAACCATAAGAGTAGTCCGGTCATCTGTTTTAATTGTCCAAGCTGTTTGATTAAAGGAAATAAAAGTCTAGAATTCTAGCTTAATGCAGCAGAGTTTCTACTACCACAGATATGATTGTATGGAATTGCATAAACATTCTATATTCCTTGCACTTTTCTTTAAGATACTTTGCTGGCAAATGCTGGCAAAGAGCAAAAGTAATACACGGCCAACCAAGTCACTTGCTTCATGTACAAAATCTGCTTGCCTTCTTATAACCAATTCTTTTTCCCTTTCTAGGCCTGGGCAAAACTGCACCTGATCCCACAGCCACTACCACTCTGGATGGTGTAGCGGTTCCCCTAGGGAATGGAATTTCAACAGGAATTAATGATACCTGTCTTCTGTATAATGAGTATCCTTTTCTGCTCTGCTGGCTGCACTGTGTGTCTCTGTCACTGACTTTAGCAGGATGTAGTTCCAGTTCCAGTCAGAAGCTTTGTCAGCAAGAATTTTATTTCTTTTAAGTCTTTCTGTGCAGCAGTTAAAACAATTTAGAGTCTTTTTCCCAGAGGAAATTGTCACACTTTGGCATACTGCAAAAAAAGGAAACAGTGCATGTGGCAAAAAAAAAAAAAAAAAGAAAAGAAAAGAAAATGTGTTGCTTAGTCCCTAAGAAAACCAAAGGCCCTTTGCTTCACAAAGAGAAGGGGATGCAGGCAGGGAAAACCAAATCTGGACCAAATGATGACAGAAAATACAAATGGGAAAAAAAAAGAGAGAGAATGAGGATGAAAGGGTTGAGGAGGAAAAGGGAGCTGTGGAGAGGCCATGGAGTAGAGCTAACCATGCTAGCCCTCTGCAGGCCTCAATGGGACTTACCTGAAGATTGGAGCAGCAAGGGGATGCTGCCTGGTAATGCCATGTCCACACACGAGGGAGGTGAGAGAAGAGGGATGCACCCTGCACTTTCTTGTCTCTCCAGCCTGGTTTCTTCATCTTCCTGCCAGTTTGGACCAGGGTTTTTTCCCTAACCCTTTGTAAATATTAAGGCAAATCTCAGAATGGCCTGCAGAGGCATAGCCTTTAAGCCTTTTTATAGGCAGCTAGAGGTGCCCCCAGTTAATAAATTAACTCCATGTTCGTAGAAGGTCATGAGAATAAGTGATGCTTAGGATCCCAAACAAATCTTTTTACCACAGTGAAGCAAATCATTCATTTAATACAATCTCTGGGTATTTTAGAAACTGGGTTTTTGTTTGTTTGTTTTGTTTTGTTTTTTCTTCTTGGTAAATTGTCTTCCTCTTACAAGCAGTCTTGGCAACAGAATTTATGGAAGTACTGGCTTTGGTCTTGAAATTTGTTCAGTATAGTGTCTGTCTTGAGCAGGTAATAAAAGATAACACGGTCAGGGGTATATCGAAAGTATATCTAGTTCAGATAATCTGCCATTTATCCACTTTGTTTTATTTTGTGCTTAATGAAGATGATTTTCATCTAACATTGGAGTTGGGGGTAAGTTTGTGGCCTAAAGCACTGAGGAACATGTAGGCAAGCTGGAACTGTCTTTTGAAGAAATATGAGCAGTATAGTGCAGTTGCAAAATGTTACAGCACTGTCGGCCATCAAAGAGCTCTTTTGTGTGATTCCAGTTGGGGATTTTTAGATGAAGAAATTAAGAGGAGATTAATGACTTTGTGCTGGAAAAATAGCAACAGACCTACAACAAGAAGTTTGAGAATTCCAGGTTTGGAGGCTACGTTGCTCCACTATTCAGATAGTTGAGGAAGAGATGGTGGATTGTATTTCTGACTGGCAAAAGTACAGCCTATATTGAAGTTAGTCTGCTTGCTGTCACTCAGGTTTTGTGCTGTACGACACATTCTCTTCTGCCTGTTCCTGATTTGTATAAAACTTTCAGAGAAAGTAGAATTTACAGATTCCTGATTTGAGCTGTTAGACCCCCTTAACTGCACAGGCATATGTATGCTAACTTAAATTCAGCAGTGAAGTTAGACTGTATTTAAGGGGTTAGGTGGTTTGGGGAGGGAAAATACCACTTGTATTATTAATGTCAAAAATTGTATTTTGTTCCTTAACATTCTTCCCAGATATATTGTGTATGATGTTGCTCAGGTAAACCTGAAGTACCTGCTGAAGCTGAAATTCAACTATAAGACATCACTCTGGTGAACAATATTTAGAAGCCCTGTTAGAGTTATACTGTAGTTACACTATAGCGTTGACTTCTGACATGCTTAAGCATTGACTTATCAAGATATCAAAAGAACTAAACTGCAGAAGAGGTTATTAAATCCTATTTAGTACAACAGTTAGTGAAAGTTTTATATAAATGTGTGACAACACACGGAATTGAATTCTGATGGAATGAGTACCTGGTTTTGTTTCTAGTTCTGAGGCTATCAAGTGTTTCCTTTTAACTGACCAAACTGACCAAAAAACTCAAGCTTGTGTTTTTAGCCAGAGATGGGCAATAGCAGGAGAAGGAACTTGAGGATATTTGCAGATATTTGCTTTGTTATAGTTCCCTCTTGTTTAAGATACCCTTTATCCTTTTTCAGTTTTCATTTGGAATAAATGTTAAATGTGCGATTATTTTGAGGTAAAAATAAAAGCTAATTTCATACTAACAGCTTAATGTTTCAGAACTTCCCAATTGTTTTGATTTTTAAGTCATAATTTAAATGTATTTGGAATGGTTTTAAACATGCCATCTCTTTCTGAAGATCAAATACCAAACATTTCATCAAGTCATGGTGAAATGAGAATTTGGACTTTTCCACTGAGATTTCATCTGTCAAGAGCTGATGTGGTAAACATATAAAATGAACTTGTGGCTGTTTGATTTTACTGTTAGCCCAGGTAAACCTCCTTTAAATACCTACCTTCAAAATGATGAAAGTTGGTTGTTATAGAAGTCGTAGCAAAACCGTAAGTTGAGCTTTGGCAGAGCAAGACAAGCTTTCCCTCCTCCCTGCCCTGGAGTGAGCTATGTTGCCACTTTGGGGTGGTCTTGAACTCTCTTGAAATGTCAATGAAGACTAGTTTCAAAGTGTCTTGATGTGGGTTATTTTTCCCTTAAACCAACAATAAACTACTGAGCAATACGGGAAAACTTGACTGTAGAGTGACCTAAGCTCTTTCTCTTCAAAACTGTTTCTCTGGACCACACGCATTTTCCTCTAGCTGCAGAGGACAAACTGACTAATCGCAGGGACAGTTCTGCGTGGGCAGTGCATTCAGTCTCAGCTTTGCTATGTTTGAGCTCATATTATTCATACTACTACAGCTTCAGTCTTTGGTAACCTGTGTGAAAAGAGTGGATCTGTTTCCTCAAGTGTTGTGACGAGCCAGTGCTTTTTGAAAGAGCAGTTCCAACCAAATCAGTTGCTTATGGTGTAGCTGTTCCCAGGCCCCCTGAGGGAGAGGAGGAGGATGAGTGGAGGATGAAGAACAAAACTGCTGCTGGTGAGAGGATGAAAAGTGGAAGGACCAGATAAGCTGTATGTGACTCGAGGACAGTTAAATGCTAGAGAATCAAATGAGGCTGATGCTCGTGGGTTTGAGAGAAAGTGAAGAGAGTGGCCTTTCTCCTGTGGCTTCTCAGTAAAGATCAACCTGTGACTAATGATTACATCACTTCCAAAAGAAAGTCATCTTGCTCAGGCACTTGAGGGTTGAATGTAGTCTTGTTGGTCTCTGGGAAAGAACATGAGAACTGATTCAGTTTAGTTGTGAAGTAGCGTTTTTCTTTATTTCCCCCTCCCTTCCCTCCTGCAAAATAGGTTTAAGTTCAATTTGGGACTAGGAATAAAAGGTAGATTCTTTCGATGACCCTTCTATCACCTGCTGTATACCAGGGAAGTCTCAAAGTGTCCTTATGCTCTGAGAACCTTTCCTGCCCTGGAAGATGGCTTTAAATGGTCTGCTACAAAGTGATAAAAAACAATTTTTAGATGTGTGTGGCACTTTCAACTTCTGATTAAACTCACTAGAGAAGAAAAAAATAACTTCAAAAACAACAGTGCATAAATATTTTACCAGTTCTCTCTGTTTAGTGTGACTGGCGGCTCTGTCGTATGATGGCTGGCAAATATCAAGATATTGAATATGTCTGTAATTGGAATTAGGTAGCCTGAAGGAAGCCACCCTAGGTGTACTAACCGGCAGTCAGTGTAAACTGCCTGTGACCTGCCCAAGTTTACACACAGAAAGTGGATGAGAAGAAATACTCTAGAAGTACCCAACCCACTACTTCAACCACAAAACTGTCTTTCATGAATGCCCTGCCTTGCCCACCCACACACAGAAGTTTGTTTACATGTGGAAATGACCTTTCAGAACATTAAGCCATCCTGGTACTGGAAAACGTCATATTCCTTATTACGTGTGGTGTCTGGAGCTCCTGAGGTCTTTGCCTTGGGTATTGCTATAGAAAACTTTTTCAGACCTCCCTCCTTGAATTTAAGGAGGGAGGTCTAATTTTCTGATTGTCTTTATGGCCGCTCTATATCCCACTTAGTTTTATTAAAGTATTAAACTTTCACCTAAATAGCAAGGCACTAACTTGATCTCTCATTCTTTCTGTTATTCTTGTTAAAAAAAAAAAAAAAAGCCTGTGTGGCCTAGATGCATCTGATAAAAAGCTTGGATGGCCTTTGACTTTCAAATAAATGCCAGGCTACTTCTCTGGAAATATTCAGTTTGTATATGCAGTGGCACCTGCATAGCAAGACAGGCATAGCATAGCTAGTTACCAAGGCAGTCTTTCAAAGTTGCAGAGAGAATCTGACCAGAGCAATGTTGTGAATCTCTGATATGGAACGAATTGCCATATTAAATCCTCTAAGCACTGAGGTCTTTATATTTACTATATCTACCAACTTGCAAATAAAATAAGAGAAATGTGGCATTGTCTTCAATACCTCTGTTTAATAATTAAAAAAAAATAAAAATAAGCTCCAGATGCAAAGATCATTTTTTGTTTATTTGTTTTTTATTGCAAAACTTCTTTATATTCAGGCAGTATCCTTTGAAGCTGTCTTGGGCTTTGCTTTATTAATTTGTCTCACTTCAAGTTTTGACAGCTCTGCTTAACAAGCTGTGCTAAACTGCACAGTTCCTGCCTTCAGCTGTGCTTTTGTTCCCAAGAGCAGCTCAGGCATGAGGAATAACACGTGCTGTTCCATAATTCCTTTTGTGGAAACAGATGCATGAAAACGGGAAGCCTAAGGAATGTTTGCTGGAGCTATCCTGGCAGCGGACAGGGTGCCCTGGTCTCTTCCAGCACTGGCTTGTGTTGCCCGTGCCCACGAGCAGCTCTCCTTGGTGTTTCCACCGGGAGCCGGATGCTCGTGAAGGTGCCGGGGCCATGCTCTTGTCATGGCTTGCTCACAGCCCTGCACATCGAAGCCCTGCACAGTGGGGCTCCCAAAAGAGCCGCTTTGGTGTTTTTCCTTCCTTCTGGAGAGCGGACATGCAAGCCATTGGGTGCTGTGTGGCTCGCTCTCAGGGCTGTGAGTGCAGTCTGAAGGTGAGAAGCCTTTCCAGGAAAAAGGAAGTCCTTTTTCTAGGAAAAAGGAATTCGGCTTCCCAAGCAATGAAAGGAAACTGCTGCTTACCTTGGTCATGCTATAAGCTCTACCTGCGTGATGCCAGCGCCAAGTGCAGCAGGACTTGGAGACTTGGTGAGGACGTGCCCTCGTGCCCAGCGGGCGCACCTGCAGTGTCTGGCATTATCCCAGCTGTCCTGTCTGCTACCAGTGCCCGCCTGGGGCAGGTGAGAAAAGGACAACTCGCTGTCTCCTGTCCCTGGGCTGTAGCATTACCTGTTAGTGTGAATGCACTGAGTAAGTAGGTGGTGTAATGCATGTCTTCATGTCATTCACATGACATGAATGGTGGGAATGTCGAAACGTATTTTACAGTGTTTTGGCACGTGCTGTTTGAGCAGTTGCCTAACATGACCCTGTGGGAAAGCTAACAGGGAGGAAAGCCAATTTAAAGATTCTCCCTTCCTTCTCTGTGTCAGGCAGTCAAGTAAGCAGCACCTAATGACAGGCGCTTAACAACATGCACAGATACTCTTGGTCGTTGTATCCGTCCAACTGTGACATTCCCATGTCACCCAAGTGTAAACCACAAATTTGCCAGATGATAAAAGGATGCTCTTAAATCATTGTGTGTTTCTCTGTGTATTGTCAAATAGCAATGGATACAGGTTTGTCTTAAGTGTGTAATAGAGATTTGAGAAAAGCATGTACAACCGATTTTTTTAAAAAAAGAAAAGAATACTGAGATACTGTAACACTCATGAAAGGCCAAAACATGAAAGAACTTCTGTAGCAGGAACTGTTATACAGGGATGCCTGTTATCCTTCCAACACAATGGATGGTAATGGCATCCGCTAAAAAAAAAAAAATTCACATTGAATTGTTGGAATGAAATGCAGGAATATCCAGTATAATCTCCTTGGGAGCTTATTTCTACCTTGTGACCTAGGAACTTCTAAGGATGGGCAGGAGACGTGCCTCCTAGTGGTCTTTTTTTTTTAAGATGCCCTGAAAGGTTTTTTTCTTGCAAATGTTTCTTTTTCTTCTAGAAATTCAGACTTTTAGTAGCAGTGCACAATGTGATTGTATTGTAGAAAACTCTTCCCCTCATCCCTCAGAAAATTCCTTCCCCTGGTGAAGGCATCAGGGAGTACGGGGCAACTGCTGCTCTAACACAGGTTTACAGAGCACAGCAGTAAAAACCCCGTAGCGATCGGTGTCTTCTGTCAGACGCGCGGCTTATTGTGACCACTCTCAGCTGAGCGTTAGTATCTAACTCTTGGAAGAAAGGGGGCTCAGCTGATGTGCAGAACAAGTGCTGGTGGCATTAACATGTCATTGTGCAGCCAGGCCTGTGAGCTCTGCTTGATGGCAGGCATCCTTTTACGTGGTGGTGGTGGTTGTAATAAAAAGGTACAAGGTTTAATGCTGTGTAGTTCTTATACAGCCATCTACATAAAGATGAGTTTTGTTGCTTTCTGGTTTTAGTATTGTGCCTATATTCCTTTGCATCTACCACAGTTGCTTTGTTTTGAGCTCTGTGGTGCGGAAAGCTCATGCTAAAATGTCTTGGGCCCTTTAGGCAGACTCTTTTTAACGGTGTTTCAAAGTGACTTGGAAACTGGGATGGAAATGCCTGCTAGGCTTCATCTTAAATACAAATATATAAATAAAGGCTGTCTATTATAACATTTCTATCTTCTACATAGAAAGCCCGGAGGCAAGCTGTAAAGCATGTTTTTCTCCTAGAAACTCTCTTTTCTGCTTAAGCACAAGAGCAACTTTTTTTTTTGGAGTGTTTACTACCCTGACCTATATCCAGCTCCTGTCAACCTGCTTGAGTGCCCCAGTCTGCTCACCTTCTTTATTAGCAACTTAAGAGCATGCATTAAAAACTCTCTTTCCCCTTCCCAATCTAGGCCTGGCTGTGTGTGGGCCACAGCATTCCTGGTTGCAGCCTGATGCCTTTAAAGAGATGCAAACAGGTAGGCAAACAGGGCCCGTCTGCTGCGCCTCTTGACTTAGCCTAGGCTGAGATAGGCATTTGACATTGAACTTCATGTGGCGTTTTCAGGTTTGAAGTTAAAATGGAATTGCAGGGTGTGCGGGTCGGGTTTGTGCAAGCCGCTCCTGCCAAAGCCTCTAACGTGCCCCTCACCTCCTCTGTACCCAGCGAGGGGCTCGTGGCTTATGCTGTGATTGGGGCTTAAGCCTCTTCCTCCATGCAAACAGGCACCAAAGCTGAAGGAGGCCACGCGCTGCTGGCCTTGCAGAAGGTGCTGTGCTGGCCCAGGGCAGCCCAGGGGACGGACAGTGTTGGGCAGCGACCTTCCCCTCGCAGTTCAGCTGCCCCAGCACAGCTCTCTGGCAGGAGACAACACACAAGCTTGTGCCCTTCACCCTAAAGCTTGGGTGCATTTGCCTGAGAGCGCGCCAGGGACCTGGAGGAGCTGCTCTACTGGGCTTTTTTTTTTTTTTTTTCTCCTTTAGTTTTTCCCCTCTTTTTCTCTTGTCCTTTCGCGTTGCTCCTTGGCAAGCGCTGGGACAGCCCTAGGCTGCAGCAGGGGCTGCCAGGGCCGCGCTCGCACGGGGCGGGCGCCGCGGCCGGGCCCTCCGCGCCGCGCACAGGACGGGACAGGACGGGACGGGACGGGACGGGACGGCCCCGCGTCGGCCGTTGCCGCCCGTTAGCGGCCGTTGCCGGCGGCCCCGCCCCGCGCCCGCGCGC
>JAUBNY010000614.1:1041268-1053416 GCA_032275445.1 Crypturellus soui | reverse complement strand
CATTTTTACTTAGCAGTATCCTTGTTGTGTGGTTTTGATTATAAATATATATATAATTTTAAGTCATAAAGCTCCATATATATATAATTTTAAGTCATAAAGCTCCATCTGGTCTCATGAAATGGAATAGACAGCTTTTTTTCTAACACTAATTAATTCTATAGGGACTAGCTTTTTTTTTTTTTTTTTTCCCAAACATATTAGGTGTTTTGATCAGCCTTAAACTTATTTAATATCTTTCTTAGATGTAAATACTTACCAGCAAAGTTATATTTCACTTTGATTTATTTTGCTTCTGACTGCTATGAAGGACTCTGTTCATTGCTTTTTAGGTGTCATAGATTTCATACCTGTGTCAATTAGCAACTATTTAACCATCTGTAGTGACAGAAGTGAAATCTGCATTTGTTCTGCCTTTATTCATCACCTTTGTCAACTGGCTGAATTACAAGGAATGCTGCAGGGTGCAGTCTTGGGGCTCTACAAAGGAGAGGTTTTGGCTGTGGCTGGCATCTGTGCTGGGCCACGGTGTTCATGGAAGACTTCTTACTGGCAGCACTAGTCATAGTTGTAGGTTACTGTTTTGTCCTCGGGCTTTATGCAAACTTTTAGTCATGGGTGGAAATCTTGAGGTAAAACTTGAAGCAGAAGTGTTAGAAAGATGAGATTTTTTTCCATGACACACATTTGCAGTATGAGTTTTAATTTTTGATCAGCTTTATCTTTGACCTACAGCATCTTAGCATACAAATAAATTTTAATCAGCATAAAATTCTAAGTTCTTCTCTTATCTGATATTCTATATAACTTTAGTTAACATTTTAGGTTAATCAGACCATAGTGTCTTAGCATTATGCAATATATGCACTTTCAGCAAGTTAGAAAAATCATTTCGTTAGATTCATAAGAGATCCTTGCAAGAACTTTTATATTCAACTATATTTTTATTACCTAGAACATACCAAAATAAGCACAGTTTGAATATCGCCCCCTCCCCTTTTAAAGTCCCTTGTCCTGGACTTTTTAACCCCAAGTCCAGGACAAGCTGTTTAGCAGATGTGCTTATAACCAAAGTAAATACTATATTAAGCTTAGATACGCAAGTGTTTAGACACCTAACTCCCTTGGAAACAAGTGGGAGTTAAGTTCTAAATACTCAGTGGATCTGGGCCAGCAGTGTAGTAATGGGTTATAGTTAGCATTGGAAAGCCTGGAATCTTAAATTCCTTCCTCTCTTCCCTCAGCCCTTAGATTTGTAATTGCTAAGATCCTCTATATATTGTGTACCATCTGTCTTAAGCCTATTGGTGACCAGGGGAAAGGCATACCATTTCTCTTGCTGTCAGTTCTGTGCATGGGCAGAGGCACCAGGTTTCTTTTGTAATTGTTAATTTTGATACATGCAGCCTTTCAGAAATTCAAAATGGAGTCGACTCTTCTGTGAAGATGACAGACAAATAAACACAAGGTCACCCAAAAGAAATCAGAAGGTTGCGATGGTTCCACAGGTACCTGCATGTATGCAGATATTTTTACCAGAAAGAACAAGCCTATCTGTTCTAGCTGAAAATTAGGATCCATTTGATACCCAAGTTGCTCTATCAATTTAGGATTTTTTTGTGTATGTGAGGAAAGTTGTTACCAGGGTTAAACCACACTTCAAAATACATTTATGTTTTCTTTTCGTAACTGGGTTGTTTAGCTGTCTATGAGAGTATGTGTTTGTTTTGATCATGGACATAAGCATACAGGGCTAGGAAGAATTCCAGAGTAATTGACTATCTTACTACTGCAAACAGTCATGTCCTCTAACGTGCATAAATTTCTTACAGTTAAAAACTAACTAGGTTTCTTGCACTGAATATTGCATTGAATATCTAATTTAGAAGACAGTTACGGAATGTCACATGTCATATTCTAATAATTAGGAACTTGCTCATGTTTTCCTGCCTAAATGTATTCATGGGCAGCTCTACCTACTTATGCCTGTAATGATACTCTTCTCAAATGAATCTTTTTCTGTGCCTCCTGTTGAATATCTACTTGTATCACAAAATAGCTATAATTTCTCTTGGTCTTGAACTGCTATGCTAGTCGGGATAGTATTTCTTAGTTTTGAGTAATTGGACTTCTCTTCCCTTTGTCACCCAAGCACTTCTGTATCTCACTGTTGAAGCCCATGGTAGGCATTTGCGTTACTACTTTTAAATTTTGCGTGCTGCAGAAGTGGATATGTTTGAACACCACTCTTATGTGCTTTCTCAACTGTACTGTGTGGTGTAGGCTGGGGAAGACTTGGCAATTTCCATTTTGCTGGATCCATGTTGTCAGAGGTAGGGGCCATGACATCTCTCTCTGCTGCCATTTCTGAACAGTATAAAGACCTGGATAATGTGCTCGACCCAGCTGTTTTGTATTTACATGTCTGATTCAGGAGATCTTGTAGTAACTGGGTAAACATTTGTGAGGGGTTGCAGCCACTGTTGCTCTCAAGTCTTACTGTCCTGCTAAGCTTTTGGAGAAGCCATGGAAGAAAGGAGACCTAGAAGGCAATGTTTAAGCACAGCAGGAGCCAGCAAGGTGCCTACTGTGGGTTTTATCCTATTATTTCTCCTACTAAAAGTCAAAGGCCATTAAGCATTTGGGGAGGATAACAGCTAGTTATGGCTTGGGGGCCTAGTTAAACTCTTACAAAGCTGAAGTCTCTTGTAAATAACTTCTCCTTCTCAGTTAAGATAGCCAACCCTGGAACAAAATTACGGAATTCTTCAGCCTTGCTTAAACATAGTTCCATGTATTTTGCACAGGATTTAAGACGGTGTCTTTTCTGTGGTTTATGAAGTTGTTTTCAAACATGGGTAATGTTTAAAACATGCTTATGGTGCTTATGTCCTTGCTAGCTCCTCTTGCAGTCTGTTTAAAAAAAAAAAAAATTCTGGTCAAGGCTTTGCCTATATTATCTTATTGTGCTAATTGCATCTTAAGCTTAAGAAGAGTTAGCAAGAGAAGCCCTAGTACAAATGAGGCAGTTGGTGTTGCTGGTATTTGAGCCTGTGTCATACACGCCAACCTGGGATAAGGTTCAAAGGTGTCTCAAATTTTTAAGATCTGTATATACTTTAGAACCTCTGCTGTTGTTCCCAGTAAGTTAGTTTTAGCGTTGGAAAATATTTCTAGTAGAAGAGCCTCGTACAGAGCTAACTTGTGGAACTGATCCCACTGTTTTGCCCTCTGCTGTTTGTTTGCATTGTCAATATAATGCAGTAAGATTTATAATAGTTCTGCAACAAAATTATCATGAAAAAATATATATGATTAAAATGTAACAATTGTTAATGTACATTTTTATCAAGAAAAGGAATTTGTAATTATTTGAACATTGAACTTGAGGGCTATGCTTAAGTTTCCTTTATTTTACTCTACAGAAGTTTACTGCAACAATGCCAACGCCAGACAAGAAAGCATCACAGAAGATTGGTTTGCGGCTTCGTAACCTGCTCAAACTGCCCAAAGCTCACAAGTGGTGCATATATGAGTGGTTCTATTCAAATATAGATAAGTACGTATTTTTTTAATATAATTATCACTTACTAGCACAGAAAAAAAAATCTGAAATCGAGGTGCACATTTCCATATATTGGTTAGACTATCTTAGATTTATTCTTAAAATTTTAGAGCTTTTTTTTTTTTTCTCCTTCCCCTTTACGATGAGCAGTCTACTTGAGTGTCTCCTTTAATCTTCTATGGAAGTAACTTTTTAATGACCTCTGCTTCTACCAGATACAAAATTTTATTCATATATTTTTAGCTTTTTTTAAGTATGAAATTATAAGAATACTTAGACCTCTTTGAACCTCTGGATTAATAATATTTACTGGAATTCTTCACTACATAAGCTATTACTTGTCTAGAAAGTATAACTGTTGGTTTCTGGCATTTATTCCCCATCCCCGTTTTTATTGTGATCATTAACTTAACTGTGGATTGTAACTATTCGCCTCTTTCCTGGATATTGGCATTCTTCCTATGTCACCTACTCTGCCTTCTAGACTGTTAGGGAAACCTGTGCTTCAGGGTACTTGTTTTGTTAATTCACCTAGTAATATGGAATGAATTGTTTAAAAGAACCTGGCTTGTCTCTAATCATGAAAACACAAAAGGTCTAAAATATAAAAATCGTTGTTAATACATGTAATCTTAAAGGTATATTGATTGACTAAGGTGTCTGAAGAGCTGACAAGTACTCTTTTCTAGTATTCATTCATAACCAAATAATTATTGGCTTTTTATCATTTCTGACTAGGACTATTTTCCTTAAACTAAGCAAGCAGTTCTAGCAATAAAAATAAATAAATAAATAATAATAAAAGAATTTAGAATATGTCTATCACAAGCAGAAGAATTACATATTCATTTTAGTTTGTTCAGAATTTCTTTTGTGTAGGATTTAGCTCTTTCCAAAGTAGTAGTCTTTGAATCCTTTTCTGGTCTTACAAAAACAACTGTTTAACGGAAAACAGTTGTTTGTCCATAGTAATCGTTTTAATAAATGGCATATATGAGAATAATTATTGTTTTTACACTTTCCCAAGACTTTTCAGTTTATCCTCAAATAATCACCTATAACTTTTGGTCAGTCAGTAAACTAGAATTTGATTTTAGTAGATAATTATGAAAAGTTATTCAATACAGTTATCAGTGTATGTTTGGAATACCAATAAGATATGTTCATGTTAAGATATAATAAAATACTTTACCAAGAGATTGCAAAACTTTGAAAGATAAATTTTGATTGATGTTGTTTTGAGTTATATGGTGTGAAACATAAAAAGGTTTAAATAGAGCTAACTCCATCAGTTGAAAAAAAACTTCAGTTTACAAGTCTCAAAATATTCAAATTGCTGTATTCTAAATTGGCTTCATCCATGTAAATTCTATAATTTTACTATAAGTTTTGAAAGTATTTTTCTGTGCAGTTATGATCTGTGATTATTAGAATATTACTGAAGCTGTTTCAGTTAGACTCTCAGTAAACTGCTATATGTGGGACTGTTTTCTGTAAAGTCCCCTTTTTCCTTCAAGTAGATCGTGTATGGCCTGTTCTGACATCTGACACC
The DNA here is from genome assembly GCA_032275445.1 of Crypturellus soui. NCBI lineage: Eukaryota > Metazoa > Chordata > Aves > Tinamiformes > Tinamidae > Crypturellus > Crypturellus soui. The sequence goes on along the minus strand of JAUBNY010000614.1, from coordinate 1,048,299 downwards.
CTTTGACACTTCTAGGTATCTGCTTATCCAGTTGCAGTTGTAATTTGCTTACACCTTTTCACAGAACTTCTGATCTTGTTGGTGTTGGAGGCAATCATGTACCAATTCTCTTTCTCCAAAAAAACAGTTTTCTGTACTGTGGCTAACATATCTGTGTATATCTGAATAAAATAAAACTCTTAGCACTTCCTTGCCTGTTTCCTGTACACCATGATCATCCTGTACACGTTTGGTCAGGGTCCTCAGCAACTCCTGAGCCCCATCCTAAGCTCCGGTTTACTGCTCTGCAGTTGCCTTTTAGCTTGGTCTCACATTCACAGGTCTTTTACTGAAAAAGTCTTCTGTTCTGTTCTTGCCTAAGTTTCTTTGTCTCCATGAACCTTCCCTTTCTCCTGCCACCCACTACTCCCAGCTGAGAGCTACCTTGTTTCCAAGATCATTTACTTTGTACTTAAAAGTTTCCTATATAAACCTTAGCATCTTGCAAAGTTTTTTTTTAGGGAAAAGTATCTTTTGTTATTAAGATGCAGGTTTTTTTTTGTTCTCACTAGGTGAGATCTGTTTCAGTTGCATGTAGCCTTTCATGGTTAACCTACTATTAGACAGGCATATCCATTGCTGGTCCCTTGTCTCCTCAGCACAAGAAGAATGTGGCACTGCAAAGTGAAGGGCAGTCATAAAAAATAAGGATGCAGACAGGTCATAACATCAAACAAATTCCTAACTTGTGTAGGTAGGTTTTGCAAACTGCCACTGCTCTAACGTTCATCCTCTTTCTCATGGAGTCGTGGAATGATATAATAAAAGTTTCTCTTGTATAACTGTACTGAATGATAAGATTGAACTATCTCCTGGATTTTTGGAACCTGTTGTTGAGAATCTTCATTATAAGTGAGTGAACTGGTGAAAAAGAGTACTCAATTTGTTCTATGTCTTGTTAGCACGTTGCATAAAATTTTTGTTCCTTCCTTTGCTCTTAATACCTCACTGCACTCATGGTTTCCTTCAATGAGCTGCAGCTTCTTTGTTGGTTTTACTTCATTGGTTTTGCTGGGGTTTCATGTGGTTACAACAGTGACCTTGCATACATTGCAAAGCAAGATGAGTGTTTGCATGTATGAACAGGTGAGGTGAAAATTGTTAAACATTATAAAGTCAAAAAGATTGATGGTGAGGCTCAAATGCAATAATAGTCCTAGAATCTTTCTGTAGTTTCTTTTTCATGGCATTGATTTCAGGTTAATTTTTCTCTTTGAATATAAATATCTTGTTTATATGGGTTATTTACTTTCTTATTCAGTGATTGCTTTGTAGAACTTTGTGACAAAAGTCTACTATATTCGTTTACCAGAAAGCAAATTATGTTTTAACAGGCCATTATTTGAAGGAGATAATGATTTCTGTGTATGCCTGAAAGAATCCTTCCCAAATCTGAAAACTAGAAAGTTGACAAGAGTAGAGTGGGGAAAAATCAGACGACTGATGGGAAAACCACGAAGGTAACCTTTTTCCCCTTTACATTTAATAATGTGTGTACAGTTTTATGACTTTCTGGATTGTTCTTATTAAAATCACTGGTAGTAAAGCAAAATAATAGCTGAGAGGGGAATTTTTGTTGTTTTTGAAGTGTTTTTTGTACTTATCCCCCTTGCATGTCACCATTGCTTATTTGGATATATCCACTCAATGTGGTTCTCATGAGCTTTTACTTGAAATATTCTATTCCTGCTCTTAATAACTGATCCTACAAGCTAGGGTATGTTGAAAATACATTAGTATCCTTATGCTTCAGTAGTGCCTGGTATGGAAGTTGATCAAACTTTCCAGAAAAGGTGTGCTTTTGTTTTTGGATTTAACTGCACCTGACACAGGAGAATAAATGCACCTTATGTTTTCATTTATTTATTTATCTTTAACCATTTTTTTTTGTAGATTCTCAACTTCTGCTTTGGCTACCAAAAAGGAGACAAGTAAATAAATGCTGTCCATAGAATGTTTGACATTGTAGGCAAGAATCCAGAACTGAATCAAGGGCATAGGTTTTCCTTCAGTTCCTAACTGAACTGAACTTGTAATTTCTAAAACTGCCAGTTCAATTCAGTCTTTTTATAGAACCAATACGATGGTGTAAGATCAAGGAGAAAAATGTATAGAGAATGTTGCAGGATACAATTGCTTATTTTTAGAATTTAAAATGCTGAATATGAGAACTAAAGCACTGAATAACTTTCATGGATTACTGTGTTGAGTCAGGTTAGATTTTGTTTAATGTAGGCTATTGGCTATTTTATCTTCTGTACCTATGCACCTAGTCATAGGTACAGAAGATAAAATAGCCTATATCAGACAGAAACAAGGCCCTTCCTGAGAGGGCCTTGGTGTCTTTGGAGTTTCATTCATCACTTAGTCTTCATGTTTATTAATTTGACTTCTGCTGAAATCGGGTATCAGTAGAAAATATGAACTCACCTCAGTGTGCTGCACCACTGAGATAACGATTCCTCTCACTTGCGCACGCACACTCTCTCCTTGTTTTCTTAATTAATTAAAATAACTTTTTTTTTTCAGTTCAGTAGATTCTGAATGATTTTAAGTCTTTTGAATCTTTTTGAAGTTTTCAAAGAATGACTTCATCTACCTCTAAAACATTTTTTGTTACCATTCTATTAAAAAGAACTTCTCTCTGTCTCATTATATGCAAGTAAGATAAATACCATAGCAATGCCAATATCTCCACACAAAGGAGGAGGAAAAAAGATATTTTGCATCCACAGTGTTGATGGCAGAGGATAAGAACATCTCTGTGTGATAGCTGTGAACGTGATTGTCTTTTTACTTTCATATTGCTTTAGCTATATTGTAATATTTTCTTATGTCTGCTGCACCTTTAAATTAAATGTCCTATCACACCATCAACAGTGTGGGTGATTGACACAACAGTTTTCTTCCTGGGAGCCTGCAAAACTTGTAAGATTCCAGTAGACTCTGGGGAAAAGATATGCTCCAAGAAAAAGGAAGAGGTAATAGTTAGTCTTGTGTACTCTATTGCATAAACTTCACTGGGGTTATGAAATAGCAGTGGATATGAGTTAATCAGATATGCTTGTCCTGTCGGGATGTGATAATAATGAATCGTGTATGTTAGTTTTAATTCTCTTGACCAAAGTGGACCCAAATAGTCTACAACCTCATTACTTTCTCTAGAGACTTTTTTTTGCTTTAAGAAGTTGAACAATGTGATCTATCTAGTATCGTTTTCACCTTTCATTTTTTACAGCAGTGGTGCAAAGATCAGACAACTTTTATTAAATCCATTTGCAGGAAGGGGTCAGAGTTTTCTTGTGACAGAAGCTAGAAACACACTGCAAATAGTTTATACCTCCCTACCCCTCTGCATTCTGAACAGAGTCTTTATAGGGAAACGTTTGTATTTTTGTTGATAGGAACCTCCAAATTCAATGATTTATTTTTGAGCTTGTATTTAAGACCGTAAGTCAAAGAACATCAGACAGTACCTGATGCAAGACCTTGGACATATTCAGAAGGACTGATATTAAAGTCTGTTCTTTCCTTTTTTGTCTTGCTTAGAATAGTCACCCTGTTGTTTATCTCAGTGGCACTGATGAGTTCTGACCTGCATTTTGCTGTTTCATATTTACAGCCCATACAAGCATTGCTTCACACTTGCTTTCCCCAGCAGTAATTGTGACACCAAAAAAAAAAAACCTTATCTAAATAAGAATTTCTAAAGAAGTTTTGCATACATCTCCCAACCACTTTCTACCTCTCTACCATATCCCTTTCCAGATATTTTTGAACTCCTAGTGAGGATCACTTAAGCAATATACAGCTCCAGGTAAATACATTCCGCTCTTCAGTAAGTGGTGAACTGGTGAGTGGGACACGCATATAAATTGCTCTATCTGCAATACAGTTTATACACGATGCCAGCAACAGTTAGAACTTCTGCCTTGATACTGGTTTAAATGCCTCGTAAGGAACTTTCAGGGCACTACTCCTCGGATCTGGTAGAAATACCTCTCAACTTCAGTTCATTCCTGTATTACTTTTTTTTTTTTTTTTTTTTTTAATGTCTAGAGCTAAGATCTCATTTTGTTTAATACTTTACACACTGAGCAAAAGATGGTCCGTGACCCATTTAACTAATAAAGCAGAAATAAGTCAGAAATCAATTGATGTTTATAGATACGCAAAGGAGTATAAACTACTCGTCAGCATAAAAGGAAATGATCTCAGCCCCTGGCTGCTTAGTGGTTTTCAGCTTGTTCTGTCCATCACATCAAAGAGAAGATTTGGAGAATACTGAAATGGTTTTGAGGAACTCTTCCCAAGTGCAGGGTATACAGAAGAAAACATAAGAGTGCTTATTTCAGCATAAAATAAGAGAGTAGTAGAAGCAGACTTGGAAATAGGAGTTGTCTCTTCAGTACTGAATGAGAAAGAAATAACTGAGTGTTGAAAGGTTTCAAAATGGAAAATATGCTATATGGTTTATAGCAGTACAGAAAAGGGAATCAGCGGGGGAATTATCAGTGTATGCCTTCTAAAGTAGCCTCATAAAGTAGCAGCTTTAATCAATCACTAATCAATATATGTCCGTATGTATGAGTTCTAGAGGAAATGTTTAAATTGCACCTAACTGCAGTAAAATAATGATAAAATTGTAAATAATTGTAAATAGTAAATAAATAACTGCCTCTGCAATTAGATACCTACATTATTCCTCTTTCAAAGGACTTCTTCCATTTCCACAAGATGATGTAACATTTTTTTTCTTAATAAGGAAGCACAGATAGGGTAGAGTCCTAATGGCCACCTTTACTTACATTTGATGCATGAGGAAGGCTCTGAATTCAGTAAAGTGAAAATGAGTAAAATAAGCATGGGCCTTGGGAATAAATCAGCACCCTCAGATTAGCTATAAGACTTTAAAAAATAAAAAATAAAACAGATGGCCTTTTTTTTTTTTAACAGAACAGGCTTATCCCAGTTGGTTTAGTTGTGCTAATAAGCACATTTAAAAGGGATTTATTCTGTGTCAATGAGCAGTGTCAGTCAGGGACCTCATACATACGCCCTAATAACTTGCTTTGAACTGGCATTCAGGATAGGCTGGATATGACACCCACTTTAGCTTTGGTGAGTCTCCATAAGCAGCAAAATTCCTGTTTTCAAAAAAAAAAAATACACTTCTAAAATACTCATGCAAGTCGCTAGCATTTCTGGGTATTATTTTTTAATAAATCTTATCTCAGAAGTGGTAATTTGGGGGAGTAAAAATGACTGAATCTGTTTACTGAAATGTTTCTGTCTTGAACACTTTACCTCACAAACAGACAGTACCTTTTTACTTTCTTTTTCATTCATTGTAGAATATGCCTATTGATTTTATGTGTCTTCATATATGTATGTTTTCATTTCAGTGTTGAATTTAAGAACAGTTTTACTTAATTATGTTATAGGTGTTCCTCTGCATTCTTTGAGGAAGAAAGATCAGCGTTAAAACAGAAACGGCAGAAAATAAGACTTTTGCAGCAGCGGAAGGTTGCAGATATTTCACAGTTCAAAGATCTTCCAGAAGAAATTCCGTTGCCACTTGTAATAGGAACAAAAGTTACAGGTAACATCTTGCTGAAATCTTTGCAAAACAGATGGATTTTTTGTTTGTTTGTTTTGTGTGTTTTTTTGTGGGTTTTTAAATCACAGTATATTTACTGCACATAGGTTAAAACTTCAAACATTAAAAGCTGTATGTTTTTATTGTTCATTTATTGAGGAAGTACTTGCATGGAGTAGCTAAAAAGTGACGCAATTTAGAGATACAAATTTAATGGAGTTTATTAATGCTGCTGTTCCAATTTATTGTAGATTTATCTTTTTCTTTCCTTTTTTTTTTTTCATTCAAATATAACCAAAAAATTTTGGAGAGTGAGATTCTTAAATACAGACAGCTGAGTCCTGTCTGCAGGTTTAAAATCCAGACTAACATAACTTAAATTTATTTTTTCATAAATAAAAAAATACCTTTTTAGAGACATACAGAGAATGGATATGGTAGAATGTTTAGATTATATATGTTAAAATGTATATTAAAAATGACTTTATTCAAAAACTTACACATAACTGAAGAACTATTGTTTAAAACATTCCATAGGTTGTATTTACTTTTTAATATTTTTAATTCTTCTGAATTTGCTGGGCCTTGTCTGCTTGTGATCTAGGTATTTTTCACTTACACACAGTATCTCCCAACTCACATTACTGTTGCTTGCTTTTTGAATTCTTCATCTTTCAGTTTGTCGAGTCACTCACTGAAGGTTGGCTGAAGAGCTGTCATGCAGTCTCTCTCGCACATTTACATCATCTCCTCCCACGTTTCTGCAGCAGGATCTTTTTGTTGCTTGCCTTTAGTGAACATGCAGTCATCAGTGTCAGAATCACGGAATGGTTGAGGTTGGAAGAGACCTCTAGAGATCATCTAGTCCAGACCCCTGCTCCAGCAGGGACACCCAGAGCACGGGGCACAGGGCGGCGTCCAGGGTGGGTTGGAAGGTCTCCAGAGAAGGAGACTCCACAGCCTCTCTGAGCAGCCTGTGCCAGGGCTCTGTCACCCTCACGGGAAGGATGTTCTTCCTCACATGGAGATGGAACTTCCTGGGTTTCAACTTGTACTTATTACCCCTTATCCTATCAGTCATAGTGATCAAAGAGAACTAGTGCCCAAAAACACTCATAAATTGATTTTGTCCAAAGTCTGTCAGAAGCTATTGGGTATTAAATAGTATTTTGTTTAGACGTAAGTGTAGCACAAAGAATTGAATTGTGGAAGTGCTTGGCTTGCAAAAGTAACTTTGTCAGACACTAGGTAGTATTTCTGTTACATGCAGTTCTTTTTGTGGGTTTACAATGTGTTTTCATTTGAGATTTGTCACACCAGTCTTCAAAAAAGGCAAGAAGGAGGACCCAGGCAACTACAGGCCGGTCAGCCTCACCTCCGTACCTGGAAAAGT
>JAUBNY010000614.1:1015322-1027338 GCA_032275445.1 Crypturellus soui | reverse complement strand
CCCCGCGCTCCGCCCCCGCCCGGCCCCCTCCTACCTGCGGCGAAGGCGGGCGGCTCCGCGAAGCGCAGCGCGGCCATGGCCGGGGCAAGCCGGGCCCGCGGGGCCGCCGCCGCCGCCCCTTATAGCGGCCTGGGCCTGGGGCGGGGGCAGGGGCGGCCGCTCCCTCCCTCCCTCGGTCCCCCGCGCCGCCCCGGGCTACCGCTGGGCCACGTTTTGCTCCCGAAGGCTGCCTCAGAGGAGGCTTCGTGCCCCCGGCTGCCGTGCGCGCGGCCGCGGGGCTCCGCAGCAGCCTCAGCGGGTCGCCTGTGCTCAGGCTGACCGAGGCGCAAGGCAGCGGCGAGGGCAGGGGTGGCTCTTTCAGATCACGTCCCAGCTCGGGCTGGCGGGTGGGGAAGGGAGGCGACGGGGCCGGCTGCGTCGAGCCGCCTTGTGCAAGTGGGGACTCGTGACAAAGAGGGTGATGGAGAACTGGTGGTCACTGCTGTCCCTAACCCCGTCATGGCCTGGCCCCGTCTGCGCCATGGGGAGAGACAGCGCGTTCTGTGGAGGAGAGACACAAGGGGATCCCCTCTGGGGCTGCCCCCAGCACCTGGGCCCGGCACAGAGGACGGTGAGGCTGGGGCAGGCCCCGGCCCACTGCTGCCCGGCCCTTTCCAGCCTCAGACTTCCCTTAGGAAAAGGGTTTTGTCGATGTATATTGCCCACGTCCTCAGGAAAGAACAAGTGCTGGGAGCTAATAGACCTATTCCCAACTCATAGTTGGGGAAATGGGCTCGCACTTTGATCTCCAAACGCAGCTTTTGTAGGCGCTCGTGCTGTGATATCCCTAGGGGCCAAAGGGACCTGCACCATCCCCTTGCACTCTGCAGTGGCCAAGGCGCCCCGAGAACCTGCTCCCGACAGCAGCCAATGTGCTTCCCAGTGGGAAAACAACTGGAGACATTTGCCAGGCCCGCAGCCTTGCGTGAGGAGACAGAGAGAGGTTATTTAGTGACTATAAAAAGGAAGAAAAGTCAACTTTACTGCAGTAGGAAAAAGAAAACTTGTACAAACTAAAATTTGTTCGTGCTAGAGCTTGCAATCCGAGTGATGTGACACCTCGGAGCTTCATGAAGCAGCAGGCACTGCCTCGCGTAGGTGACGACGGGAGCGGTGCAGCACGAGGCCGAGCCGTGCGCTCTCTTCGGTCCGGTGCCCTGGTGTGTCTACAAACAGTGTGGGACTTCTTGGTAGTGCAAGTTCAGGGCTCTCCCCTCTACCTGACTCGTTTGCCTGAGCCTGCAAAGCCTTGTTATCTTGGGGGCCTCTTTTTTATATTGTTTTTAACTGAAATTGTCCCACAGGTTTAAACGCTCACGCTGGGATACAGACACACTGAGAAGCAGCAGTCACACAGGCCAAATCTCATTCTCCTTAAGAGAGTTTTTTTTTTTTCCTAAAGCATCAAAAATATTTTTTTGCTATTAAGACCTAGCCTAAGTCCAAGATGCATTGAAGAAAATCATTTTTTGCCTGCATAACTAATCCTGGTTCTCACAAATAAAATTGATTGTGGACCAGAGACATTTTTATGATCACATAACTACATTTGCTCCAGAGCTTTTGCTGGCGTGAAAATGCTTTCTAATTTCCAGCTTCTGTAATGGGGCTCTAATAGCAAAAACCATTACTGCGCGCCAGCCTTTGGTTTTGAGGGCGTTTTTCTTTCTGCCCAGGAGGAACTCTCTGGGATGAATGCTTAATTTCCCTCTGATCGCTCCCCATTACGGAGTGGCTCCTCTAATTCCACTCTTCATAAGCCCCAAACGCTCTCAGAGCTCTGTCGGGTCTTCCCAGAGCACATACACACACACCTACACATGGAGGCCAGGGCAGGCTCCCAGTGCTGACGCCTGGGACCTCGCTGTGCGGTCGTGTCTGCAGTTTAACGTCCTTTGACAACTCGTGTGTCCAGGGCTCGCGGCCGCGGCGAGGCAGCCCCTGGGGAGGCGGCAGCGCGTGGCCTCGCTCCGACACGGAGCGGGTGTCCCCCCAAGCCCCTCGGTGCGGCTGGGGCGCCGTGGCCCTCCCGCCAGCTCACGCCGCCCCCCGCTCCCAAGGACAGCGCCCAAGCCCCGCCGGGGCGGGGGCTCCCGTAGCAGACGGCTGCCATGGACGCTGCCGCGGCACCCGCTGGCCCTGCACTCAGCTGCTTCTCTGTACGTGCAGAATGTATTTTTGGTTTGACCACTGAACCCCTGTCTCTCCTTGTCTGTGTTTTTCTGCTGCCAGGAAGGAACTGGCCCTTGCGAGCAGAGGGGGATGTGAGCCGGCGGAGCAAGGCCTTTCCCGGGAGGTGCGAGACGGCGGCTGAGCATCTCCCTCCTGTCCGTGTATTCTCCGCCAAAGAGTTGATAAGAGCTGCAGACATACGGGAAGGCTGGAAGAAAGCGGCGGGGGACGCATAAGCATCTCGCAAACACTCTCGAAAACATCAAAGGGCTGCCCTGGCCAGGGGCCAGGTGAGGCGCCCGCTGCGGGGGGGAGCACAGGGTGCCCAGGGCTGGCTCCCTATCCCGGCCTTCCCAGGGCCCGGAGGAGGCGGCAGGGGTGGCGGGAGGCCGGCAGGGAAAGCAAGGGGCAGTAGGTGGGAGGCTGTCTGGGGAGGGGAGAGGTTGGGCTGACGCGAACGGGATGTTTAGACACTGTTAAACCTTATCCTGCCTTTGAGCTTTGAGACGTGGCCGGATTTGGGGAAGGGCAGGTTTGGGGGGATGGCAGGACGTGTGACTGAGTCGCCCTTGCTTCTGAAACGCGTGTGTAGCCTGAAGCACGGAGGTGTGAGCGGCTCCGCTATTGCCACTGCTCTTTGCTGTGCCCGCCCGCCTGCCAGGGCTGCGGGTCCCCGCGAGGGAACGCGGACCCTGCGAGCGCGGCGCGTGCCGTGGGCCCTGCAGGAGCCCGCGGGACAACCGGGCCCCCGCCTCGGCGCGGAGCCTTCTGCAGGACCTGACCCAAGGGGCTGGGTGTGCAAAACAGCTGCGCTCTCTGGGCTCCCGGCAGCTCCATTCGTTCCGTGCATGGGCAAGGAAGCAACTCTTGTCTTTGCAGCTGAATTAAAAAAAGAAAGGAAAAAAAAAAAGTAAGAACAGAGAAACTAAGGAAAAAGAAAGGACCCTCTTTACCTCTTTTTATGCACAGCTCCAACCTACACAGAGAGAGCCCTCCCGGGCGCAGCTGGGAGTTTGGGGCTCTTTTTTTATTTTGTTTATAAAATCTCACTTTTTAGAAAATTCTTTTTTTTTTAATGCTAAAGTCTCACGGTTATTGAGAAAATACTCCAAATATGAAGCACCTTTTGCTCTGATGCTTCAACACCAGAAGGCAGTGCAATGAACACAAGGCTTTGGGTGCCTTTGTGTGGCCCCAGCTTCACTTGCACTGATAAACTCCAGGAGTTTTATTTCTTGGAATGGTATTGACTGGAGATTTTTTTCATTTGCTTTCCCTAGGCTTCCCTTCAACTGCTGCTCAGTGGTTTACACACACGCAGGCTTAACTCTTATCAGTCTTTCTAAATGATTCTTGTCTTTTCTAGCTAGTTTTAGAGATCAGGAACTGTTTGTCTCCCAAAATCACAGCATTTGCAATTTGAAAAAAAATTTTTTTGTTTTGGTTTAGCTTTTTTTTTTTTTTTTTTTTTTTTGCATTTCAGAGACACTGAGGCCTCCATGCAGGTTGGAAGATTTTCAGCTTTAGCATTTAGAGGAAGGAGGGACGTTCCTTCTGGCTTGGTTGATCCCCCAGTCAGTAGCTGCTGGTGCTCAGCGCTGGGCAGCAGCAGCCGCCGCCTCAGGCAGCAATTCTCGTCCACGCATGACCTGACTCCTACTCCTTCACTGTTTAAAATCATGCCAAATAAAAGAAAAAGAAAGCAAATGCCAAGCGAAGAGCCCATCTGGCATTATTTTGGTGGGTTACTCTGTTTTTTCTTTTTCTTTTTTTGCAAGCCCATGGCACAGTTTGCCAATGTCTGACACACCAAAGCTCCACGTGTTTGCATGGGTGCTGCCCCCCGTCTGAGAGCTTCCCACGCTGGGGCCTCTCCTGGGCTCCCGGGCAGCCCAGCTTGGCACCCTCGACCTTCGAGGTGCCTCTGGTTCCCCCTTGCCCACTTTAAATGGAGCTGCTTTCCTCTAGGTTATTCCAGCCCAGCTCCACAGGTTTTAGTTGGGAGAATATTCTGCTATTTGACTTTGGCCTCATTCATCAAGGGCTCATCCATGTCTCCTTTTCATTCTCCTCTTGGAATCCCCTGCCTGAAGCAGCAGAATCCTTTGCTGCCTGAAGATCATCTTCTCTTCCCTTCTCTTAGCAGTTTTATCTCTTTCTCCATTATCTTTCAGGCATCAAGAGCCATTTCCCTCTCTGCGGCATTGGATCAACCTTGTCAAGTGCAGAATGTGAGGCTTTTCCTGCTATCCCCTGCTCGTGTCCCTGTGCCACTGGATACTCACCAAAGGGCAGATACATTTGCTATCCTAAGGGAGGCAAGTGCATCGCGGAGCAGGCAGCCTGAGGCAGCAGGAATCTCAGCAGCTCTCTGCTGCCACCTTCTCCAACACTGATATCCTTAGAAGACCCTGTTTTCCTCTTTTCCGGAGTATCTGCCTTTGTGGGAGGCAGCTGCAAGGTCTCAGAGGTAAGAGAAAGCGCAAGAGAGTGACAGAGGCTGCTGCCAACGCAGCTTGACCAGCAGCAAGGGAAGCTGCCTTCTGCCATGGGTTGGATTTGGGATTGATTTAGGATTTAGAGATTTAGGATTTGTGTGCACTAGGAGCTACAGTGGCCGAGGGTGCCAGAATCAGCTCCCAGACTCTTGCCCTGCAGGTGCAGAAGCCATGGACCGAAACACATCCACATGTTCCACACACATGGAAAAATATACTTACTTTTCCTTAAAAAAAAAAAAAAAAAGATAAACTTCTGTAACTCTCTGTCCATTTCTGTGCATCCAAGTTTATGTTTTTTCTTCATGCTGGCATGAAAAATAATGAGTCATGCAAAAAGGAGACATTAACTGCCCTTTGGAGCACTTGCAGAATAGGCCAACTATTTGCAAATCCTTTTGCTCCGTGAAGCCTCCGGGCTCCTCTGGAACTGAGGTCTCCATCTGGCATAAACAAGAGGGACGGTGTGGCGGGAAGCGCCTCTGCCGGCAGCGCTCACCCTGCCAGGGCTCCATGCGGAGTGCGAGGGACCTGCCTGCTCCGCTGGCGCCTCCTCCGGCCTGTTTATTGGCGTACGGCGCTAGCAAAATCCTAGCGTGAATGCTGCTGTGCCAGCCAAGTGCTATTCCCCACATCCTTCCTCTAGAAAATAAGTTATGCTTGTGAAAATAGAGCTCTTGCTGCTGTAGGGCCCTGCAGGACTCGTGGAAGATCCCAGGGAAGTTTTGAAGGTTGCAAGGCTCTCAGTGCAGAGCCCTCAGTGCAGAGGGGAGCGGGAAGCCCACGCGGCTGCTATAGGAGCAGGGCTGTCGGTGCAGGACCCCAGGTCCCTGCCGGCCACGGGTGGCTCTCTTGGCTATAGCAATGTCTTCCAGTACAGGTGAGGCTTTGGCTTCCTGCAGTTTTCCCTCGAGGTCAAACCCCAGACCCCTTTGGGAGCAGTGAGGGGCTGTAGGAAGGGCTGGCCCCGGAGCAGAGCACCCTACCCGTGGTGTTTTTGGCAGGATTTGTCCTAAAGCCAGATGCTGTTTAGCCGTGATGTCAACTGCAGCCAGCTCTGCAGAGCTCAGTAACGCGCTCCGAAAGCGTCACCGCTGCTGCCCTACGCGGTCTCCGTGGATTACCCGTCCGCCCTACTTTGTGTGCACACAACCAAAATAAAATACTCTAGCAATTGTCCCATTATTTAGTTCAAGGAATTGGGGACATAGACTCTCCAGAGAGTAGGAGGGATTCAAGGTTAACTGAACAGGGTAATTTTACACATTCCTGTGCAGCCTGATTTTTACCTGCCACCTGGCTGCGTGGTGGAGCAATTCCTGCACAAGGGCAACAGACCAGCAAGGGTTTCCTTGTTACAGCCACGTGTATGTAGCAGCCTCACAGTGACCGCTGAGCTGCTGAGGAATTGAGGGTTGTGGGGTTTTAATAGCACCTAGGGGACAGAGTACTGGCACTCTCTGCATGTTCATAACATCCCAGCCAGATCCTCTGTTAATCCCGCAGTCACGTACAGATTCTGTAGGATTTTATCCTGTGATAGGAGCACTAGGAGACGTCTCCTTTCTAAGCAGGGATGGCTGAGGCTGTTTCTGCAAAGCCTTTGTGTAGCTTTGTCCGAGCCTTGGTGACAAATAAGTGGCTTCTACAGTTCTAGTAGTCAGACCAGTAAATTGTTGGCGGTGAGCCCATTCGTGCAAATAAGAAAGACAAGATGAAGCCCTGGAATACAACAGCCCCTGAAATCACAGGCTCCTGGTTTTCCTGTGTATGGTATTCTTTTCATCAGATTCATCATAGTGGATGCTCTTATTTGTTGCTGTGGGAGCTGGGAGTCCTCATCAGGCCCAGTGCCTTGCTGATGTGATCAGTAAAGCCTGGGGAACTGAACCTTATTCGATTCAGAGGCAAGCAGGGAGATAATTACATTTCACATGCAAATCGCCACCGAGGGACCCTGCAGGAATAGCCACCAACCTGGACTGGGCATTTTGCACCGCCTCTGAGAAGGTCCAACCAGCAAAGAAGGCTACTGCCCTCTCTTGAACAGAAGGGATTAGCAAGGGCCGCGTACATCTGTCTGGCAGTCACACAGGTTACTTGGAGGTGTTGAGCACAGGCTAGTAACGTTTGGGAATCCATCTGGCTTTCCTCATCCAAGCTTGTTCTGGGAAGACATTTCGGATGCTGTTGTGAATCTCCAAGCACGGCCTTTCACTGAAAAATAGTGTTTTGCACTCGGCTATTACAGTGCCTGTAATAAAGGCAACACATAAAATGTGAGGTGATGTTTGCATGGTGTTGAGCACAAGGGCTTGTCTGCCCAGGAAGAATTTCTTGCCCTGGTATCTCAGTGAGATTAAAGACACAATCTTCCTGCCTGTGCCAGCAGAACTGCATCTGCACGAGGGCTTTTGTCAGCAGAACCGTGTCAGCAAATGGTCTCTTAACTGACTTAAGTGCACTAATAAGGCTCTGTGAGCGCAGGCCAGCATATACACACTCTGCAGACAGAGGGAGACAGAGAATTGCTCCTTTCACCAGGACGGTGTTTTATTCCAGAGGCCTCAGGGTGACGCTGTGAGGGGTGTAATCCCCTGCTATTTTAGGACTGCTGCGTAGGAGCGTGACACCACTGAATTGGGTTTTCAGATACTTCTCTTCTGGGAGTACAGGGCAGACATTTGGGGAGTGACATGTAGCCACCCTGGCTAAGCTTCTCCTTCACAAATTTCTCCTCCTGCTTGCCTTGTTTTTCCCTGATGAAACTGCCTCCTATGCCAAAGAGCCAAGCCCTTGTCTCCCTTGAGCTACATGACGAGATTCCCAGCGGATGGTTCCATGGCTACATTAAATTACATGTTAGTAGGTCCTTCCCCTCTTCCTTCAAAGGTTTCATTATCTTGCACAAGAGCATGGGAAAAGAGGGTTAGTGTCTCTCTCTATTTAAGAGGAAAAACAGATGAACTGTTCAGCAGTGGTTCCGCTCAAGCACGAGAAAGACATGAGCCAGAAGGTAGGAAAATAAATAATAAGCCAGAGGTGCTAGTTCAGATTACAACCATAGTCTAGCACCGGCTTGGTGAAAAATAAGGGTTTGGCATTTTATGGCGAGGCTGTCTGTTGCTGCTTTTGCCGTTTCCCTCACTCGCATCCTCTCCATCGCCTCTGACGATTGCTCTGTCTCCAGTGCTTAAGGGCTGGGCTGTGACCCAGATCTGGGAACCGAGCCAGTTTAAAAGTAAAATAAATAGAGAAAGAAAAGGGTGGGAGAAAGGAGGGAGGCTGTTTTCTCATAAAAGCCAGCATTGCCATTGAAACCCCATCTTATCAAAACATAGCAGTGCCGGGAAGAGGAGCCACCATCTCTCCAAGGGACATCTACAAGCCAAGGAGAGGCAGCCTGTCCACAGCCCTGGTTTATGCCAAAGCCTCCTAACGCAGGCACTTGCATTGCCTTTGGAAGAGAATATGTTATTGCTCATCTCCCTTGGGGATCTCCTACCCTCAGATGGAGAGAATAGGAAGTGCCGTCTCGGGAATTTGTCCGGTGCTATCCATTAAGAACCTGGAGTGTGGAGGTTTTAACTCAAAGCTCTGCCTCTGTTCACCAGCCTCGCTCCTTCCAATCCACTCTGATTTTATTGTCTTGATGAGAAAGAAGAAATGAGGGGAGAAAATGATGCTGAAAATTACTGCCAGCTGATGGGATGCAAGTTCTTCCACATGCTCCATTTCCATCGCCTCAAAAAGCCCTCAGGAAATGGAAGGGAAGGGAGGATGTCTCTGTGTCAGTTCTCCAGGTCCCTAAAGCCACCTCAAATTCAGAGAGGTTGATAGTTCACTTCTAGCACAGACTGAGAGAGGTCTCAGTTCCCTTCCAGCACAGAAAGTGTGTCCGTCAGAGCAGGAGGCGGCAAGCAGACTGCCTGGCCATCTCCCAGTGCCGGGAAGCGTGGAGCGCCCGGGCTGCTGGAGCTGCTTCCTAGGGCACTGTTGGGCCTGGCGCCTTCCCTTGCATTGCTGCCCACAGCTGGGCAACCACAGGGCCGATCTGCTCATCTGGCTGAGACAGTGGAAAACGAAGTGCCATAAAATGACTCGTTTCCAGCCAGTTCGGCCGCTCCAGCGCCAGGGAAATGTGGGGAGAGGCAGTGGGGTGCCGGGGCAGGCATGCCCCTCTCCAGCAAGCTGCTCCTGAGGGTTATCCCGCCGGCTGAGCAGAGAGGGACGTGAGCGGCACCGCGCCTGGCACCCAGGGCCCTGCTGCTCCACACCTCAGGGTGGAAATTGCTGCTCCGGCCGCTAATTTTCCGGGCAGATAGCCAAAGCTGCAGTGGCTAATTGCATCCATTTCCATGCCCTCACTTCTGTAAAATCCCCACGTTAGAGGAGTTGGCTAAATTCAGGCAGTGCTCAAATTCCTGGCCCTACCTTCCTTAGCAAATCCGTCCCGAGAGCAGGGCCGTGCCACGTCCTCCGGCGCCTGCGGCTGCTTGCAGGGCTGTGCAGCTACAGATGCAGCCGCATCAGCAGAGGCTCCATTGAGCTGCTCCAGCTAGTGTTTTTGTACTGAGCTGCTCTGCGGTGATCACCTAGATCTGGTGTGACTGCACCCACGCTACGGGGTATTTGCTGTCTCTCCAAATTAAAACGTTAAGTGAGGATGGACTTTTAAAAGATTTACAGCATAAGATTAACCCCTAACTAAGCTGCTTGTATCCACCCTTCAAGGGGTGCAGTGGAAATCCACACAGACAAAGAGCCTGTAATTTAAGGTGAAGTCAAACAGCTTGACAGCTGTTTTCCTTCTGGTCCTAGATTGCTCCATGCAGTTACCTCTCATGAACGGGAAAAGAAGACAGAGAAGGCAGAAATCTAAGGTAGAAACTCAGTTACTACTCACAAATGCCACTTAACTGTCCAGCCCTGGATAGCTTAAGCCTTGCATTAATCTGATCACCTTCCCAGAGCTTTTCCTGCTGGTCCCTGCCCATGCCCACGCGAGGCCTGGCAGTTCCTCAGGCACTGCTTGGTTTGCAGCAGCTCTGGGCGGGTTAGTCACACCAGCTTTATTGGACGCAGCCATTCCCGGCACACTGATAACAATGTTTTCCTCGTGAATGTCTTACATTCTGTTTTCATAGTGAGCAACTTATATTTCTGAGCCCGTAACACAGTGCCAGACCAAGCCGTTCACGTCTGTTCATTTGAGATAATCAAATATTTAGCAATCCTGCTCCAGCAAACAACACATTAGGCCGCATCTTACAAAGTGGGGCTCCTTGCTCTGCTAGCAGACACTGGGGGAGTGGAAACTCCACGGGAGGAAACACCCATGGATCACTCATGGATCCTGAGGGAGGACAGACCTACAATCTTTTACCTTTGAATACCAGAAGAGTGAAATAACTATTTGCTTAGGTAGGACTAATCCTCTACGAACATTTAATGGTTTCCTGTACAACAGGAATGAGTGGGCTGGTGCTTTTTTTGCTGTTAAACATTCACTAGCTTGAATGAGTTATTTTGCTCCCTAAAATGTTCCTAGGACTGCATTTCCTAGGAAAGATCACTGTTGCTGGATCAAGGAGACACCTTGGGCTCTTTGGGACACCTAAATGTCTTCTATGTTTTCTTTTCAGTGCAGAATCAGTTGTTATAAGAAACAAATGAATAATTTAATGCAGAACTTAGCATCTTTGCCCTGCCTGTCAATTAAGCTAGTTTTTTCTCGAATGCATGAACTATCGGGAACTCTTTGTCATGACCATTTGGAAAATGCTTTCCTCATTCACGGGATTCTCGAGCAATTCATGGCGAGCACTACAAATACAAGGTGCAGGTCAAACAGGCCAGTGGCTCCCAGCAGGGCAAGGAGCTAGGAGCCGAGAGGGCCAGTGCTGCCCTAGATGAGGTTAATGCTGTAATGAAATATTTATGAAGCATCAAGTCCATAAACCAAGTGTGAAATGTATCGGATGAAAACTTTAAAACACTAAGGTTTTAACATAAGTAATTTTACAGATGAACTGACAAATCTTTAAGTGAAGCCGGAGCTGATGCTGAAATGTCAGACTTGTAAAGCAGAGTGCATGCCTGTTATGAGGAGATAATTTTATCTGATCTGCTCTTGATTTGGTACGAGAGAGAGCACTAAATAGTGCTGGGAACAGTGCACCCTTAAAAGCTGCAACAGTGCAAGGAGGAAAAGGCGGGTAGTATGTTTGATCCTCAGTCCAAAGGAATTAAAAAAAAAAAAAAAAGGCCGGGAAGAAGCAAGAGAGGATTTTCAATCCGTTGTAAAACTCCTTTTAAAGCGGAGATGAATCATCATCTGAATCAAAGTCTGCCCCTGTCTGTACACATTTATAGTAAACAGTGTCCCATGTGGCATTCAGTCTTTCATGCAATATCAGCTGGAAATGAAGGGCTTTAAATAAGAGCTTTGCAGCTCTTCTGCCTTTCATCCAAAGACTTCAAAGCACTTTGTAAATATGAGTGAATAAAAACCTCCTTGGTGTTCCTCAGAGACCAGCACATGGATATGCTACCTTGAATGGCAGATAAACTCCTCGTGGCTTCCTGGGACAGCCCAGGAAATCAAGTAGTGAGACAGGACAGCTCCACGTGCCCCAGTGCTCCTCGGGGACATGCAGATCTGCTGCTTCTTTGCATTAGCTTTGTAAAATAGCCAGGAAGAAACTCTGCTCTCCGAGTGTACCTTGGGCACTTTGTTTCTGGTGAGAAATGTGAGCAAAAGCCCCTGTGTGATGTCTCCTCTTGTCTGAAGCCTCATGGCAAGGATGGTTGGCGGTGGGAACCGCTTTAATTGGCCAGACACAGAGCTGTACAACCACATCTGCCCCTCTCCCCTTGCACTTGACAGCAGTGCCCTTGCGGATGGCATTTCACAGCCGAGGGAACGTGTCGGATGAGCCAAAAGGAGCAGGCTAATCGCACACCTAACTCTGAGGGAAATTACTGCCTCGTGCTCTTTCTTTCCCCACCTCACTGCTCTTCTTTCTCGCCTCCCTTCCGCGCGGTCGGAAGCTGCTCGCTGAGCGATGACGAGGGAGGCCAGGAGCCAGCGCGGAGCCGGAGCACAGCACCATGCCGGGCACGGAGCGGCCGCAACGTCGCCATTTCCTCCCACGGAGCAGCCTCGGCGCACGCACGAGGCCCCGGGCAGCGGCTCCTCCGGGCGCTCGCGCGGCCCCGGACCCGGCGCGGCCGTTGGCGGGGGGGCGGGGCCCCGGCGCGGCCGTTGGCCAGGGGGCGGGGTCTCTGCTCAGGTGGGCGGGGCT